>OX328123.1:37060053-37087553 GCA_946811695.1 Gonocerus acuteangulatus
TCGACCTCAGATTTTGCAGGTTAGTGCTTAGCATAAGCTGCTACCCCTGTGTGAAATTTGGTTTTAATCTACCGAGCCGTTTCCGAGTTATACCCTTATCTGTCCTGGGGATTTACATGGGATTAGGCTAGGCTTCTGGGTGTTAAGAGGAGTAAACAGCCTCCCCACTTATCATTTCCCGCTGGGCGGGGCCCCTTTTTCCCTGTTTCCCTGCAGGGAGACAGATATTATCTGTCTCTCTTCCCTTCCCCCTGTTATTTCTTTCGCCCCCCCCCCGTTCTGTGGGGCAGTCCGACCTGCGATTTTCGCAGGGTGTGATCAGTGATCAGTTGCCTCGCAGACCCGGTGGGTTTCCACTCCTAACCTTGTATCCCCCCCGGGGGAGTCCCCCCCTAATCCCCTTCCTTTCTGATTTTCGTTACCCCCCGCCCTAAAGTTTTTAGTTACCACCCCCCTCTAACCAGGGGAGTTGGTCCGGAGTTTTTACCCCCCCCCCCCATTATAGAGTTATTGATTTTTTTTGGTTGGCCCCTTTTAGGGCAGCAAATGCTTTTCCCTGCAGTACAGGGTTGTATTGGGGTTTGCCTATATCTTCTGAAGAAGGCTATTTTTTTTTCTTTTTTTTTGTAGTTTTTCAATTTACGGGTTTTTTTTACCTGGGTTTTCTGGTGGAGTTTTTCTGGGGTGTTTTTTCTGTTCTGTTGTGAAGCTATCGCGAGTGCAGTATGGTCAAACCGGGTGCTAAGACTGGAAGAGTGACCCGAGCGGCGACCCAGGGGGGGTCTGATCCCCCGGTGGATGATGGGTCTCAGGGGACTCGGGATTCTCCGAGGGTCGGGATTCGGGGAAGGACGCCCCCGCATACCCCGACTGACTCGGAGAGGTCGGAGTCCCCCTTTGCTGCTGCCGGGCTTTTTGCAAGTCTTGGACCGATCCCAGAGGGTGTGCCGGAGAATAGCCGTCCGATTGATCAGGTCTATCAGGCGTCTTTGATAGCAACTAGGTTGCTTGATAAGATGCATAGATCAAGGTGGACTGATGCCAACAGGACAGTGGTGAATGGGCCAGTTAAGGAGTTGGTGGGCATAGTCAAGGATATGGCGATCGATCTGATCCGGCTGGAGCGCTCTAATAGGGAGCTTCAGCTAGGGCCGGAGGCGGTCTCCATTGAGACTGAGGTGCGTGCGCTGCGGGAGGAGGTTGCTCGTCTCGCAGTGGGCATGCCTGCCCAGGCCCGTCCTGTGGATCCGGAGGACTCGCCGAGGGCTTTTCCTGTCCCTGCGCCGCGGCGGAGGGGGCAGTCTTTTGCGGATGTGGCTGCCCGGCCTGCTGCTGGCGCGGGCTGTACGGGAGGAGTGATCGTCGAGGCCAAGGATGCGGAGTCGGCTCTTGCGTCGGCACAAGCTGTTAAGGAGAGGCTCATTGAGTCCCTCGACCCTGCCAGGGAGGGTTTTCAGGTGGTGGCTCTGCGGAAGAGGGGAAGGAAGCAGGTGGAGATTAGGACGGCGACGATTGAAGGTGCTAGGAAGGTGATGGATTGTCGTGATCGGCTTGATGGGGCTGGCCTCACTGTTAGGGAGCTGGGCAAGAGGGATCCACGCCTTATCTTGTACGACGTGCCCCGGACGATCTCTGGCCCGGATGCGATGAAGGCCTTGTGCCTTCAGAACTTCCGGGGCATTGATGCGTTTGAGGGGGAATGGTGCCGTTTGGCCCATTACGCCGGGCCGAAGAAGGACGTGGGTGACAGAAGGCACATTGTGTTTTCCGTCAAACCTGCTTTGCGGCACGCTATCCTTCGGAGGGGATACTTGGCGGTCGGGTGGGACCACTGTAGAGTCGATGACTACATTGGGATCACCAGATGCTCCAAGTGTCTTCTCTTTGGACACAGAGCGGTGGCGTGTAAGAGGGAGTTGACCTGTGCCCACTGTGCGGCGGAGGGTCACCGTGAGGCGGAATGTCCGTCAAGGGGCAGGCCGGGTGTGTGTGCCTCCTGTAAGGCCTTGGGTAGGCCTGACGGTCATCCTCTTCGGAGCGTTGACTGTCCGGTTTACAGGAGGATGTACACACGGCAGGTCGAATTGACGGCGTACTGATGGGCAGTCCTCCAAGTTTCAATTGTCTTCATTGCGGGAGGGTTTTTGGAACCCGTACTGGCTTAGGGTTGCACCTTAAGAGGTCGCACCCTATTGCTTTCAATGAGGCGATTGTTACGGAGAGATCTAGGCCTAGATGGACTGAGGAGGAGGTGGCGTTGTTGGCGGCCGAGGAACTCCGGCTTCGTGCTTCTGGGTTCCGAGGCAACATCAATCGCTGCCTTTCCGAGTCCTTTCCCGGACGCTCGGCTGACGCTGTTAAGGGGGCCAGGTCTAAGTTGGCGTATAGGAGGCTGGTTGAGGAGTTGGGGGCTGGAGGGGGTCCTATGGTAGCTGCGCCTTCGGGGGAGCGAGTAGTGCCCGGATTGGGGCGGGGTGCGCTGGCTGTGGGGGTGGGGGAGTTGGTGGAGGTCCTTCGGGCCGACACCTCTCCTCTTACCAACGAGCTAGTGGCCATTGCCGAGAGGGCCCTCCGGGGCTGCGGGGTCGGCTGCGATCTCTCACGGTGGGTCTTGACCTACCTGGGGGGGAGCGGTCGTGCCCGTGGGTCTGGGGGCGAGCGGACCTCTGGTCTGGTGCCTGGGAGGGGTGCAGGACGCAGGAGTTGGAGAGACCTCCCCAGAAGGGTCCAGTACGGCCGCTTACAGGAGCTCTGGAAGAGGGACCGGAGAGCGGCTGTCAGCGATATATTAGCTGGCGGTTCTTCGGAACCTGTCCATGACGCTCGAGAGCTAGGTCAGTATTGGAGGCCCCTGATGGAGGTCGCGTCTGTGCCCTGGCCTGGGGTGCCGGTCAGGGGGGAGAGGGTCGGTCGGGGCGTTGACCTGTGGATGCCGGTCACAATGGATGAGGTATGTACTAAGGGCCCTGCCCTTAGTTCGGCTGCGGGCCTAGACGGGGTTTCACCTTCCAATTGGAGGGGGCTGCCCTGGAGGGTCCGTGCATTGTTCCTGGACCTGGTCATGATGGAGGGGTCGTTCCCTCCTGAAATGCTCAGGGCTCGGGTGACCATGCTGCCGAAAGTCCAGGGTGATCCGGGGCCGGGTGATTATCGACCTATTGCGGTGGCATCGGTGGTAGTGAGACATCTGCACAGAATACTTGCGTCTCGATTGGAGGCGGTGGTTCCGTTTGCACCCGAGCAGAGTGGCTTCAGGAGTGGGTTCGACGGCGTGGCCAACAATGTGTTTGTCTTAGATACGGTGTTGAGGACGGCATGGCGGAAGAGGAGGAGTCTGGTCATGTCCGTTCTCGACGTCCGGAAGGCATTTGACAGTGTTAGTCACGCCGCCATTCTTCACGTCCTGAGGACAAGGGGGGTGCAGGCGGAGTTTTGCTCCTACATAGAGACTCTCTACCGGGAGGCTACATCTGTGATTCTGATGCGGGGTGTGGAATCCGATGTTATCCGACCGGCGAGAGGTGTTCGGCAGGGTGACCCGCTCTCACCGGTGTTATTTAATATGGTAATGGACCACGTCATTGGGGGCCTACCGGAGTACCTAGGCTTCCGCCTTGGTGGCAGAAAGATCAGAGTCTTGGCGTATGCGGATGATCTGGTGTTGCTGGCGGCTTCTGATAAGGGTATGGCGTGTCTCCTGGAGGCAGTGGGTGAGGGGCTGGAGCACTGTGGTCTGGAGTTAAACCCGGCCAAGTCCCGGTCCCTCACTCTGCTTCCCTCAGGGGCGCGCAAGGTTGTTAGGCTTGACCAGACTCAGAAGTTTTACGTGGAGGACTCTGTGATGGGCGCCATTGGGGTCGGGGAGACCTGGGAGTATCTGGGGGTTCTCTTTGGCCCTGGGGGTGTGGTCCAGGCCGAGGTCGATTTTACCGAGGGTCTGCGTCGGATTGACAGGGCACCCTTGAAGCCGCAGCAGAGGATGGAAATCCTGAGGACCTTCTTCGTACCCGGGCACCTGCATAGGCTTGTGTACGCCAAGCCCTGCATGGCTCTGTTAAGAAGGCTAGACGTGCAAGTCAGGGCCTATGTGAGGAAGTGGCTCCATTGGCCGAAGGATGTTCCTAGTGCCTTCATTCATGCGCCTGTCAGGCAGGGGGGCTTCGGGATTCACCGCCTGAAAATAGTTGTCCCGTATTTAAGGGAGCGACGGTTCCTGGCAGTGGGGGACTCGATAGAGTCTTTCGGTGTTGATGATGGTGTGCTTGAGGAGCTGGGGGCGGGGCCAACGGGTATTGTCCCCCCACATCCCGGAGCGGCTCAGGTGGATTTGCTGATGTCTCATGTGGATGGCAGTGATGTGCGTGAGGCAGGTAAGGTGTCAGCGTCCACCGCTTGGATAGTAAGGGAGGCGGAGGAGCTCACCGGCCGGGAGTATGTTCAGTTTTCTCGGCTGTTTGTGGGTGCGCTTCCCACGGCAATGAGGATGTCACGAGGAAGGAGGCCGGCGGCACCACCATCATGCCGGGCCGGCTGTGAAGTTACGGAGACGGCGGCGCATGTCGTTAACTTATGCCCGAGGAGTGCCGGAGGAGTCACCTTAAGACATCATGCTGTGGTCCGGTTCCTGGCGGAGAGCCTGTCCCGGAAAGGTTACGAGGTCAAAGAAGAGCCGATCTTGAGAAGAGGGGACACCGTCAGGAGGCCGGACTTAGTGGTGTATGATGGGAGGACCTTGTTTATACTGGATGTAACCATCGTCTGCGCCGGAAGAGGATTCCTGGAGCCGTCAGTGGCAAAGAAGAGAAGGTACGGGCGGCGATGGTTGTTTAAAGCTGCGGAGGATTTGATGAGTGCTCCAGCCATTAGGTACAGGGTGATCCCGGTCACCCTCAATTGGAAAGGGATTTGGTTTGATAAATCTGCAGGCGAGCTGAGGGCCCTTGGAGTTACCATGAGGGCCCTCTCTTGGATCTCGCAGAGGGTGATCCGTGGATCACATATGAATTTCAATGGCTGGAGACGAAGAGATGCAGTCCGGGGTCCTCCCACCAGGAGTCTGCCCGGAGACTAGTATGGACCGGAGCTTGGTGCAGTGTGGTGTTGTGTAAATTTGTGTAAATAGGGTTAATTGAGGTTGGAATTGTAGATTTAGAGGGGTTACAATTTTTTTATTAATTTTTTTTTATTTTTTTTTTTATTATCTTGTTTGTTATTGTGGGTTTATTTCTTTTATATAGGGGTTAAGGAGAATACTTTTTTTTTAGTGTGTTTTTTTTTCGAGTTTAATTTATTAGTATTGAAATGGTATAAGGAGTTTGAGTTTTTGGTTTAGTGGGTGGTGGCTGGAGAGCGAGTGGCTCATATTTTGTTATTTTTTTTGTTTATGATTTTTTTTATTTTTATTTTTCTAACTTTTTTTTTAGTTATAAGTAAGCCGTGCTGTGCACGGCGCCCCTTGAGGGCAACCTATGGGGTAGAGGCAGCCCCAATGTAGCCTTGCGGACATATTGTCGGAGTGATCCCCGCCAGAAGAGGGGCATGTATGGCCTTAGGGGTCTGGGGATGTATTTGTAATTTGTTTTGTTGTGTATATATATTGTATATATTTTTTTTTTTTTGTAACTATGAAAATGTCCAATAAAGTTGTTATAGCCAAATGCCTCGTCATCTAATTAGTGACGCGCATGAATGGATTAACGAGATTCCCTCTGTCCCTACCTACTACCACCAGTTTTCATAAGGTTTTGTCCTGGGAGGTGGGGGATATTCTGCGGGGGGGTAGGGTCAGGTCGAGATTCAATGTATTTAGGAGATATGCTTTTAGGACGGCGGATTGGGGGAGGTTTAGGGAAGAGTTGGAAAAGGGTAAGGGGAGGTTGATGGGTATGGGCGTGAGTGGCAAGAAAACGTTGGAGAAGTTTGTGGATGCAGTGCATGGTTGGATTGATGGGGCGGCGAGGAAATCGATGAAGGTGGGAGTTAGGGGAGTAGGTGAAGTTAGTTGGTGGAGTGGGGAATTAGAGGGTCTGAAGGGGGAGGTAGTAAGGTGTAGGAGGTCTCTGCAGAGGGAGCGGGATATGGAAGCTAGGGAGGTGAGGAAGGTGGACTATAGGCGGGTAAGGAATAAATATAGGGATGCGTGTCGGCGGGCTAGGGAGGGTGGTTGGGAAAAATTTGTGGATCGGGAAATTGAAAAAGGGCCGTGGAATTTCATATATAAGCTGGCGGCGGGGAAAGCTAGGAGCGAGAAGGTGCTCGAGTCAATAGGTGGGGCGGGTGTAGGTTGGGAGGGGGTTTTGGATGGGCTTTTGGGGGGATTAGTATTGGATGATTGTGTGGAGGGGGAATCTGAGGAGCATAAGTTAATTAGGGATAGGGTGGGTAGTTATCTGCCTGAATTTGGGGATAGGTGGGGTTTGAGTTTGGGGGAGGTTAGGGAAGCGGTGTGGGCTTGTAAGAATGGGAAGGCGCCGGGTTGGGATGGGGTGGGGATTGAGATGGTTAAGGAGGCGTGGGGTATTATTGGGGATATTTTATTGCGGGTTTTTAAGGGGTGTTTTAAGTTTAGATGTTTTCCGGGGCGGTGGAAGTGGGGGGTAATCAGGGTTTTAATTAAGGGGGAAGATAAGGATCCGAGATTGGTGAGTTCGTATAGGCCGATATGTCTGCTGCCGGTTTTGGGTAAGGTGTTAGAGAGGCTAATTGCGAAGAAGATGGATGTTTATTTGGGGTCGGGGGTGTCGCGATTCCAGTACGGTTTTGTGAAGGGTAGGAGTACGGAGTTGGTTATGAGGGAGGTGACCCGCTTGGTGAGGGGTGCAAATGAGCAGTACGTGATGGGGATTTTCTTGGATTTTTCGGGGGCTTTTGACAGATTGTGGTGGCCAGGGGGTAAGGGATAGATTGAGGGAAAAGGGGGTTGGGAGGGAGGGGTTCCAAATTGTGTCTGATTATTTAAGTGGGAGGAAGGTGGAGATTAGGCTTGGGGGAGGGTTTAGGAGGAAAATCGTTAATCGGGGTTGCCCGCAGGGGTCAGTTTTGGGGCCGTTAATCTGGAATTTGGTTTTCGACGAATGCTTGGAATTGCTCAACGGGGGGGATAGTCAGATGTTGGGTTATGCTGATGATGGGGTGATCCTCATCAAGGGTAGGTCTAGGGTTGATTTGGAGGGTAGGGCGGGGAGGGTGATGAGGGTTTTAGAGGGGTGGGCAAGAAGGGTTAAAATGTCGCTGTCATTAACTAAAACGGTTTGTATGATGTTGAAGGGGGATTTTCATAGATATAGGCGTCCTAGGGTCTTTTATGAGGGGGGAAGGTTGGCGTTTGTTGAAAGAGTTAAGTACTTGGGGGTGTGGTGGGAGAAGGGTTGGGTGGTGAGGTCGCATATTGCGGAGGTGGCTAGTAGGGCTGAGAGGGGGATGCAGGAGGTTTCGAGATATTTTAGGGTTGGGGGGATGGGTAGGTGGGATTGTTTGAGGAAAATTTATTGGGGGTTTTATGTTGCATGTATGGCATATGGGGCGAGTGCATGGGGTGGGAATTTGAAAACTAAGGATAGGGTTAGGTTGAGGGGGAGTCAGCGAAGGGTGCTGATTGGCATTTCTAGAGCCTATAGGACGGTGTCGGGGGACGCTTTGTGCGTGGTATCGGGGGTCCCGCCGTTAGATTTGGAGGTGGAGAGGAGGTGGGCGTTGGGGGAGTTTAAGATAAGTGGTAGGGTGGACTGGGGGGGTGAGGTTATTGAAGGGGAGGGGATCAGGGGAAAGCTTAGGAGGAGGCAAACTTTGTTGTGGCAGGAGGCCTGGGATGCGTCGGAGAAAGGTAGGTGGACGCATAGGATGTTTGGCGATCTAAATGATAGGTTAAAAATGAGTTGGATAAAGCTGGACCACTTTGTTACGCAGGCGCTGACGGGACATGGGGATTTTGGGAGTAAATTGTGCAGTTTGGGTTTTGTGGAGTTCCCTGGGTGTTTGTGTGGGGGGGGTGAAGAAGATGTGGGGCATGTATTATTTGAATGCGGGAGGTTTGAGGAAGCAAGGGCTAGGTTGGGGGTCATTATGGAGGGTATCAATGTAGGGTTTAATATGGGTGGGTTTGTCTCGAAAGAGGGGTTCAGGTATTTCGTTAATTTCGTGCATGAGGTCTTTGGGATTAAGGGGGGTGGGATTTAATTAAGTTTGTTATTTATTTATTTATTTATTTAATTGTGGTTATTTATTGTTTTATAGTGTGGAGGAGTATGGTTAGTTTATTTTGTTGATTAGCTTGCTATTGCTATGGTAGTGTGGATGTGTGAGTGTGTGGTACTAAGTACCGATGCATAGTTTGACACTGGTGGCTGTGGGCGTCTCGGCTGCGGGGTCCTCGGACTCAGTTGGGACGTGAAGTGGGAAGTGTGAGTAGGTGGATATGTGAGTAGTGTTAGGAGAAGTGTTGAGAAGAACCCAAGCATGAGTGACGGTGGCTGAGGACACGGTGTCCTTCTCTCTTGGTAGGCGGTGGGCAAGTCCAAACCTTCCGGCTCTGGGAGAGAGAAATCCGTACGGACAGTAGACTGGCGTGGGCTTGTCCCATTTAAGTTTTGCTGTCCGGGCCCGCTACCCATTCGGGCATGAGGTGTCCTACCCTCGGGTAGGGCATCAAATGGCACCACGGGGGTGTGTTTTGCCGCCCGGCGCACACCAGCCTGCACTGTTTAGTGCAGGCGGCGGTACCAGGATCCTCTTCAAGGATGCCTGGAGTAGACGTGGTGGTCGTGGTTACACGTCTTCCGGAGTTGCAGCCTTAGGGCTGTACCTCTGGGGGCGTGGCTGGATAGTGGTTCCCCCCTTTCCTCAGAGTCAGGCGTGCCAGGGGATTGGCCCGGGCAGGTAAAGGTTGGAAGCCGTATACTGCTCGTGGTTTGATCCTGGTATCTCCTTTCACTCTGTCCCTACCTACTCCTGGGCTCTCCAGGTGGGGGGACCGGGTAAACCGGTTCAACCTCTGGTAGAGAGGCGTCGCCATGCGCTACCAGGCGGGTCCACAAGGTTGCGGATAGTGGAACGGGCTACAGATATGTAGCCTAGGGGCTTTTAGCCCTCCCGGACAGCTTGGCAACTCTTGCTCCGCAGGTGCCAGGAGCGGTGTGTGTGGAGTGAAAGGTGTGTAGTGTGAAGGGAATGCCCCCCGGTTTACCGTGGGGGGCCGACCCGCCTAAATGAGTGTTGTAGTGTATGTGTTATGAGGTGAATGAATGTTGTGTGTTTGTGTTTTATTTTATTTTTATTTTTATTTCTAGGTAGGGTAGTTTATTTTGGTGTGTGTTTTGATTGATTACTTGGATATGACCCGGCGATCATAGGACATAAATCTGGTTGTTTGATGGTAAATCTGGTTATGACACGGCGTTCTTTGGCTTATTTGGATTATGGATGGTGCTGACGACTATGGGCTGGAGCTAAGTGGATGTGGTGGACCCCTAACCGCATTGGCTGACGCTTCCCCCGCTTGGCAAGCGCCGTGCAGGGTGCCCACGTATCGGAGCGTGGGAGGTCTGAAGAAATGTAGGACCCTGGGACCTCACCGTGGGTTGAGATTCTTCCCCACATGGAGGTGTAGCTACCCCTAGCGGGGGAACTCGCTAGGCGCGAAAGCGTTGGGCATGCCCGGGGTAGCGAGCCCTGCACGGAAGTGGGCATAAAATGGAATGGAACAAACTAATATAAATACTGAAGAGGAGGAGTTGATGGGAGCAGTTGGAGGTGAGGAGAGGCAGGAGGAGGTGATGGAGCATTCGGCTTCTGTCGAATTTAAAGGGATTGGAACGGGGACGTACTCGACGCCGAGGTTGGGTTCTCAGGGGAAGAGGGGAAAGAGGAGGCGTACGAGGTCGGAGTCTTCCCCGGAGGAATCAGCCAAGGAGATTGTGGAGGAGCTGAGGGGCGAGGCGTCCCTGGTTATCGATGAGATAAGGGGCTACACCCTGCGAAACTTTAGCACGAAGCATGACTCGTACTACGCTCCGAGGTATACCAAGCTGCAGGAGACTTTCAAGAAAATGGAGGCCGAGTATCTAAAGGTGAGCAAGATGGCACAGCGGGTCTATGCAGTGGAGAAGAGGCTCAAGTCCCTGGTTGAGATGGATTGGGGTAAAGAGATTGTGGAGGCGGTGGCGAAGGAGGCGAGAGAGGCTGGTGAAAGGGCTTTTAGGAAGGTCCAGACGGAGTGTGTGGAAGCGCTGGAGAAAATAAAGCTGGAGGTGGCCAGTGCGTTTGACACGGTGACGGTGTATGAGGCGGAGAGGGTGGAGGAGCTTAAAAATGTAGGGAAGTTGGTGAAGGAAGGGAGCACCAAAATGACTATGGAGCTGAAGGCGGTAAAGAGCGAGGTGGACATCTCTCGTGGTTTCATGGGAGAGGTGCGAGAAAATATGGATAGGGTTTATGGTAGGCTCTCTGATTTGCATAAGGTGGTGTTGCCTATAGAGGAGAACGTGATAAAGGGTGTGGAGACGACGGTCTCAGGAATGGATGTGGTTGGGGTGTCTGAGAAGGTGGCGGATGTGGTTGAGAGAGTGGTGAGGAGTGTGGGTGAAAGGGGTATGAATGAGAGGATGGATGTGGATGGTGCGAATGAGGCGTGGTCGGAGGTGGTTGTGAGAGGGAGGAGCAAAAGGGGCCCTAGGGTCAGGTTGGAAGTTCCACGAGATGAGCGAAAGATAACTAGGGTGGATGTGGTTGAGTGTCTGGATGCAAGGAAGGGGGATGTGAGAGTGAGAGGGTTGGTGCGAAGAGGTCGTGACTTTGTGATAGAGGTGCATGATGAGAGTGATGTTGAGAAATTGAGGGCAAATGAGAGGTTGAAAGAGAAGGGGATGGTTGTTGATGGCTTGCAAGGGTGGAGGATGCCAAGAGTGAGAGTTTATGATGTGGATAAAGGGATTGGGAAGGATGAGTTGCGTGAGTGTGTGCGAGCGAGAAACGAGGTATTTGGAGGATTGAGTGAGGATGAGTGCAAGGGGGAATTTGTGCCGGAGTATGCCTTGGGTGGTGGACGAGAGGTGCGTGATTGGGTAGTGAGAGTGAGTGCGAGGATGTTTAAGAGGCTGAGTGTGTGTGGACGGGTGTATGTGGGTTTGCGTGCGTGTAGGGTGGTGGAGCATGTGGAGGTGAGGAGGTGCAATAAGTGCCTAAGGTATGGTCACTTGGGAAGGGAGTGCGCGGCAAAGGTTGCTTGTAGTTGGTGTGGAGAGGAGGGACACCACGTGGTCGGTTGTAAGAAGAGTCGCGCTGAGGAGCCCTGCTGTGTTAACTGCGTCAGATATGGATATCAGCAGAAGGGTCATCCGGCGACATGGAGAGGTTGTCCCATTTACGAAATGCAGAAGAGGCTCCAGGTGAGGAACACCCAGTATGATTGAGGAGAGTGAACGAAGAATGAGTGGGGTGCGAATGAGTGTGAATGGTAGTGTGAAAGTGGCCCAAATTAGGGGTTGCACCCTAAGAGGTCGCACCCTATTGCTTTCAATGAGGCGATTGTTACGGAGAGATCTAGGCCTAGATGGACTGAGGAGGAGGTGGCGTTGTTGGCGGCCGAGGAACTCCGGCTTCGTGCTTCTGGGTTCCGAGGCAACATCAATCGCTGCCTTTCCGAGTCCTTTCCCGGACGCTCGGCTGACGCTGTTAAGGGGGCCAGGTCTAAGTTGGCGTATAGGAGGCTGGTTGAGGAGTTGGGGGCTGGAGGGGGTCCTATGGTAGCTGCGCCTTCGGGGGAGCGAGTAGTGCCCGGATTGGGGCGGGGTGCGCTGGCTGTGGGGGGTGGGGGAGTTGGTGGAGGTCCTTCGGGCCGACACCTCTCCTCTTACCAACGAGCTAGTGGCCATTGCCGAGAGGGCCCTCCGGGGCTGCGGGGTCGGCTGCGATCTCTCACGGTGGGTCTTGACCTACCTGGGGGGGAGCGGTCGTGCCCGTGGGTCTGGGGGCGAGCGGACCTCTGGTCTGGTGCCTGGGAGGGGTGCAGGACGCAGGAGTTGGAGAGACCTCCCCAGAAGGGTCCAGTACGGCCGCTTACAGGAGCTCTGGAAGAGGGACCGGAGAGCGGCTGTCAGCGATATATTAGCTGGCGGTTCTTCGGAACCTGTCCATGACGCTCGAGAGCTAGGTCAGTATTGGAGGCCCCTGATGGAGGTCGCGTCTGTGCCCTGGCCTGGGGTGCCGGTCAGTGGTGGCGGTTTTCAGTTGCTCGCCTGCATTCGAAGGAGAAGGACGTGCTTGAAGACAGCTCCTGAAGATTAAAGTGTTGTTTTGGCCTGGAGAAGGGGTTCCCGGAGTCCGATCGGCGTCAAATTTGGCAGGTTAGTGCCTAGTATAAGTTGTCACCCTTGTGTGAAGTTTAGTGTAAATCCACCGAGCCGTTTTAGTGTTATAAGCTTATCTGTTCTGGGGATTCCCTTAGGATTAGGCTAGGCTTGGGGGCATTAGAGGGAGTAAACAGCCTCCCCACCTCTTATTTCCCGTTGTGCGGGGCCCCTGTTTTCCCTTTTCCCTACTGAGAGACGGGAATTTTCTGTCTCTCTTTCCTTCCCCCTTTTCCTTTTCCGCCCCCCCCACCGTTCTGTGGGGCATTGTGACCTGTGATTTTCACAGGTTGTGATCAGTGATCAGTGGCCTCGCAGACCAGGTGGTTTTCCATCTTTTTCCTTGCATCCCCCCCGGGGGAGCCCCCCCCTAATCCCTTCCTTTTGCGATTTCGGTTTCCCCCCGCCCTAAGATTTTTAGATATCCCCCCCCTCTGACCAGGGGTGTTGGTCCGGAGTCACTACCCCCCCCCTTTGGGGAGTTATTAATTTTTTTTGTTGGCCCCTTTTAGGGCAGCAAATGCTCTTCTTGCAGTGCAAGTAAGTGGTGCAGATTGCCTACTTCCCTAAAGTAAGGAATTTTATTTTTTTTTAATTTAATTACAGTAATTTTATTTTTATTTGATTTATTTTCTTTTCATTATTGCGGTGTTTTTGTGGGTTCCATTGCCTTATTTCCTAGTGCACCATGGTTAAACCAGGTGGTTCGAAGACTGGCAGGACGACCCGTGCGGCGACCCAGGAAAGAACGGATCCTCCTCCTGAGGGGTCTCCGTCTGTAACTGGGTCTCGTGGGACTGTGGAATCTCCGGGGGTCGGGGTTCGGAGATCTCCTTCGCATTACTCGACTGACTCGGAGAGGTCACAGTCCCCGTTCACGGCCGTGGGGCTCTTGGCCAGTTTGGGACCTATTCCCGACGGAGTGCCGGAGGATAGCAAGCCGATTGACCAGATCTACCAGGCGGCTCTTATTGCAACTAAGTTGCTGGATAAGATGCACAGGGCAAGGTGGACTGAAGCCAACAGGGCAATTGTTAATGGGCCTGTTAAAGAACTGGTGGCCATAGTCAAAGGAATGGCGATCGATCTGGTCCGGTTGGAGAAATCGAATCGAGATCTTCAACTCGGCCCGGAGGCGGTCTCTATTGAGACTGAGGTGCGCTCGCTGCGGGAGGAGGTTTCTCGTCTCGTAGCGGGGGTGCCGGCTCAGGCCCTTCCTGTTGTTCCGGTGGACTCACCGAAAGCTGTTCCTGTCCCTGCGCCACGGCGGAGGGCGCGGTCATTTGCTGATGTGGCTGCCCGGCCAGCTGCTGGCGGAGGTT
The DNA here is from genome assembly GCA_946811695.1 of Gonocerus acuteangulatus. Classification (NCBI taxonomy): domain Eukaryota; kingdom Metazoa; phylum Arthropoda; class Insecta; order Hemiptera; family Coreidae; genus Gonocerus; species Gonocerus acuteangulatus. Next base: position 37,073,717 of record OX328123.1, read on the forward strand.
GTACGGGTGGGCTAATCGTTGAGGCCAAGGATGCCGGCTCGGCTCTTGCTTCGGCACAAGCGGTGAAGGAGAGGCTCATCGAGTCGCTCGACCCGGCTAAGGAGGGATTTCAGGTAGTGGCTTTGCGGAAGCGGGGGAAGAAGCAGGTGGAGATAAGAACGGCGACTGTTGAAGGCGCTAGAAAGGTCATGGACTGTCAGGATCGGTTGGATGGTGCTGGCCTCACTGTCAGGGAACTGAGCAAGAGGGAACCGCGCCTTATTCTATACGACGTCCCCCGGACGATCTCAGGCCCGGAAGCGATGAAGGCGTTGTGCCAGCAGAACTTTCGGGGCGATGATGCGTTTGAGGGGGATTGGTGCCGACTGGCCCATTACGCCGGACCGAAGAAGGACGTGGGTGACAGAAGGCATATTGTGTTTTCTGTCAAACCTGTATTGCGGCACGCCATACTGCGGAAGGGATACTTGGCCGTCGGGTGGGACCACTGTAGAGTGGATGACTATATTGGGGTCACCAGATGTTCCAAGTGTCTCCTTTTTGGACACAGAGCTGCGGTGTGTAGAAGGGAGCTGACCTGTGCCCACTGCGCTGTGGAGGGCCACCGAGAGGCGGAGTGTCCGTCAAAGGGCCGGCCGGGTGTATGTGCCTCCTGTAAGGCCTTGGGAAGGCCTGATGGTCATCCTCTTAGGAGTGTTGACTGTCCGGTATACAGGAGGATGTATTCACGGCAGGTCGAGTTGACGGCGTATTAATGGGTAGCCCTCTTCGGTTCGATTGTTTGCATTGCGGGAGGGTGTTTGACACCCGGACTGGCTTAGGGTTGCACCTTAAGAGGACGCACCCTATTGCATTCAATGAGGCAATTGGGACTGAGAGGACTAAGCCTAGATGGACGGAGGAGGAGGTGGCGCTGTTGGCAGCCGAGGAACTCAGGCTTCGTGCCGTGGGGTTTCGAGGCAACATCAATCGCTGCCTTTCCGAGTCCTTTCCTGGACGCTCGGCTGACGCAGTGAAGGGGGCCAGGTCAAAGTTGGCGTACAAAAGGTTGGTTGAGGAGCTTGGTGCCGGAGGAGGTCCTGATATTGCTGCGCCTTCGGGGGAGGTCATGGTGCCCGGAGTGTATGGTGGTGCGCTGGCTGTGGGGGTCGGGGAGTTGGTTGAGGTCCTTCGGGCTGATACTTCTCCTCTTACCAACGAGCTGGTGTCCATTGCTGGGAGGGCCCTCCAGGGCCTCGGTGTCGGCTGCGACCTCTCACGGTGGGTTTCTACCTACCTGGGGGGGGGGCGGTCGTGGCCGGGGGCCTGGCGGTGATAGGGGCTCTGGTGCGGGGCGCCAGGGGGGTGCAGGACGCAGAAATTGGAGGGACCTCCCCAGGAGAGTCCAGTACGGCCACTTACAGGAGCTCTGGAAGAAGGACCGGAGAGCGGCTGTCAGCGATATACTAGCTGGCGGCTCTTCGGAACCGGTCCATGACGCTCGAGAGTTGGGTCAGTATTGGGGACCCCTGATGGAGGTTGCGTCTGTGCCCTGGCCTGGTGTCCCGGTCAGGGGTGAGAGGGTTAATCCGGCGGTTGACCTCTGGGTGCCGGTCACGATGGACGAAGTATGCACTAAGGGCCCTGCTCTTAGTTCGGCTGCAGGCCTGGACGGGGTTTCACCCTCCGTGTGGAGGGGGCTGCCCTGGAGGGTTCGAGCATTGGCCTTGGACCTGTTCATGATGGAGGGGTCGTTGCCTCCTGAAATGCTCAGGGCCCGGGTTACAATGCTGCCGAAAGTCCAGTGTGATCCGGGGCTTGGTGATTATCGTCCGATTGCGGTGGCATCGGTGATAGTGCGGCATCTGCACAGGATACTTGCGTCTCGATTGGAGGCGGTGGTTCCGTTTGCGCCTGAGCAGAGTGGCTTCAGGAGTGGGTTTGACGGCGTGGCTAACAATGTGTTCGTCTTGGATGCGGTGTTGAGAACGGCTTGGCGGAAGAGGAGGAGCCTGGTCATGTCCGTTCTCGATGTCCGAAAGGCCTTCGACAGTGTTAGCCACTCCGCCATCCTTCACGTCCTGAGGGCTAGGGGGGTGCAAGCGGAGTTCTGCTCCTACATAGAGACTCTCTACCGGGAGGCGACATCGGTGATTCTGATGCGGGGCATCGAATCGGATGTTATCCGACCGGCGAGGGGTGTCCGGCAGGGTGACCCGCTCTCACCGGTGCTGTTTAATATGGTGATGGACCATGTCATTGGGGGCCTACCAGAGTATCTGGGCTTCCGCCTTGGTGGCAGAAGGATCAGGGTGCTGGCGTATGCGGACGATTTGGTGTTGCTGGCGACATCCGATAAGGGTATGGCGTGTCTCCTGGAGGCAGTGGGTCAGGGTCTGGAACATTGTGGGCTGGAGTTAAATCCGGCCAAGTCCAGATCACTTACACTGCTCCCATCGGGAGCGCGCAAGGTTGTCAAGCTTGACCAAACTCGGAAGTTTTACGTGGAGGACTCTGTGATGGGTGCCATTGGGGTTGGGGAGACCTGGGAGTATCTGGGAGTGCTCTTTGGCCCTGATGGGGTGGTTCGGGCCGAGGTTGACTTCGCCGAGGGCTTGCGTCGGATTGACAGGGCTCCTTTGAAGCCGCAGCAGAGGATGGAGATTCTGAGGACATTCTTTGTTCCCGGGCACTTACATCGCCTGGTGTATGCCAAGCCCTGTGTGGCTCTGTTAAAGCGGTTGGATGTGCAGGTCAGGACCTATGTGAGGAAGTGGCTTCATTGGCCGAAGGACGTCCCTAGCGCCTTCATACATTCGCCGGTTAGGAATGGTGGCTTCGGGATCCACTGTCTGAAATTGGTCGTCCCGTATCTGAGGGAGCGACGGTTCCTGGCGGTTGGCGACTCGATTGAGGCCTTTGGGGTGGATGATGGTGTGCTGGAGGAGTTGGGGACTGGGCCCACGGGTATTGTCCCCCCCCACCCCGGTACGGCTCAGGTGGATAGACTGGCTTCACATGTGGATGGCAATGATGTGCGTGAGGCCGGGCGGGTGACGGCGTCCACTGCGTGGATTGCAAGGGAGGCGGAGGAGCTGACAGGCCGGGAGTATGTGCAATTCTCCCGGCTGTATGTTGGAGCGCTGCCTACGGCGATGAGGCTGACTAGGGGAAGGAGGCCGGCGGCACCACCATCTTGCCGTGCTGGCTGTGGAGTAAACGAGACGGCGGCCCACGTCGTCAACCTGTGCACAAGGTCGGCGGGAGGTGTGACTCTACGACACCATGCTGTGGTCCGGTTCCTGGCGGAGAGCCTGTCCCGGAGAGGCTTCGAGGTCAGGGAGGAGCCGACCCTGAGACGTGGGGACACCGTCAGGAGGCCGGACTTGGCTGTATATGATGGGAGGACCCTGTACATTATGGATGTGACCATCGTTTGCGCCGGAAGAGGTTTCCTGGAGCCTTCGGTTGCCAAGAAGAGGAGATACGGGCGGCGGTGGTTATTCAGAGCTGCGGAAGATCTGATGAGTGCTCCAGCTATTCGTTACAGGGTGATCCCGGTCACCCTCAATTGGAAAGGAATTTGGTACGATAAGTCTGCAGGCGAGCTGAGGGCCCTTGGTGTTCCCATGAGGGCCCTCTCTTGGATAACTCAGAGGGTGATCCGTGGATCACATATGAACTTTAATGGCTGGAGACGAAGAGATGCGGTTCGGGGTCCTCCTATCTGAGGTCTGCCCGGAGACTACTATGGACCGGAGCTTCCTCTTGTGTGTGGTTACAGTGTTGGTTTAGTGTATAAAGGGGGGTGTTAGATTGTATATAGTGGGGTGGTTAAGGGTTTTCTTTTTTTTTATTTGTAAATAGTTATTTTTCTCGTGTTTCTTCCTTAATTATGTCTTTTGCTTGTTAATTATAATTGGTAGCGTTTCTGTTTTGTTTTTGTAAGTTTTGTATATAGCACTTAGTTTTTCTTATTTTTTTTTCGAGTTTTGTTATGAACTAAAGTGAGGGTAGTTTTGTTTTTTTTGTTAAATTCTTTTGTTGGTGGATGAAAGTAGGCGAGTAGCTCATTTTTTTTTGTTTTTATTGTTTTTTATTTATATTAAATTTTTTTTTATATAATTAAGCCGTGTTGTTCACGGCGCCCTTTGAGGGCAACTAATGGGGTATAGGCAGCCCCAATGTAACAGGGTGAAATATTGTCGGGGTGATCCCCGCCAGAAGAGGGGCATGTATATGGCCCTAAGGGTCTGGGGATTTGAATATACATATTGTATTTGTTAGCTGTATTATATTTTTTTTGTTGTATATATGGAAGTGTCAAATAAAGTTGTTACTAGCCAAATGCCTCGTCATCTAATTAGTGACGCGCATGAATGGATTAACGAGATTCCCTCTGTCCCTACCTACTCCTGGGCTCTCCAGGTGGGGGGACCGGGTAAACCGGTTCAACCTCTGGTAGAGAGGCGTCGCCATGCGCTACCAGGCGGGTCCACAAGGTTGCGGATAGTGGAACGGGCTACAGATATGTAGCCTAGGGGCTTTTAGCCCTCCCGGACAGCTTGGCAACTCTTGCTCCGCAGGTGCCAGGAGCGGTGTGTGTGGAGTGAAAGGTGTGTAGTGTGAAGGGAATGCCCCCCGGTTTACCGTGGGGGGCCGACCCGCCTAAATGAGTGTTGTAGTGTATGTGTTATGAGGTGAATGAATGTTGTGTGTTTGTGTTTTATTTTATTTTTATTTTTATTTCTAGGTAGGGTAGTTTATTTTGGTGTGTGTTTTGATTGATTACTTGGATATGACCCGGCGATCATAGGACATAAATCTGGTTGTTTGATGGTAAATCTGGTTATGACACGGCGTTCTTTGGCTTATTTGGATTATGGATGGTGCTGACGACTATGGGCTGGAGCTAAGTGGATGTGGTGGACCCCTAACCGCATTGGCTGACGCTTCCCCCGCTTGGCAAGCGCCGTGCAGGGTGCCCACGTATCGGAGCGTGGGAGGTCTGAAGAAATGTAGGACCCTGGGACCTCACCGTGGGTTGAGATTCTTCCCCACATGGAGGTGTAGCTACCCCTAGCGGGGGAACTCGCTAGGCGCGAAAGCGTTGGGCATGCCCGGGGTAGCGAGCCCTGCACGGAAGTGGGCATAAAATGGAATGGAACAAACTAATATAAATACTGAAGAGGAGGAGTTGATGGGAGCAGTTGGAGGTGAGGAGAGGCAGGAGGAGGTGATGGAGCATTCGGCTTCTGTCGAATTTAAAGGGATTGGAACGGGGACGTACTCGACGCCGAGGTTGGGTTCTCAGGGGAAGAGGGGAAAGAGGAGGCGTACGAGGTCGGAGTCTTCCCCGGAGGAATCAGCCAAGGAGATTGTGGAGGAGCTGAGGGGCGAGGCGTCCCTGGTTATCGATGAGATAAGGGGCTACACCCTGCGAAACTTTAGCACGAAGCATGACTCGTACTACGCTCCGAGGTATACCAAGCTGCAGGAGACTTTCAAGAAAATGGAGGCCGAGTATCTAAAGGTGAGCAAGATGGCACAGCGGGTCTATGCAGTGGAGAAGAGGCTCAAGTCCCTGGTTGAGATGGATTGGGGTAAAGAGATTGTGGAGGCGGTGGCGAAGGAGGCGAGAGAGGCTGGTGAAAGGGCTTTTAGGAAGGTCCAGACGGAGTGTGTGGAAGCGCTGGAGAAAATAAAGCTGGAGGTGGCCAGTGCGTTTGACACGGTGACGGTGTATGAGGCGGAGAGGGTGGAGGAGCTTAAAAATGTAGGGAAGTTGGTGAAGGAAGGGAGCACCAAAATGACTATGGAGCTGAAGGCGGTAAAGAGCGAGGTGGACATCTCTCGTGGTTTCATGGGAGAGGTGCGAGAAAATATGGATAGGGTTTATGGTAGGCTCTCTGATTTGCATAAGGTGGTGTTGCCTATAGAGGAGAACGTGATAAAGGGTGTGGAGACGACGGTCTCAGGAATGGATGTGGTTGGGGTGTCTGAGAAGGTGGCGGATGTGGTTGAGAGAGTGGTGAGGAGTGTGGGTGAAAGGGGTATGAATGAGAGGATGGATGTGGATGGTGCGAATGAGGCGTGGTCGGAGGTGGTTGTGAGAGGGAGGAGCAAAAGGGGCCCTAGGGTCAGGTTGGAAGTTCCACGAGATGAGCGAAAGATAACTAGGGTGGATGTGGTTGAGTGTCTGGATGCAAGGAAGGGGGATGTGAGAGTGAGAGGGTTGGTGCGAAGAGGTCGTGACTTTGTGATAGAGGTGCATGATGAGAGTGATGTTGAGAAATTGAGGGCAAATGAGAGGTTGAAAGAGAAGGGGATGGTTGTTGATGGCTTGCAAGGGTGGAGGATGCCAAGAGTGAGAGTTTATGATGTGGATAAAGGGATTGGGAAGGATGAGTTGCGTGAGTGTGTGCGAGCGAGAAACGAGGTATTTGGAGGATTGAGTGAGGATGAGTGCAAGGGGGAATTTGTGCCGGAGTATGCCTTGGGTGGTGGACGAGAGGTGCGTGATTGGGTAGTGAGAGTGAGTGCGAGGATGTTTAAGAGGCTGAGTGTGTGTGGACGGGTGTATGTGGGTTTGCGTGCGTGTAGGGTGGTGGAGCATGTGGAGGTGAGGAGGTGCAATAAGTGCCTAAGGTATGGTCACTTGGGAAGGGAGTGCGCGGCAAAGGTTGCTTGTAGTTGGTGTGGAGAGGAGGGACACCACGTGGTCGGTTGTAAGAAGAGTCGCGCTGAGGAGCCCTGCTGTGTTAACTGCGTCAGATATGGATATCAGCAGAAGGGTCATCCGGCGACATGGAGAGGTTGTCCCATTTACGAAATGCAGAAGAGGCTCCAGGTGAGGAACACCCAGTATGATTGAGGAGAGTGAACGAAGAATGAGTGGGGTGCGAATGAGTGTGAATGGTAGTGTGAAAGTGGCCCAAATTAGGGGTTGCACCCTAAGAGGTCGCACCCTATTGCTTTCAATGAGGCGATTGTTACGGAGAGATCTAGGCCTAGATGGACTGAGGAGGAGGTGGCGTTGTTGGCGGCCGAGGAACTCCGGCTTCGTGCTTCTGGGTTCCGAGGCAACATCAATCGCTGCCTTTCCGAGTCCTTTCCCGGACGCTCGGCTGACGCTGTTAAGGGGGCCAGGTCTAAGTTGGCGTATAGGAGGCTGGTTGAGGAGTTGGGGGCTGGAGGGGGTCCTATGGTAGCTGCGCCTTCGGGGGAGCGAGTAGTGCCCGGATTGGGGCGGGGTGCGCTGGCTGTGGGGGTGGGGGAGTTGGTGGAGGTCCTTCGGGCCGACACCTCTCCTCTTACCAACGAGCTAGTGGCCATTGCCGAGAGGGCCCTCCGGGGCTGCGGGGTCGGCTGCGATCTCTCACGGTGGGTCTTGACCTACCTGGGGGGGAGCGGTCGTGCCCGTGGGTCTGGGGGCGAGCGGACCTCTGGTCTGGTGCCTGGGAGGGGTGCAGGACGCAGGAGTTGGAGAGACCTCCCCAGAAGGGTCCAGTACGGCCGCTTACAGGAGCTCTGGAAGAGGGACCGGAGAGCGGCTGTCAGCGATATATTAGCTGGCGGTTCTTCGGAACCTGTCCATGACGCTCGAGAGCTAGGTCAGTATTGGAGGCCCCTGATGGAGGTCGCGTCTGTGCCCTGGCCTGGGGTGCCGGTCAGGGGGGAGAGGGTCGGTCGGGGCGTTGACCTGTGGATGCCGGTCACAATGGATGAGGTATGTACTAAGGGCCCTGCCCTTAGTTCGGCTGCGGGCCTAGGCGGGGTTTCACCTTCCAATTGGAGGGGGCTGCCCTGGAGGGTCCGTGCATTGTTCCTGGACCTGGTCATGATGGAGGGGTCGTTCCCTCCTGAAATGCTCAGGGCTCGGGTGACCATGCTGCCGAAAGTCCAGGGTGATCCGGGGCCGGGTGATTATCGACCTATTGCGGTGGCATCGGTGGTAGTGAGACATCTGCACAGAATACTTGCGTCTCGATTGGAGGCGGTGGTTCCGTTTGCACCCGAGCAGAGTGGCTTCAGGAGTGGGTTCGACGGCGTGGCCAACAATGTGTTTGTCTTAGATACGGTGTTGAGGACGGCATGGCGGAAGAGGAGGAGTCTGGTCATGTCCGTTCTCGACGTCCGGAAGGCATTTGACAGTGTTAGTCACGCCGCCATTCTTCACGTCCTGAGGACAAGGGGGGTGCAGGCGGAGTTTTGCTCCTACATAGAGACTCTCTACCGGGAGGCTACATCTGTGATTCTGATGCGGGGTGTGGAATCCGATGTTATCCGACCGGCGAGAGGTGTTCGGCAGGGTGACCCGCTCTCACCGGTGTTATTTAATATGGTAATGGACCACGTCATTGGGGGCCTACCGGAGTACCTAGGCTTCCGCCTTGGTGGCAGAAAGATCAGAGTCTTGGCGTATGCGGATGATCTGGTGTTGCTGGCGGCTTCTGATAAGGGTATGGCGTGTCTCCTGGAGGCAGTGGGTGAGGGGCTGGAGCACTGTGGTCTGGAGTTAAACCCGGCCAAGTCCCGGTCCCTCACTCTGCTTCCCTCAGGGGCGCGCAAGGTTGTTAGGCTTGACCAGACTCAGAAGTTTTACGTGGAGGACTCTGTGATGGGCGCCATTGGGGTCGGGGAGACCTGGGAGTGTCTGGGGGTTCTCTTTGGCCCTGGGGGTGTGGTCCGGGCCGAGGTCGATTTTACCGAGGGTCTGCGTCGGATTGACAGGGCACCCTTGAAGCCGCAGCAGAGGATGGAAATCCTGAGGACCTTCTTCGTACCCGGGCACCTGCATAGGCTTGTGTACGCCAAGCCCTGCATGGCTCTGTTAAGAAGGCTAGACGTGCAAGTCAGGGCCTATGTGAGGAAGTGGCTCCATTGGCCGAAGGATGTTCCTAGTGCCTTCATTCATGCGCCTGTCAGGCAGGGGGGCTTCGGGATTCACCGCCTGAAAATAGTTGTCCCGTATTTAAGGGAGCGACGGTTCCTGGCAGTGGGGGACTCGATAGAGTCTTTCGGTGTTGATGATGGTGTGCTTGAGGAGCTGGGGGCGGGGCCAACGGGTATTGTCCCCCCACATCCCGGAACGGCTCAGGTGGATTTGCTGATGTCTCATGTGGATGGCAGTGATGTGCGTGAGGCAGGTAAGGTGTCAGCGTCCACCGCTTGGATAGTAAGGGAGGCGGAGGAGCTCACCGGCCGGGAGTATGTTCAGTTTTCTCGGCTGTTTGTGGGTGCGCTTCCCACGGCAATGAGGATGTCACGAGGAAGGAGGCCGGCGGCACCACCATCATGCCGGGCCGGCTGTGAAGTTACGGAGACGGCGGCGCATGTCGTTAACTTATGCCCGAGGAGTGCCGGAGGAGTCACCTTAAGACATCATGCTGTGGTCCGGTTCCTGGCGGAGAGCCTGTCCCGGAAAGGTTACGAGGTCAAAGAAGAGCCGACCTTGAGAAGAGGGGACACCGTCAGGAGGCCGGACTTAGTGGTGTATGATGGGAGGACCTTGTTTATACTGGATGTAACCATCGTCTGCGCCGGAAGAGGATTCCTGGAGCCGTCAGTGGCAAAGAAGAGAAGGTACGGGCGGCGATGGTTGTTTAAAGCTGCGGAGGATTTGATGAGTGCTCCAGCCATTAGGTACAGGGTGATCCCGGTCACCCTCAATTGGAAAGGGATTTGGTTTGATAAATCTGCAGGCGAGCTGAGGGCCCTTGGAGTTACCATGAGGGCCCTCTCTTGGATCTCGCAGAGGGTGATCCGTGGATCACATATGAATTTCAATGGCTGGAGACGAAGAGATGCAGTCCGGGGTCCTCCCACCAGGAGTCTGCCCGGAGACTAGTATGGACCGGAGCTTGGTGCAGTGTGGTGTTGTGTAAATTTGTGTAAATAGGGTTAATTGAGGTTGGAATTGTAGATTTAGAGGGGTTACAATTTTTTTATTAATTTTTTTTTATTTTTTTTTATCTTGTTTGTTATTGTGGGTTTATTTCTTTTATATAGGGGTTAAGGAGAATACTTTTTTTTTAGTGTGTTTTTTTTTCGAGTTTAATTTATTAGTATTGAAATGGTATAAGGAGTTTGAGTTTTTGGTTTAGTGGGTGGTGGCTGGAGAGCGAGTGGCTCATATTTTGTTATTTTTTTTGTTTATGATTTTTTTTTTTTATTTTTATTTTTCTAACTTTTTTTTTAGTTATAAGTAAGCCGTGCTGTGCACGGCGCCCCTTGAGGGCAACCTATGGGGTAGAGGCAGCCCCAATGTAGCCTTGCGGACATATTGTCGGAGTGATCCCCGCCAGAAGAGGGGCATGTATGGCCTTAGGGGTCTGGGGATGTATTTGTAATTTGTTTTGTTGTGTATATATATTGTATATATTTTTTTTTTTTTTTGTAACTATGAAAATGTCCAATAAAGTTGTTATAGCCAAATGCCTCGTCATCTAATTAGTGACGCGCATGAATGGATTAACGAGATTCCCTCTGTCCCTACCTACTCCTGGGCTCTCCAGGTGGGGGGACCGGGTAAACCGGTTCAACCTCTGGTAGAGAGGCGTCGCCATGCGCTACCAGGCGGGTCCACAAGGTTGCGGATAGTGGAACGGGCTACAGATATGTAGCCTAGGGGCTTTTAGCCCTCCCGGACAGCTTGGCAACTCTTGCTCCGCAGGTGCCAGGAGCGGTGTGTGTGGAGTGAAAGGTGTGTAGTGTGAAGGGAATGCCCCCCGGTTTACCGTGGGGGGCCGACCCGCCTAAATGAGTGTTGTAGTGTATGTGTTATGAGGTGAATGAATGTTGTGTGTTTGTGTTTTATTTTATTTTTATTTTTATTTCTAGGTAGGGTAGTTTATTTTGGTGTGTGTTTTGATTGATTACTTGGATATGACCCGGCGATCATAGGACATAAATCTGGTTGTTTGATGGTAAATCTGGTTATGACACGGCGTTCTTTGGCTTATTTGGATTATGGATGGTGCTGACGACTATGGGCTGGAGCTAAGTGGATGTGGTGGACCCCTAACCGCATTGGCTGACGCTTCCCCCGCTTGGCAAGCGCCGTGCAGGGTGCCCACGTATCGGAGCGTGGGAGGTCTGAAGAAATGTAGGACCCTGGGACCTCACCGTGGGTTGAGATTCTTCCCCACATGGAGGTGTAGCTACCCCTAGCGGGGGAACTCGCTAGGCGCGAAAGCGTTGGGCATGCCCGGGGTAGCGAGCCCTGCACGGAAGTGGGCATAAAATGGAATGGAACAAACTAATATAAATACTGAAGAGGAGGAGTTGATGGGAGCAGTTGGAGGTGAGGAGAGGCAGGAGGAGGTGATGGAGCATTCGGCTTCTGTCGAATTTAAAGGGATTGGAACGGGGACGTACTCGACGCCGAGGTTGGGTTCTCAGGGGAAGAGGGGAAAGAGGAGGCGTACGAGGTCGGAGTCTTCCCCGGAGGAATCAGCCAAGGAGATTGTGGAGGAGCTGAGGGGCGAGGCGTCCCTGGTTATCGATGAGATAAGGGGCTACACCCTGCGAAACTTTAGCACGAAGCATGACTCGTACTACGCTCCGAGGTATACCAAGCTGCAGGAGACTTTCAAGAAAATGGAGGCCGAGTATCTAAAGGTGAGCAAGATGGCACAGCGGGTCTATGCAGTGGAGAAGAGGCTCAAGTCCCTGGTTGAGATGGATTGGGGTAAAGAGATTGTGGAGGCGGTGGCGAAGGAGGCGAGAGAGGCTGGTGAAAGGGCTTTTAGGAAGGTCCAGACGGAGTGTGTGGAAGCGCTGGAGAAAATAAAGCTGGAGGTGGCCAGTGCGTTTGACACGGTGACGGTGTATGAGGCGGAGAGGGTGGAGGAGCTTAAAAATGTAGGGAAGTTGGTGAAGGAAGGGAGCACCAAAATGACTATGGAGCTGAAGGCGGTAAAGAGCGAGGTGGACATCTCTCGTGGTTTCATGGGAGAGGTGCGAGAAAATATGGATAGGGTTTATGGTAGGCTCTCTGATTTGCATAAGGTGGTGTTGCCTATAGAGGAGAACGTGATAAAGGGTGTGGAGACGACGGTCTCAGGAATGGATGTGGTTGGGGTGTCTGAGAAGGTGGCGGATGTGGTTGAGAGAGTGGTGAGGAGTGTGGGTGAAAGGGGTATGAATGAGAGGATGGATGTGGATGGTGCGAATGAGGCGTGGTCGGAGGTGGTTGTGAGAGGGAGGAGCAAAAGGGGCCCTAGGGTCAGGTTGGAAGTTCCACGAGATGAGCGAAAGATAACTAGGGTGGATGTGGTTGAGTGTCTGGATGCAAGGAAGGGGGATGTGAGAGTGAGAGGGTTGGTGCGAAGAGGTCGTGACTTTGTGATAGAGGTGCATGATGAGAGTGATGTTGAGAAATTGAGGGCAAATGAGAGGTTGAAAGAGAAGGGGATGGTTGTTGATGGCTTGCAAGGGTGGAGGATGCCAAGAGTGAGAGTTTATGATGTGGATAAAGGGATTGGGAAGGATGAGTTGCGTGAGTGTGTGCGAGCGAGAAACGAGGTATTTGGAGGATTGAGTGAGGATGAGTGCAAGGGGGAATTTGTGCCGGAGTATGCCTTGGGTGGTGGACGAGAGGTGCGTGATTGGGTAGTGAGAGTGAGTGCGAGGATGTTTAAGAGGCTGAGTGTGTGTGGACGGGTGTATGTGGGTTTGCGTGCGTGTAGGGTGGTGGAGCATGTGGAGGTGAGGAGGTGCAATAAGTGCCTAAGGTATGGTCACTTGGGAAGGGAGTGCGCGGCAAAGGTTGCTTGTAGTTGGTGTGGAGAGGAGGGACACCACGTGGTCGGTTGTAAGAAGAGTCGCGCTGAGGAGCCCTGCTGTGTTAACTGCGTCAGATATGGATATCAGCAGAAGGGTCATCCGGCGACATGGAGAGGTTGTCCCATTTACGAAATGCAGAAGAGGCTCCAGGTGAGGAACACCCAGTATGATTGAGGAGAGTGAACGAAGAATGAGTGGGGTGCGAATGAGTGTGAATGGTAGTGTGAAAGTGGCCCAAATTAACATGGATAGGTCGGCTGCGGTTACAGGTGAGGTGAGGATGTTGTGTGCGAGGGAGTGTGTAAGTGTGTTGGCTGTGCAGGAGCCTTGGGTGAAAGCGGACGGAAGAGTGGCTGGGTTTGGAATGGGTGTGAGAGTGATTGAGGGAGCGAGGGAGGATGAAAGGTCTTGGGCTGCGATTGTGGTGTGTGACTCGGAATTGGGTGTGGTGAAGGTGGGATCTTTGTGTTCCAGCCATTGCGTGGTTGTGCAGGTCGTGTCCAGGGTATGTGTGTTTTATGTGGTCTCGGTGTATATGCAGTCATCCCACGAGATAGATGTGTATCTGGAATGTCTGAGGAGGGTTGCCCGTGTGTTGAGAGGAAAGGATGTGGTGGTGTGCATGGATGCGAATGCGAGGAGTGCGAGGTGGGGTGATGTGTTGACGGATGAACGAGGTGTGGAGTTTGAATGTTGGTTGGATGAGGTGGGGTGGCTGTTGGTAAATGATGGATTGGTACCCACTTTTAAGAACTTTAGGGGGCAGAGTTTTATTGACCTGACGGTCGTCTCACCAGGTATGAATGGGAGGGTGAGTGGATGGAATGTATGTGATTGGACGTCTAGTGCACATAGAATGATTGTGATGGAGGTATATGGGAGTGGGGATGTGTGTGGGTTGAATGTGAGGAGCGTAAGAAATAGGTTCAAGCTGGCGAAGGCAGATTGGGAAAAGTTTAGGCAGTGTCTGAGTGAGAGAGTGAATGAGTTTGAGTGCTTTAGAATAGCGTGCAAGATGGATGTTGTGAAAATGGCTGGTTGTGTGGAAGGTTGGTTGATAGGGTGTGCA
>OX328123.1:37092553-37100053 GCA_946811695.1 Gonocerus acuteangulatus
TAACCCAGAGAGTTTGGTTTTAATTTTCCTTAAAAGTATACTACCATTAGGTAAATGATTCCATTATGCTTTTTAAATTAATAATTAAATAAGGGCTGTTCATTGTTAATGCGGACTGGGAAAGTCTAGTAGAGGAAAAGTTAAACAAAATACTAGGGAATAAATACGAAGAGGGAATGAAGGCTCTTAGCGACAGGGTAATAGGGCCGGAAAATAAAGTACATGGAGTAGGGTGGAAAATGGTAAACATTGTTGAAAAAGATATCGTCGAAAAAATCGACTAGTTCCAGAAAACATCGTTTCATTTCCAGAAAAAAAAAAAAAAAAAAAAAAAAATTTCAAGAATGTGCGAGATCAAATCATATGTAAGCTTCTGAATACATTTCATACAAATACAAATTATGAGTCACTCACTCTGTTTATTTATCCCATTCTCTTTTAAATTCTTTCCTTATATTATTCCTTTCCTTATAAAATTATTTCTTCCTTCTTTTTACTATAAAGAAACTCTATGTGAGTAAATTAATGAATATTTTTTGTGCTTATTGATGTAACAATTTTTCATAAATAACTGGTTGCTTGTATTTATTGAATTAATTTATTACATTTCATTATTTTACTGTTTAGCTAATTTCATTATATACAAGGTAATATTTGTGCCTCCCTCTTTATTTAGAGATAAGTTATTTTTTTTGTAAAAATTAAACACATTTTTTTTGAGTGTAAAAACCCAATGTACTTCCCATTCTATATAATTGGTATCTCTACTGGTTTTACTGATAAAAATTTGTAAAGATGCTGTTTATTAAAATATTTTCCTATAATAAAATCGTTTTCATTCACCCTCATATCTCTGGAGTACTTGTTATCATGCTTGGATACATTTTGAGATCCCTAGGCAGGGAATCAATTATGGAAGGAACGCGCACTTTGTTCACTCATAATGAAAGTTTTTCATTTGTCATGTATTTTAATTCATTAACTGCTTAATAAATAAGAAGTGACTAATTGCAGAAAAGGAAAGACAAAAAAGAAGAAGATGAAGAATAACTCACTGTAATAATAAGAATACAGAATAAGTTATAAAAACACAGCAATGATTTTCCAAAGGAGCTGTAATCATATTCCTAATAATATATTATTACGTTTTATAGCTTTGATATCTTGAAAAGTTTTATAAAATATCCTAGGTGCTCTTTATAATATTTTACATTCCCAAGAGCACAGAGAAGATTCATGAGAGCGTCATCTAGCGGTTGTAACGAAAGTTAATCTCATACGTACCTCTTGAGAGCAGTACACAATGCGAGTCGAAATGAATTTTATCTTATGAAAGAAAGATACAAACGTACAATTATACGACGTAAAATTATTTAAATAATAGCAAGGCAATTTGCCGTAGGGGACAACGAATAGAGAAAGGGAATGGTTAAACGAGTCAGAGATAAACTCTCGTTTGTATTGAGCGACTATTCATGTTGACCCCAAGGGCCGTTGCCGGTAGGTTTAATTTACTTTTACTCGGCACTTGGCACTTGGCACCTTGGCACATTGGCAAAAGGAAGAAGGGGAATAATAATAAATGTCAGTGCCGGCCCTAATTCTTGGCGTCGGCTGCCTATCGGCGGTAGAGCCATCTTTTGAGTGTCGAAGGTACTACTTCGAGGTTGTCGTAGCGGGTGTCCGTTCAAAGTGAGCCGTTCCTATCCCTGCTACCATCCCCTAAATGGTTCAAGAGAACAAGGGTTAAAAGAAAATTAAAAAACACCGGTTGCAATGAACCCTTTGTACAATATATAAATAATAAATATTCCTTAAATTTAATGTCGAGAAAAAAAACGAAATAAACATTTAAAATAAATTTATCTCATGGTTGAATTTCATATATATATAAAGAAAGGGAATTAAACATTCAAAAGAAATTTATCTTATATTTAAATTGAACATATATAAAGAAAAATAATTAAACATTTAGACCAATTTTATCTTGTATATAAAATAATATATAATTAAACATCTAGAAGAAATTTATCTTTTATTTAAATTGAACATATATAAAGAAAAGGGATTAAACATTTAGAAGAAATTCTAAGTTAAAAGATGAATTAATTGTTTATATTTAAATGATGCAGACTATGGTCTTGAATAATTGTTAAACATTAAATTAATTTTAAAATTAATTATATAAAAAAAGAGAATAATATACTTATAATAATAAAAATTGTTTACATCAAAGGAAAAAATAAAACAGTAAAAAAAAAAAAAAATTGTCTTACCCCGGATTCGATCCGCTGGCGTTTTAGTGGAGCCCCTGCAGAGTGGGAGGTACACTCTGTCAGCTGACAGCCAGCCTCCTTGGCTCAGTTACTACGTAGCCGACTCTCGGCTGGGAATCCGTGGTTCGAATCTACACTTTTTTTATAATTTTTTCTTTTCTTTTAGCACTTTCCTCCGAAGGAAAGTAGCTATTGAGGTTGGACTCATGACGGAATTTTTGAAAAATTTCTTCAAATCTTTATCGATCCTACCTAGTAGACACCGAAAATGATAGCGGCCAGAGTTTTTGTTTTTTCGTCACGAAACTTGGTATATAGCATTCAATTAGCAAACGATTGAACGAGTTCGCTAACCACCAAAGTCGGTCCACCGGAAGGGGGGGTTTACACCGAACCCAAAACACTAATTTGACTATGTCAGCCGTAATATTTGTTATATTTCAACGAAACTTGGTATTCGTAGTGTTAATATAGAGAGAAAAGTGAGATATAAAAATGAACTAAATCGGTTCATTAGAAGTGGGGGTTTACTCCGGACCCACAATACCAATTCGCCACTACCAGCCGTGATTTTTGGTATATTTCGACGAAACTCGGTATTCGTAGTGGTAATCTACAGGTAAATATGTGTTGTAAAAATAAACTAAATCGGTTCATTAGAAGGGGGGGGGGGTTTACTCCGGGCCTTAATGAAACGGCTACCACATCCAAGGAAGGCAGGTATAATTTTATTATTATTTTATCATTTAGTTAATATAATATATTTAGTTAATTATTCTTTAATTATTAATTATTATCATTATTTCTTATATATTATTATTATTTATATATATTATTAATTATTACTTAATTATTAATTAATATTATCGTTATTTATTATTTATTATTATTATGGTTGTTCCTTTTCTTTTCTTCGATTTCCTATCACAGCTAGGGCGTCTAGCGAGGGGATGAGGGCTTCGAGGTTCGAAGCCGGACCCGGGGGGGCACGGGCCCTGCTTCCGCCGTCTTATGAATTGAAGCCCAACAATTCATAGGCCGGTTCCAGAAAGCGAAACCGTAGAGACTTCTATTCTCGGGCCAGCGACCGTTCAGGGCATCTGGGCTTCGGCCAAAAACGGTACCACGGGGTCTGTCGCCTAGCCAGCGCTGACGATGGGTTTGGTGTCTGGATCCGCTTGCGGTTGCCAGTCACAAGACGTGGTGGCGTGTGTTAGAAGCACAACTCTAAGAAGCCAGGAAACTGGAATTCTGAAAGTTGTGTGGAAGCTAGGAATAGTAGGTAGTTCCCAATTCCCTCCCTCAGGTGTGGCCCTGGAGCCCCCGAAAAAACAGGTGAACTCCAGTTATATCGGACCAGGACCTATACACCTTTCCCATCCATGTCCCTACCTACTAGTCTAGTGCCAGCAGCGGTCGAGGCAACATCTCCCAGGAGCAGCTCCCGAGACCAACCCAGGTAGTCAGGCGATCCGGGGATTCCCAAGGTAAGTGGAAGAGGACAAGTAAACTGTAAGTACGTTTTTCAATTATTAAGTGTACTAACAATTATTATAACATGTAGTAATAACCAGTGTGCATGCATTTAGAAGTTTTTATTTAAAATTAAAAATAAAATTATAATTAAAAATAAAAATAATAAATTCGCGGTAAATAAAGACCAACAATAACTTAAATCATGTCGGAATCAGATGATATTTTAGTCACTGATTCAGATAATGAAAGGGATACAATCGAGAATATTTTGGAACGGTTCGGGTACGGGGGAAAAGCCGAAAGTGAAACGTTTCGGCTGATAAAGGAAAATATTCAATCTAGCATAGATGAAATTAATTCATATTGCGATAGGGCCCTCCCTACTAAAGACTCGCGTCACGCGGCGTACATAAATAAGCGCACGGGAAACATTTTACAAGCAGTGGAAACAATGGAGCGTATAGCACTCAGTAGTTGCAAAATAGAGCATTTAGCAAAAACGGTGCTTAAGGTTGAAAAAGTGATAGACAATTATTCGGGGTTAGACATAGGAAAAATGATAGACGATAAGGTCGATGAAAAATTTAGGCAATTAGGCCTTAAGTTCGAAAAATTGGAAGATACGGTAGCAAAGAAGGGGGAAATGGAGGAAAAAGTTAAAGCGGTTATTAACAAATCCACAGAGGAGATGGGTAGGAAAATAAAAGAAGTGGGAAAAAATCTCGAGGGTAGGATAGAAAAAATTAATATGGGGAAAGAAATTCCCGAAGTACGGGACGAAATGAAAGAACTAAAGAAGGCGGTAGAGAAAACCGCCCAAATAGTAGTTCAAAAAGTAGATACAAAAATAGTACCCGAAACACACTCATGGGCACAGGTGGTCAGCAAACGCAACAAACAAAAAACAAATAGGGGACCACAAATCGTAATAGAAGGGGAAAATAAAACCAGGTCGGAGCTGGTCAAATGTCTGGACACGAAACAGGGAGATATTAGAGTCAAAAGCCTCCGCAGTAAGAGCGGGAAATATATAGTAGAGGTCCACGATCAAATCGACGTGGAAAAACTCCAGAAAAATCCGATTTGGGCAAAGGAGGGCTTTCAAGTCAAAGGAGAAGTAACCATGCGCAGACCAATGATCAGCCTATACGGGATCGACAAAGATGTAGCAAAAGACGAGCTCCTCCCGGGAGTACTGAATAGGAACAAGGAAATTTTCGAAGGTATGGAACCGAAGGAAATTGTGGAGAGTTTTATTCCAAGATTTTCAAGGAAGGGCCGGAGTAACACGAATACATGGATTATAGAAACGGCGGGAAATATTTTCCAAAAAATCATGCAAGTTGGACGTTTATATGTAGGCATCTGGTCATGCCGCGTAGAAGAACATTTGGAACCCACGCGATGTTATAAATGTCTCGGATTCGGGCATATCGGAGCCCACTGTAGAAATAGAGTTACATGTAGTGGGTGTGGAGCAGAAGGCCATCACATCACAAAGTGTAAAGCCCGGAGGCCGCTCGGCTGTGCTAACTGCATTCGAGCGAACTATAGGGAAGTGGAGCACTACACACTAGATAAGCGATGCCCAGCATTCGAGCAGGCCCGAAAAGCCCTAAAAAGAAATACCGGTTATGAATAGGCCCCTAAAAATAATTCAACTGAACGCGGACAGGGCAGCCGGGGTAGAATCGGAAATAAGAGAAATAGCCATTCGAGAACGAGCCAGCATCATAGCACTGCAAGAACCATATGCGAGTCAAAAAACGTACAAAGTTACCGGATTTGGAGTAAGCGCTAGAGTAGTAGTAGGCGTAGAAGAAGGCAAGCGACCGTGGGCCGCTACAGTTATAATTGACCCAAACATCGGGATAATGAAGCTCAGCGCTCTATGTAACGCTCACTGTGTTGTGATAGAAGTGCTCCCCGAGGGTAGAGAGAGTTTCTACCTAGTAAACATGTACTGGCAATACAGAGATACGGCTGAGAAACATACCACCATGCTCAGGAAAATAGTAGCCGCTCTTGGACCGGAAAAACTAGTAGTAGTTATGGATGCCAACGCACATAGCCCGCTATGGGGAGGCGGGACTATGAACGAAAAAGGCGAGGCTCTCGAATGGCTCATGATGGAAACTGGGTTAGAATTAATTAATGACGCGGATAAAGGACCGACATATGTACGGGGGACAACCAAAAGTTACATAGACCTCACGCTAGCTGGTGAAAATATTAAGTATAACGTCTATGACTGGGAAATAGATGGAACCACATGCAGCACGCATAAAACGATTTCATTTAAAGTAGGAAGTAAGAAAATACCACATAGCCCCAAACCGGAACTCAGATGGAACATACATAGTGCGGACTGGGACAGATTCCGGGAAGAATTAATAATCAAAAAAGAAGAAATGGAAAATATTCCGATCAACGGTAAAGTTAGTTTCATTGATTATGTCAGAAAAATAGAAAATTGGATTTTAGAAGCCGCGGGAAAAACAATTAGAAAAGGCCGCAGCAAGCCAAGGCCAATCTCATGGTGGTCCCAAGAATTAACGGAACATAGACAAAAAACTTATGCCTTAAAAAGGAAATATCAAAATGAAAAAACTACAGCCAGGCGTGAGGTATACGAAAAAGAATGGAAGGAGGCAAGAAGAGCCTATAGAAAATTAATGGACACCGCGAAGAAAGATAGCTGGGACAAATTCATCAAAGAAGAATTCGAAAAATCCCCATGGAATATTGTTTATAAATTAGCGCGGTCAAAAATTAAACCAAAAGATGCAGCGACAGCCCTCGGAATAGGTGACGATGAAACAAAGACATGGGAACACATGGCAGTTAAACTACTAGACGGGTTAATAGCCGATGATAGGGAAAACCACCTCGACAACAATGGGGAAGCCCAGGGCAACGCCCTAGTAGGGACTAAACTGACATTAACCGAGACACAGGTGCGAGAAGCCGTTGGGAAAATGGCTAAAAGGAAAGCCCCAGGCTGGGAGGGAATCCACAGCGAGATGATAATAGAGGGGCTTATAATAATAGAGAAACCTCTGATGAGAATTTATCAATATTGCTTGGATAAAGGAATATTCCCGAATAGATGGAAAAAGGGAATTATTAAAACACTCTTAAAAAGCGAAGATAAAGATAGACGGGAGATCAAATCGTACCGTCCGATATGCCTTCTCCCTGTTCTCGGTAAAGTCCTGGAAAGAATAATAGTAGAAAACATGAGATCCACTTTCTACACAGGAATACACCCTAGACAATTCGGATTCATGCCGGCAAGATCAACAGAAGATGCCATGCTAGAGGTCACAAAAACGATAGAAGCGCGCAGGGAAAAATACGTGCTGGGAATATTCTTAGATATAGCGGCCGCCTTTGATAACGTATGGTGGCCGGGAGTCCTCAGTATTCTACGGGAGAAGAAAATTAATAAATACCTATATAACGTCATAAAAGACTATCTCAATAATAGATCCGTAGAGATGAGAGAGGGCAGTCGCAGAGCACGTAAAATCGTAAACAGAGGTTGTCCCCAAGGATCAGTTTTAGGCCCCCAAATTTGGAAAATTGTCTTCGATGGACTCGTTAGAAAAATGAACACCGATACCACCACTATGATTGCGTACGCAGACGACGGTGTAATTATAATATGGGGAGAATCCAGAAGGGATCTCGAATCAAGTGGCACCCGTGCTATAGCTCACGTGCTAGAATGGTGTCAGGCAAATAA
>OX328123.1:37105053-37130053 GCA_946811695.1 Gonocerus acuteangulatus
TATACGACGTAAAATTATTTAAATAATAGCAAGGCAATTTGTCGTAGGGGACAACGAATAGAGAAAGGGAATGGTTAAACGAGTCAGAGATAAACTCTCGTTTGTATTGAGCGACTATTCATGTTGACCCCAAGGGCCGTTGCCGGTAGGTTTAATTTACTTTTACTCGGCACTTGGCACTTGGCACCTTGGCACATTGGCAAAAGGAATAAGGGGAATAATAATAAATGTCAGTGCCGGCCCTAATTCTTGGCGTCGGCTGCCTATCGGCGGTAGAGCCATCTTTTGAGTGTCGAAGGTACTACTTCGAGGTTGTCGTAGCGGGTGTCCGTTCAAAGTGAGCCGTTCCTATCCCTGCTACCATCCCCTAAATGGTTCAAGAGAACAAGGGTTAAAAGAAAATTAAAAAACACCGGTTGCAATGAACCCTTTGTACAATATATAAATAATAAATATTCCTTAAATTTAATGTCGAGAAAAAAAACGAAATAAACATTTAAAATAAATTTATCTCATGGTTGAATTTCATATATATATAAAGAAAGGGAATTAAACATTCAAAAGAAATTTATCTTATATTTAAATTGAACATATATAAAGAAAAATAATTAAACATTTAGACCAATTTTATCTTGTATATAAAATAATATATAATTAAACATCTAGAAGAAATTTATCTTTTATTTAAATTGAACATATATAAAGAAAAGGGATTAAACATTTAGAAGAAATTCTAAGTTAAAAGATGAATTAATTGTTTATATTTAAATGATGCAGACTATGGTCTTGAATAATTGTTAAACATTAAATTAATTTTAAAATTAATTATATAAAAAAAGAGAATAATATACTTATAATAATAAAAATTGTTTACATCAAAGGAAAAAATAAAACAGTAAAAAAAAAAAAAAAATTGTCTTACCCCGGATTCGATCCGCTGGCGTTTTAGTGGAGCCCCTGCAGAGTGGGAGGTACACTCTGTCAGCTGACAGCCAGCCTCCTTGGCTCAGTTACTACGTAGCCGACTCTCGGCTGGGAATCCGTGGTTCGAATCTACACTTTTTTTATAATTTTTTCTTTTATTTTAGCACTTTCCTCCGAAGGAAAGTAGCTATTGAGGTTGGACTCATGACGGAATTTTTGAAAAATTTCTTCAAATCTTTATCGATCCTACCTAGTTTTTGTCACGAAACTTGGTATATAGCATTCAATTAGCAAACGATTGAACGAGTTCGCTAACCACCAAAGTCGGTCCACCGGAAGGGGGGGTTTACCCCGAACCCAAAACACTAATTTGACTATGTCAGCCGTAATATTTGTTATATTTCAACGAAACTTGGTATTCGTAGTGTTAATATAGAGAGAAAAGTGAGATATAAAAATGAACTAAATCGGTTCATTAGAAGTGGGGGTTTACTCCGGACCCACAATACCAATTCGCCACTACCAGCCGTGATTTTTGGTATATTTCGACGAAACTCGGTATTCGTAGTGGTAATCTACAGGTAAATATGTGTTGTAAAAATAAACTAAATCGGTTCATTAGAAGGGGGGGGGGGGTTTACTCCGGACCCAAATTCCTAATATACTCATACCGGTCGTAATTTCTGCTGTATTGTAACGAAACGCGGTATACGTCGTGGGTAACTCATGAGAAAGAAGTGTTGTAAAAATGAGCTGAATCGGTCAATCGGAAAGCGGGGGTTTAATTTGTAATATATTTGAATAGAAAAGCCGGCAGACGTAAGTTCACAAAGCCTCCGCAAGGAGCGCTAGAGGGACTGTATCCGGTTCCTGCGTTAGATCAAAATACAATAATATGAGGATTTTGTATTTATTACGTAGTGTAGTAGTTACCATGTGTAAACATAACTCTGGAAGCATTAATTAATAATTTATCAGTTACTCATTACAAAATTAAAAGAGAACTATTCATGTTTTTATTTTATTTATGTAGGATATTTTAAGCAAATTGTTCTGGAAAGCATTCTACACTACCCAAATTCTGAGGAAAGTGCTTAGTTATGCAGCTCCTGCGTGACGGACTTTTTTTTTCTTCTTCTTTTACTAAAATGTCTACGACTATGTCCCTATTTCTTTAAAATCAAGTGAGAATCAGAAGCCGCCCAATATCTACGTTGGAAATGTATATATACATAAAAAAAAAAAAAAAAAAAAAATCTCTATACTCGCCTCAGCCAAGCTGCTGGAGAAAAATCATTTTCTTGCAGGGCTAGATTTAATGATATAGCGATCAGTGCTATCAATAGCGATGCCTACAGGGCAATTATTAAAAAAAATGAATGAAATGGAAGCAGACTACCACTGTTATCAATTACCGACCGGAGGAGAAAGCTTACAGAGTGGTAATACGTAATACTCATAACTCCTGGATACAATGTCAGGAGAATAATAAATGTTCGCCACCCGACAACAAAAGCACAACTGCCACTATTCTACGTGGACCCTTTGTAGTGTTGTACGAATGGCGTTTGCGATATAGTAACTGGGACGAAAAACATTCTCTTTAATTTAACTGAGCTATACGTCAAAACTATTTTCATACCATTCAGACTTTAATTAATTCATTTTTGTGGAGCCTTTAGATTTTTTAAAGATGACGCAAAAGTAAAATATAGAGATGAATTGTTGTAATTACTTTTAAATAAATGTTTTTAAAAAATGCTTTTAAAAGTGATTGTTGTACTCTACGATGGGTGGCTGTTGATATTAATTAAATTAACTGATTAATTAGATTAATTAATTACATTCATCAACTAATTGGGCAATCGGCTGACTGGTTGAGCAACCCCCGACACGGCACCATAGTTCAACTTGCCCGCCCAAATTAATTAAAAAAATAATTAACTAATTAATTAGCTAATTAGCCTAATTGAGATTATTTATTTTTTTGCATGCGTTAAACGCCACCATGATTGAGTGAAAAGAAACTAGACTAACTAAAAAGCTATCATGACCCAGGCCAGAATAGCTTTTTCCTTAGCAATTGCTAACCAATAGAACCAAGTCACAGCTCTTTATTCACACCTTCTATCTAGCTGCAGCTAGGAAAAATACTTAGTTCTAGCAACTGCTAACTTTTATTCACTCCACCCAATAAAGTCATGTTTGTCAGTTGTCCTTTACTTTTATACAAGTAGAGACTGATTGTGGACATTTCGAACATACTATGATATATAGTTGTGCAGCTAATAAATCTTTAATGTTTTCGTATGTTTCGAGTTTTACTTATACAATAATGTCAGATAAATGATAGCCGACCATTTTTATGATTATTTAAAGCGGGGAAAACCTATATCACATTGGGTATTCCTTCGGCCGGAAGCCAGTGCTATAATAATTATTGTAGTCCATTATTATATCAATCGTCATTTTGTATTAGAAAAAAAAAAAAAAAAAAAATATTACAGCAATTTTCCCAGGAAATGCTTTGAACTCCTTGATTTGTATGCAAATCCCCGTACAATAAATGATAGCCGACCATTTTTATGATTATTTAAAGCGGGGAAAACCTATATCACATTGGGTATTCCTTCGGCCGGAAGCCAGTGCTAGCTATAATAATTATTGTAGTCCATTATTTTATCAATCGTCATTTTGTATTAGAAAAAAAAAAAAATATTACAGCAATTTACCCAGGAAATGCTTTGAACTCCTTGATTTGTATGCAAATCCCCGTACATATCTTGCTACTACTACTACTAAATACTGCTGCTACCACCAATACCACTGCTAGTAGTGCTACCAGCGCCGGGTATACACTTCAGCCAAAGATATACCTAAAAACGTGCAAACTTAAGGAGTGTTCACTAACTAAAGGAGAGGCGCTGGCCCAAGCCGGGGGGTAACAGAAGGTCGTTGGCCGGAGCCGGGCCCTCATCTCCCGTCGTAGAGGCTGTCCCCTGGGTAGTCGGAGCGTTGAGATTCCTATATGTAGACGGACAGCACAGCTGCGAAACGACGAAAGAGTTTCACGAGCAGCAGTATAGTACCTCTGAGCCTCAGTGGAACAGTTTTGAAGTAAAAACATCAAAACCGTTCTCATTGGTTAGGCAGAGGATTTCCGTTCGGTTAAAAGCTCAGAACCCAAGACTAAGACATCTGTGTCAGTTCATGTGTTTTATACAGAATTTATGAGCGTCTCCGCGGGCATTCTATGCGCGCGAGGCGTAATTTCGTTTGGAAACGGCACCTATAAGGCGCAGACTTCTCCCGTTAACGCGAGCGTCTCGCCGACCAAACGGCACCCTCCGAAAGGAGAGTACCGACAAGGAAGAAGAGGGACGTACGTAAACGTCTCTCCGAGTGTTACGGCCGCTCTCGGCACCAGCCGAGGCAGCCTCTCTTGGACGAGGCATCATTTACGCCCTCTTCCCTGGTTGATCCTGCCAGTAGTCATATGCTTGTCTCAAAGCTTAAGCCATGCAAGTCTCAGTACGAGCTGACTTAAAGTGAAACCGCAAAAGGCTCAGTAAACCGGTCATAGTTTACCGGACATATACCACTCACGTGGATAACTGTGGTAATTCTAGAGCTAATACATGCAAACAAGTCCCGACCAGCGATGGAGAGGACGCTTTTATTGGATCAAAACCATTCGCCCGGCTTGCCCGGGCGTCGGCTTGATGACTCTAGATAACACCACAGATCGCACGGTCACAGTACCGGTGACGTATCCTTCAAATGTCTGACTTATCAGCTGTCGATGGTAGACTCTGTGTCTACCATGGCGCTCACGGGTGACGGGGAATCAGGGTTCGATTCCGGAGAGGGAGCCTGAGAAACGGCTACCACATCCAAGGAAGGCAGCAGGCACGCAAATTACCCACTCCCGGCACGGGGAGGTAGTGACAAAAAATAACGATACGGGACTCATCCGAGGCCCCGTAATCGGAATGAGAACACCCTAAATCCTTTAACGAGGATCTATTGGAGGGCAAGTCTGGTGCCAGCAGCCGCGGTAATTCCAGCTCCAATAGCGTATATTAAAGTTGTTGCGGTTAAAAAGCTCGTAGTTGGTTCTGCGTGCCACGCTGTCGGTTCACCGCCTGCCGGTGCAACTGGCATGCCGTGGCATGTCCTGTCGGTGGCGGACAGGCTTCTCGGCGTGCCCTATGCGTCTTACGGCGTGTAGGCTGCTGCGCCGATGTTGTCCTTGTTCGCCGGCTCAATCCTACCGCGGTGCTCTTTACCGAGTGTCGAGGTAGGCCGACACTGTTTACTTTGAACAAATTAGAGTGCTTAAAGCAGGCTCTTAAATCAGCCTGAATAGTGGTGCATGGAATAATGGAACAGGACCTTGGTTCTATTTTGTTGGTTTCCGGAATCCAAGGTAATGATCAATAAGGACAGGCGGGGGCATTCGTATTGCGGCGTTAGAGGTGAAATTCTTGGATCGTCGCAAGACGCACTAGAGCGAAAGCATTTGCCAAGTATGTCTTAATTGATCAAGAACGAAAGTTAGAGGTTCGAAGGCGATCAGATACCGCCCTAGTTCTAACCATAAACGATGCCAGCCAGCGATCCGCCGATGTTCCTCCGATGACTCGGCGGGGAGCTTTCCCCGGGAAACCAAAGCTTTTGGGTTCCGGGGGAAGTATGGTTGCAAAGCTGAAACTTAAAGGAATTGACGGAAGGGCACCACCAGAAGTGGAGCCTGCGGCTTAATTTGACTCAACACGGGAAACCTCACCAGGCCCGGACATTGGAAGGATTGACAGATCGATAGCTCTTTCTCGATTCAGTGGGTAGTGGTGCATGGCCGTTCTTAGTTGGTGGACTGATTTGTCTGGTTAATTCCGATAACGAACGAGACTCTAACCTATTAACTAGGCGTTGCCGGTATAAAAAGCTACCGGCGAGATTTTTTCTTCTTAAGGGGACAGGCGGCTCTTAGCCGCACGAGATTGAGCAATAACAGGTCTGTGATGCCCTTAGATGTTCTGGGCCGCACGCGCGCTACACTGAAGGAATCAGCGTGTGCTCCCCTGTCCGAAAGGTCCGGGTAACCCGCTGAACCTCCTTCGTGCTAGGAATTGGGGCTTGCAATTGTTCCCCATGAACGAGGAATTTCCAGTAAGCGCGAGTCATAAGCTCGCGTTGATTACGTCCCTGCCCTTTGTACACACCGCCCGTCGCTACTACCGATTGAATGATTTAGTGAGGTCTTCGGACCGGCGATAACCGGCCACCGACTCGTTCGGTATCGATTTCGCTGGAAAGATGACCGAACTTGATCATTTAGAGGAAGTAAAAGTCGTAACAAGGTTTCCGTAGGTGAACCTGTGGAAGGATCATTACTGATTCTAGTCATTTTCAATGACAAAACAGATCAGAGGAGAGAAATTTGAGAAGGAGAAGACAAAAAGAAAAGAGACGGCTCTCTCAATAGAGAAAAGCCCGATCGAGAATAAAAAAAAAGCATATAGGACTGTGTCCCAGGATGCCTTGGAGGTGTTGGCAGGGCAGTGGCCGCTTGATCTGGAGGTGGAGAGAAGATGGGCAGGTTACAGACTGCGAAGAGTCGGCAGAGTGGAATGGAGAGGAGAGGAAATAATCGGAGTCAGGAGGAGATGTGCCCTGAGGGATGTTTGTGTGAGAGAATGGCAGAGAAGATGGGAAGTGTCTGAGAAGGGTAGATGGACGTTTGAATGGTTGCCGAATGTGGAGGAGCGAATGAAGATGGTGTGGCTGAGTGTGAATCAGAGAGTGTGTCAGGCTATGAGTGGGCATGGGTGTTTTCGTGCGAAATTGTTTGGGTTTGGGCTGAGTGAAAGTGCGTGGTGTGAGTGTAGTATGGAAGAGGAGGAGAGCGTGCGGCATGTGTTGTTTGAGTGTGAGTTGTATGAAAGGGAGAGGAGGTTGCTGTATGAAAGCTTGGATGGTGTGGGTGTTGAGAGGAGTATGAGTGGGTGTGTGAGTGAGGTGGGGTATGTATATTTTTGCGAGTATGTTTGTGGAGTGATTGGGAGGTTGGAGGAGGCTGAAAGGAGAAGAGTGGGTGTTGTGTGAGTGTTAGGGTGATTGTGTGAGTGTATGGCTTGTTTGGCACTTGCGGAGTAGGAGAATAGGGTACGGAGCCCTCCCTCTCTCTGGTGTATCGGGGTAAGTCCCCCCCTGATACCCGGGGATAGGGGAACCGTAGGAAAGCTTGCTTTCCGGGCCTGCGACCATTCAAGGCTGTAGGGACTTAGTCCCAAAATGGTACTACGGGTTGGGTTGGTGGCCGGGGGCCCTTCAGGCTTCGCCGGTTACAGACGTAGTGGCGTGTGTTAGAAGCTCTGGGTTAGTCTGCCCAGCTCTCTGGTGACTGGCTGACTCAGGGTGGAAGCTAGAGAAATAGGTATCCCTTTCCGGGGATGTGTCCGCAAGCTTGCGACATACGAGGGAGGCGTATGTGCGGGGGCTTGCGGGGACATCCGCATCTTTGTGTCGGCTGGAGGGCTGGATAGGTGAGAGATGAGTTGAGGTCGCAAGGCACAGGTACGTCTCTCATCGTTTCCTACCTTCTACGACGTACACACTGTCCCTACCTACTATCTAGCGAAACCACGGCCAAGGGAACGGGCTTGGAAGAATCAGCGGGGAAAGAAGACCCTGTTGAGCTTGACTCTAGTCTGGTACTGTAAGAAAACATGAGAGGTGTAGCATAAGTGGGAGGCGGCTCGCCGTCGGCAGTGAAATACCACTACTTTCATAGTTTTCTTACTTACTTGGTGAGGCGGAGGGCGTCCGTCGGAGTGTCTGCACTCCGGCGCGACGGTATTCTCGCGCCAAGCGCCAAGGGTTGTCGGCGGCCGGTCGGTCGTAGGGAGGCCCGCGGTAGTCCGTTTCGGTTCTGCCGTGCGTGTCGACCTTGCGCTCTTGGTCGCGCCGTCCGGCAACACACTCCCCAGCGTGATCCGATCCAAGGACACTACCAGGCGGGGAGTTTGACTGAGGCGGTACATCTGTCAAATAATAACGCAGGTGTCCTATGGTCAGCTCAGCGAGGACAGAAACCTCGCGTAGAGCAAAAGGGCAAATGCTGGCTTGATCCCGATGCTCGTTCATTGATTGACCCAGGGATACGTGGGGAGCCATCTCCCTACGTAAGGAAAGGCCTAGGTCTAACTGGACCCCGAGAGCCGTGCCTGCGGCACCGGGGCCGGCGAGGACTGAAGAAGTGAGAGTGGTGGTCTCAGCGCCCCCTGAGGCTGATGATGAGGCCCCTCCTCCTTACGAGGCCATGGAGGAGCCGTTTATGCAAGGGATCCTGGGGTGGGTGACCCCCACTTTTGAGGATCGGCCATATCTCCCGGATAGGAGTGGCTTGTTCACTCCTATCAGGACCAGGGGGGGGGCAACGAGGACCCTAATGCGGAGGGCGAGGCGGAGGCTGACCCCGTCCCGGACCATGAGGAGATACGTCGTAACCTGGGGATCATTGAGCCGCATGATCCAGATGACGCGGAGGTCATCGAGGCGATGGCGCAAGCCCACGACAACCGGGCGCGCATTCTGGATTGGCTCGCCAAACGGAAGATCGCCATGAGGACGGGGGAGGGCCTCGTCTCCGAAGTCGATAAGCTGCTCCACGCCGTCTATTCAATGGGGGTGATGGTGCTTGGTTTGAAGAGGGAGGTTTCGAGGCTCCATGGTCTGGGCGCCCAGGAGGGCATTTATACGGAGCTCCTCAACATTAGGGCTGGGCTTGAGAAAGTCCACGATGCGGTTTACACCAGGCAGCCCGCGGATGAAGAGGTGACCAGGGGACCTACCCCTGTACCGCTTCCGCGGTCAGGTAAGTCCTACTCCCAGGCGGCCGCTGTACCGCGGCCTGAGCCCCCTGGGGTAGTCATCGTTGAGGCGGGTGCTGGGGCGCCTGAGCAAACAGGATCAGAACTAGCTGCCACTCTGTTGCAGGCAGTTGATCCCGTTGAGAACGGGTTCAAAGTTCAGGCCGTTCGCCGTAGGCGGAAAACGGTGGAGGTCCGTTTCACCAACGAGAGGGACGCTGCGCGGCTCGCGGGGCACTCCAAGCTCAAAGAGGCCGGGTTGAAGGCCAAGGTTCAGAATCTCAGAGACCCGATGGTGCTGATCTATGATGTGCCTAGGGAGTTGGACGCCGACGGAGTTCTGAAGGCTGTTAAGCTTCAGAACTTCCCGGGGTCTGAGACGTTCTCGGCCTGTTGGGGCAAGGTCCACCATTGGACCGGACCCACGCAGGGGGCGGTCAGGAACGCGGTCCTGACAGTCACCAAGGAAGCTCGTGAGGAGCTTATCAGGAAGGGCCGCCTGTCTGTGGGCTGGAGGTCCTCTAAAGTAATAGATTGGGTCGGTGTCTTTAGATGCCGGCGTTGCCAGCGCTTTGGACACACGACCAAATTCTGTAAGAGAGAGAAGGCCTGCGGCCATTGTTCGCAGGAGGGTCATGGGGCCGACAAGTGTCCCAAGCGGCAGGAACCGCCTAGGTGTGCAGCCTGTGTGGCTGCTAAGGTCAAGTCCGACCATTCGGTCAAGGACTTGAAAAATTGTGCGTCACACGCGGCGGCGCACCGGCGGTTCGTCGACGATGTCAAGTACTATGGCTGACCCGATACGGTTTCCGTGCCGGCATTGCGACCGAGACTTTGGTTCTGCCATTGGTCTGGGTCAGCATGTTCGCCATGCTCACCCGGTCGAGCGCAATGCCGGTATTGTCATCGCCGGGGGTCGTAGGAGGTGGACTGCCGATGAGTTGTTCGTTTTGGCGACCTCGGAGCTCAGGCTGCGTGCAGCGGGGTTTCGGGGGGACCTTAACGTTCGGCTCTCGGAGAGGCATCAGGGCAGAACCTCGGATGCGATCAAGGGTGCGCGGGCTAAGCCCGAGTATAGGACATTGATTGAGAGCCTTGGCAGGGAGGAGGTGGGTGCTGCTGTGGCTAATGATGACCAGTTGCCGGGTCATGGTAGGGATTGTGCGCTGGCTCTCCGCCTGGAGGTGGAGGGGTTGATCGGGGAGATTTCGATTGAACCGACAACCCTCTGTACTGATAGGCTGGTGGGCATTGCGCGGGCAGCTCTGTCCGGTGGCTCGGTTGGGGCCTCGTTGGTTGAGTGGATTTCGGTCCACCTGGCTGCGGGTCCTCGGCCGGTACCGGTTGAGCGCCATCGGCACGATGTGGGAGCTGTGGCTAATGAGCCCGGCCAGGCTGACCCGGGGGGGGGGCGGTCTCGTGTAGGGGAAAGGCGGGCGTGGTATGCCAGGCTTCAACGCCTGTGGGCTAGGGACCGCCCTGCCGCCGCCCGAGATATTCTCGGAGGTGGTAGGTGTCGACCTGCCCACTCGCCTGCTGCACTGGCGGAACACTGGAAGCCTATCCTCGAGGAGCCGTCCGCCCCTTGGGAGGCTGAGGCCGTCAAGGGCCCCAGAGTGTCGGTGGATGTGGATCTGTGGGCTCCTGTGACTGAGGAGGAGGCGAGGTCGATGTGTCCCTCGGGGCGCTCGGCAGCGGGGCTTGACAGGGTCGCTCCGGCCGTTTGGAAGGAGCTGCCCTGGAGGGTCCGGGCTCTCATCCTTGACCTGTTGATGCTTGAGGGGTCCGTCCCTCCTGAGCTTCTCAGAGCTAGGGTGACGATGCTTCCTAAGTCTGATGTTATCGGGGGTCCAGGGGATTACAGGCCCATTGCTGTGGCGTCGGTGATAGTTCGTCACCTGCATCGCATTCTGGCTGCTCGGCTGGAGTCGGTGGTTTCCTTTGTGCCTGAGCAGAGCGGGTTCAGGAGGGGGTTTGACGGCATTGCTAATAATGTCTTCATGCTGGATGCCATACTGCGTACCGCATGGAGGAGGCGTAGGCAACTATGCCTGGCGGTCGTGGATGTGAGGAAGGCATTTGACAGTGTTAGTCATGCCGCCATTTTCCGTATCCTGCGTGCTCGTGGGGTGCAGAGGGAGCTGGTCGACTATGTCGAGGCTGTGTATAGGGATGGCACTTCTCGGATTGTCATGGGTGCCCAGGCTTCTGAGGTGTTGTCCCCTAGGCGTGGTGTGAGGCAGGGTGACCCCCTGTCGCCGATTCTGTTTAATATGGTTATGGATCACGTAATTGGGTGCCTACCCGAGAGGGTTGGTTTTCTGATTGGTGGCACAAGGGTGCGGGCTCTGGCTTATGCTGATGATCTCGTCCTGTGTTCCACTCATCCTGAGGGCCTTCAGGTCCTGCTGCGGGGGGCGGCGGAGGGGCTTGCGGACTGTGGACTGGAAATTAATCCAGACAAGTCCCGGGCTCTTACGCTGGTCCCGAGTGGCGCGAGGAAAGTGGTAATGGTGGACGGGGAGAGAGGCTACCATGTCGGAGGCACGCTTGTGGGTGCCATTCATGTGGACGAGACCTTTGATTACCTCGGGGTCAGGTTTGGGCCTAATGGCGTGATGCGTGCCAGAGTTGACCTGGCTGAGGCCTTGGGTCGTATAGACCGGGCTCCGCTGAAGCCGCAGCAGAAGATGGAGGTGTTGAGGACCTTCTGCTTGCCTAGGTACTTTCACTCGATGACCTTTGGAAGGTGGTCGGGTGAGGACCTCAAGACCATGGACAGGAGGGTTCGTTCTTTTGTCAGGGGTTGGTTGCGTCTTCCTCACGATGTTCCGAATGCCTTCATTCACACGCCTGTTGGGCTTGGAGGATTAGGGATTCAGCGTCTTGGGAGGGTTCTCGACTATTTCAGGGAAAAGCGGTTCCTGGGGGTTTGGGACTCTCTTGAGGCGGCTGGGTTAAATGATGGGATTAGGGAATGGCTGGGTGACGACTTTCCACTCGGTAGTCTGCCACCGAACCCGAGAGTGGAGGAGGAGTTGGCTCTTGGTGCTAAGGTGGATGGCATTGACCTGGTCGGTGCAGGTGCGGTGAAGGCCTCTACGGCCTGGATATCGAGAAGAGCCTCGGGACTGTCGGGCAAGGAGTTCGTGCAGTTCGTGAGGTTGTATGCGGGAGCACTTCCTACCAAGGTGAGGTTGTCGAGGGGCATTGGCCGCCGTGAGCCAGGCTCCACCAGTTGCAGAGGTGGGTGTGGAGCGGAAGAGACGGCGGCCCATGTGGTCAACCATTGTCCCCTATCGAAAGAGGGTGTCATCCTCCGGCACCATGCTGTGGTGAAGATTGTGGCTGATTCTCTTCGGAGGAGAGGCCATGAAGTACTTGTAGAGAAGACCCTCACCCGCGGCGATGTCATCCGCCGCCCCGACCTGATCGTCCACACTGATGATGAGCTTGTCATTCTTGATGTGAGCATCGTCAGTGGGAGGATGGACTTGGACCTGGCTGGACAGGCGAAGATCAGGCGTTATGGTAAGGATTGGGTCTACCGGGAAGCTGCTAGTCTGTTTCCAGAGAAGAGAGCGAGGAAGAGAAGAGTGTTGCCGGTCACCCTTAACTGGAAGGGAATTTGGTCAGCCAAGTCGGCGCAGGGACTGTCCGACCTAGGTGTCTCAGCACGGGCTCTTGGCTGGATGACGGAGAGGGTGATCCGGGGAGGATGTATCAACTTTTCGTCATGGAACAGATTGGTGGTGGTCGGTGGCCCACTCCCATAGGCATAGCCTCACGTCCAGCGGACTGCACGGTCGTCGGAAATGAAAAGAAGAATATGGCCTGAAGACTAGGCGCGCTTGTGGCCTAGTAAACGATAAGCTTAGATTAGGTGTGTGAATGGATTATTCATTGGTTTGTGTTAGTTATTTTTTTTTTGTGTGAATGTGTGTAAATACATTTGTAAATTAGTTAGGTTGCCTCCCTGCCGGGGGAGAGATTTTCAATTTTGATATATGGGCCCCTTCAGGGCCCGCCCTATCACTTTTGTAAAAGGGTGTAGTGAGCCCTCCTGTATGTCCTGCCTTGCACGTTGTATTTCTCTTACAGGGGCCCCGGAAGAGGGGCTATTTGTCGATTGTTAGCTTGTAAGTTTGTCCTCTGACATGTAAATATTCACCAATAAACATATTAATAGCCAAATGCCTCGTCATCTAATTAGTGACGCGCATGAATGGATTAACGAGATTCCCTCTGTCCCTACCTACTATCTAGCGAAACCACGGCCAAGGGAACGGGCTTGGAAGAATCAGCGGGGAAAGAAGACCCTGTTGAGCTTGACTCTAGTCTGGTACTGTAAGAAAACATGAGAGGTGTAGCATAAGTGGGAGGCGGCTCGCCGTCGGCAGTGAAATACCACTACTTTCATAGTTTTCTTACTTACTTGGTGAGGCGGAGGGCGTCCGTCGGAGTGTCTGCACTCCGGCGCGACGGTATTCTCGCGCCAAGCGCCAAGGGTTGTCGGCGGCCGGTCGGTCGTAGGGAGGCCCGCGGTAGTCCGTTTCGGTTCTGCCGTGCGTGTCGACCTTGCGCTCTTGGTCGCGCCGTCCGGCAACACACTCCCCAGCGTGATCCGATCCAAGGACACTACCAGGCGGGGAGTTTGACTGAGGCGGTACATCTGTCAAATAATAACGCAGGTGTCCTATGGTCAGCTCAGCGAGGACAGAAACCTCGCGTAGAGCAAAAGGGCAAATTTTTGAGTTGCTCGCCTGCTCTCGAGGTGAAAGGAAGTCTAGCTCCTGGGGATTAGTTTTGCTTTATCAGAGAACTACATAAAGGAATCGTCGGATCGTCGCCAGATTTGGCAGGTGAGTGGGTGCTATCTGTGCCTGTTATTGTTTGCATTTTGAAGTTTTTTTGTCGAGCCGTTCTCGTGTTGTGGGGGTTTTTCCCACCGTAATCCCCTTTGTTTGGAGGGCATTAAGATAGGAGGGTGGGATTACTGGCTTAGATAAGGCCTGGGGTGGGAAAGTCCCGGTGTGGGGGCCCTTTTTCCCTTTCAATTCCCTGTCCTTTTCTCTCCTCCTTTCCTTTTTCCTCCCCCCCCCCGTTTAGCAGGTCTATTTTGATCGGCTCTTCGCCGATCTTGATTTAGTGATCAGTGGCCTTGCGGAGGGAGCGGGTTTCCGTTTATCAAACCTCACCCCTTTGGGGGTGTCCCCCCCCTATACCCCCCACTTTGGATATTGGTTACCCCCCGCCCTAAGGTTTGTGTGGGACCTCCCTCCCTATAAGGGACAGTTTTTATTTTTTCTCTAGCCCCCCCCGTTGCTTAGTTATGGGGACTTGAAGTTGGGACAGGTATCAGGAGAATAGGTGCTAGTAGGAGCTCCTGTAGTTGAAAGGTATACGTGCGGTCGGAGACTCCGATTAGTGGTTGGTTAGTTAGTTTGAGTCCCAATTAACACGACAGTTTTACTCCGAGGGTCTGAAACTTAAGTTTTGATGGTGTAAAACTGGTTTCCGTGGTTAGGTATACGTGCGGTCGAACACTTTTTTTTTTTTTTTTTTTTTTTTTTTTTTTTTTTTTTTTTTTTTTGTTTCTTTATATCTCGGGCTGTGGTGGTCCGATTTGGTTGGTTGGTTTTTTATTTGTTATTATTTTTTTATTTCTCGTGGATTTTTTTTTTTTGTTTGTTTTTTTTTCTCGATATCATGGTTAACCCTAGCGCTGATAAGACGACCAGGACTAGGTCGGCCAAGAAGCTTGTCCTTAAGTCTGGGGATGGGCAGTCTCCTGGGGGCAGTAGGACGAGTTCTGCTACGAATAGTCCTGCTGGCTCCGAGAAGGTCCGCTCCGATACACCATTAACGGCGGCGGCCATCCTGGCTTCTTTGGGGCGCATTCCCGCGGGCGAGCCGGAGGCAACGAAGGTCGTTGAGACAATCTTCCAAGCACAATCGATTGTGGGACAGGCTAGGGATCAATTCTATAGCCTGCGTGCTAATAAAGAGATTAGAATGCCTATTATGGAGCATTTTTATGCACTGCTGGGGGTGGTTAAGGACATGGCGGTGGACATGATTCGGCTGGAGGAATCTAACAGAGCCCTTCATGCCGGGGCGTGTGAAGCCGGCCTGGAGTTGGAGGTACGGGCGCTCAGGGAGGAGATTTCTCGACTCTCTAGCGGCGGCCTTCTGTCTGAGGAAGCAGTGCGGGAGCCTCCCAGGGCGGTGCCTGTCCCGGCGCCCCGGACTAGGCGGGTGTCATATGCAGATATGGCGGCTGGTCCGTCTGGTGGCGTTCGGTCGTCGGGCTGCGTTCTGGTGGCCCCCAAGGATGACGAGTCTTCGTTGCCCTCCGCTGATGCGGTGAAGGAGCGGCTAATCGGCTCAATTGACCCGGCCAAGGATGGGTTCCAGGTTGTGGGTCTCCGGAAGCGGGGCAATAAGATTGAGCTGAGAACGGCCACGAGGGAGGGTGCTCAGCGGATATTAGACTGCAGGGAGAGGTTAGATGGAGCCGGACTCTCTGTAAAGGAGGTGGGTAAGCGTGACCCACGCCTCATCGTGTATGATGTCCCACGTACCCTATCGGGCCCGGAAGCGTTGCAGGCGATTCGTCAGCAGAACTTCCGTAGCGATGGGGAGTTTGAAGGTGAGTGGGCTCGGGTGTCACATTACGCTGGTCTAAGGAAAGGTGTTGGGCCGAAGCGACATGTGGTCATCTCGGTGAGGCCGGCCTTGCGGGACAGGATCCTTCGGAGGGGGTATCTGGCTCTCGGTTGGGACCAGTGTCGGGTGGATGACTTCATTGGGGTCAGCCGTTGTGCCAGGTGCCTACTTTTTGGACATAGAGCGGCTAATTGCAGGAGGCAGGAACCTGTCTGCGGTCACTGTGCGACTGAGGGCCATGAACAGGCTGGATGCCCGTCTCTCGATCGGCCGGGGGTGTGTGCCGCCTGTAAGGCCTTGGGTAAGCAGAGCGATCATCCGCTCAGGAGTGTCGATTGCCCGGCTTTCAGGCGGATGCACCAGCGGCAGGTCGAGATGACAAATTATGATGGTTAGTCCTGGAGGTTATAATTGCTTGCATTGTGGCCGTGTCTTTGAGACCAGAATTGGGCTCGGGCAGCACCTGAAGAGGGCTCACCCGGTGGCTTATAATGCGGCAGTTGTGACAGACAGGGTTAAGCCGAGGTGGACTGAGGAGGAGGTGGCGCTGTTGGCTGCCGAGGAGTTGCGGGTTCGTGCCGCTGGCTACCGAGGCAACATTAATCGCTGCCTTTCCGAAGCATTTGAGGGCAGATCGGTTGACGCAGTGAAAGGGGCAAGGTCCAAGCCGGCGTATAGGGAGGTATTGGCGAGGCTTGGCAGGGAAGCGGCTGCGGTGCCTGTGGTGGAGGAGTGTCTTGCTGTGGACGGGGGTGGTCGCGATGGTTCGCTGGCTCGGGGAATCGGGGAGATGGTTAATGCCCTGGAAAGGTCCGGACCGTCTCCTTCGGTGCTCGGGCTGGTGGCGATCGCGAGAGAGGCATTGGAGGGGCGGTCTGTTGGGGGGAGGCTCGACAGTTGGGTCTCGGCCCATCTGTCGATCCCTCCTCAGCGGGCTGGTCTGAGTGGAGAGTCTGTTGGTGCGGGGCGCAGGAGGGGGGTCGACTGGAGGTCCCTCCCAAGAAGGATCCAGTGCGGCAGGATTCAGGAGCTCTGGAAGGGGGACCGTAGAGCGGCGGTCAGCGATATTTTAGCTGGCGGCTCTTCGGAACCTCTCCATGATGCGGTTGAGCTTGGCCGGTACTGGAAACCGTTGATGGAGGCGGAGTCGGCCCCATGGCCTGATGTTCCTGTTCGGGGCCCGAGGGTGGCTGGGTCGGGTGGTCTATGGGGCCCGGTCACGATGCAGGAGGCGTTGTCGTCGGCGCCGGCTCTTGGGTCTGCGGCTGGGCTTGACGGGGTAACCCCTGCTGTGTGGAGGGGGTTGCCTTGGAGGGCCCGTGCGGTGGTGCTGGACCTGATCATGATGGGGGGACGTGTCCCTCCAGGGTTGCTCAGGGCCAGGGTCACTATGCTGCCCAAGGGGGTGGGTGATTGTGGACCGGGGGACTACCGGCCCATTGCGGTGTCGTCGGTGATAGTGCGTCATCTTCATCGCATTCTCGCGGCTCGGCTGGAGGCGGTGGTTTCGCATGTACCTGAGCAGAGTGGCTTTAGGAGGGGGTTTGACGGCGTGGCATGCAATGTATTTGTCCTGGATGCGGCGTTGAGGACGGCATGGGCCAAGAGGAGGCAGTTGGTCATGTCTGTCCTGGACGTTCGTAAGGCATTTGACAGTGTAAGTCAGGCCGCCATTCTCAACATCCTGAGGGCGAGGGGGGTGCATGCGGATTTCTGCTCCTACATCGAGGCGTTGTATGCGGATAGTACCTCAGTGATTGCTATGAGGGGCATGGAGTCCGAGGCTATTCGTCCGGCAAGGGGTGTGAGGCAGGGTGACCCGCTGTCGCCGATTTTGTTTAACATGGTTATGGATCATGTCATTGGTGGGCTTCCTCGTCACGTGGGTTTCCGACTCGGCGGTTCCAGGATTAGGGCTCTGGCTTATGCGGACGATTTGGTGTTGCTGGCTACATCACCGGAGGGTATGGCTGTGCTTCTGGGGGCGGTGGTTGAGGGTCTTGCGGACTGTGGTCTGGAATTAAACCCGGACAAGTCGAGGACGCTCACGCTGTTGCCCTCGGGGGGACGGAAGGTGATGAGGCTCGACCCTGATCGGAAGTTTTTTGTCGAGAGCCTTGAGATGGGTGCCGTCGGGGTGGACGAGACCTGGGAGTACTTAGGAGTCCTGTTTGGGCCCAATGGTGTGGTACGTGCTAGTGTTGATGTGTCCGAGGGCCTTAGGAGGATCGACAGGGCTCCACTTAAACCACAGCAGAAGATGGAGGTTTTGCGGACGTTTTTCTTGCCGGGCTTCTTTCATGCCTTAATATTCGCCAAGCCCTCTATGGTCCTGTTGGAGAGGATCGATGTTCAGGTAAGGGCCATGGTCAGAAAGTGGCTCCATCTGCCTAAAGATTCTCCACGCACCCTCATTCATGCGCCTGTTCGGCTGAGAGG
The DNA here is from genome assembly GCA_946811695.1 of Gonocerus acuteangulatus. Classification (NCBI taxonomy): domain Eukaryota; kingdom Metazoa; phylum Arthropoda; class Insecta; order Hemiptera; family Coreidae; genus Gonocerus; species Gonocerus acuteangulatus. The sequence goes on from OX328123.1 coordinate 37,122,960, forward strand.
CTTCGGGATCCACCGCTTGCGGTTCTTCGTTCCCTATTGTAGGGAGCGGAGGTTTCTGGCGGTCGATGAGGCGATTGAGCTCTTAGGGGTCGATGACGGGGTCAGGGAGGAGTTAGGTTCGGGTCCCTCGGGGGTTGTTCCTCCGCATCCGGGAATGGCTCAGGCAGTGGCTCTTTATGCGACCATTGACGGGTGTGAGTTGGCGGCGGCCGGCGATGTTCCTGCTTCGACGGCCTGGATTGCAAGGGAAGCTGGAGACTTGACAGGAAGGGAGTTTATCCAGTTCTCGAGGATTTATGCAGGGGCCATCCCAACCAGGGCCAGGATGTTGCGAGGAAGAGGCACGCAGGTGGAGCGGCTATGTCGGGCTGGATGCCGTAACTCAGAAACAGTAGCGCATGTGGTCAACCACTGTCCACTTTCGGCTGGGGGTGCTACTCTCAGGCACCATTCTATTGTTGACTTCCTGGCGGAATCTCTGAGGAGGAGGTCCTTTCAGGTGATGCAGGAGCCTACGCTTAAAAGGGGTGAGCTGATGTGCAGGCCGGATCTGGTGGCGGCCAGGGATGACCAGCTCTATATCCTGGATGTCACTGTGGTGAGCGGGCAGGAAGATATGGGGCTCCCCAGTGCGGCGAAAATAAGGAAATACGGTAGGACGTGGGTGTATCTTGCCGCTGCCGAGAGGATTGGTGCTCCATCTGTGAGATTTAGGACGATCCCGGTTACCCTCACCTGGAAGGGAATATGGTGGAAGAGATCAGCAGGCGAGCTAAGGGCGCTTGGAATACCAAGGGAGGCCCTGTCTTGGATGACTCAGAGGGTAATCCGTGGATCTCATATGTCCTGGAACGGATGGAGGGCCAAGGTTGCTGCCCGTGGACGGCTGGACTAGCTGACTGGACTGGATCTGCGTTGGACTTGAGCTTCGATGGAGTGGTGCACAGTCGGGGTGCTGTGGTGGCTCGTGTGTGCGGTTGTGTGGAGTCGGATGTGGGGAGAGGTGTTTTTTTTTCTTTGTTTGTTTGTTTGTTTTTTTTTTATGTATTTAGATTATAGTGTTTCATGGGGTTCTTTGTTGTGGGGTTTCTTTTTGTTTCTTTTCTTGTAATTTATTTTATTTTATTTTATTTTTTTTCTTTTTTTTCTGTTGTTGCTAAGTCTGCTATATTGTTATGGGTTGCACCTGTCTCCTTGTGGAGGGGTGAGCAGCAACTTACTATTTTTGTTTTTTTTTTAGTTTCGTTTTTGTTTTCTTTCTTTTTTGTTATGCGGTCTGTTTTTTTTTATTTTTCTCTTAAGTGCACATTATGTGCACTGCCCCCTCAGGGCATCCCTGGGGTTTAATTAGCCCCGCGTTGTAAGCGGCCCTTTATTTTTTTTCAATTTGTATATAGTTCTTCCCCGTAGAAGAGGGGCTTGTAATATTATTAAGCCAATTGTAATGTGTTTGAAACTAATAAATATTGTTGTCATAGCCAAATGCCTCGTCATCTAATTAGTGACGCGCATGAATGGATTAACGAGATTCCCTCTGTCCCTACCTACTCCTGGGCTCTCCAGGTGGGGGGACCGGGTAAACCGGTTCAACCTCTGGTAGAGAGGCGTCGCCATGCGCTACCAGGCGGGTCCACAAGGTTGCGGATAGTGGAACGGGCTACAGATATGTAGCCTAGGGGCTTTTAGCCCTCCCGGACAGCTTGGCAACTCTTGCTCCGCAGGTGCCAGGAGCGGTGTGTGTGGAGTGAAAGGTGTGTAGTGTGAAGGGAATGCCCCCCGGTTTACCGTGGGGGGCCGACCCGCCTAAATGAGTGTTGTAGTGTATGTGTTATGAGGTGAATGAATGTTGTGTGTTTGTGTTTTATTTTTATTTTTATTTTTATTTCTAGGTAGGGTAGTTTATTTTGGTGTGTGTTTTGATTGATTACTTGGATATGACCCGGCGATCATAGGACATAAATCTGGTTGTTTGATGGTAAATCTGGTTATGACACGGCGTTCTTTGGCTTATTTGGATTATGGATGGTGCTGACGACTATGGGCTGGAGCTAAGTGGATGTGGTGGACCCCTAACCGCATTGGCTGACGCTTCCCCCGCTTGGCAAGCGCCGTGCAGGGTGCCCACGTATCGGAGCGTGGGAGGTCTGAAGAAATGTAGGACCCTGGGACCTCACCGTGGGTTGAGATTCTTCCCCGCATGGAGGTGTAGCTACCCCTAGCGGGGGAACTCGCTAGGCGCGAAAGCGTTGGGCATGCCCGGGGTAGCGAGCCCTGCACGGAAGTGGGCATAAAATGGAATGGAACAAACTAATATAAATACTGAAGAGGAGGAGTTGATGGGAGCAGTTGGAGGTGAGGAGAGGCAGGAGGAGGTGATGGAGCATTCGGCTTCTGTCGAATTTAAAGGGATTGGAACGGGGACGTACTCGACGCCGAGGTTGGGTTCTCAGGGGAAGAGGGGAAAGAGGAGGCGTACGAGGTCGGAGTCTTCCCCGGAGGAATCAGCCAAGGAGATTGTGGAGGAGCTGAGGGGCGAGGCGTCCCTGGTTATCGATGAGATAAGGGGCTACACCCTGCGAAACTTTAGCACGAAGCATGACTCGTACTATGCTCCGAGGTATACCAAGCTGCAGGAGACTTTCAAGAAAATGGAGGCCGAGTATCTAAAGGTGAGCAAGATGGCACAGCGGGTCTATGCAGTGGAGAAGAGGCTCAAGTCCCTGGTTGAGATGGATTGGGGTAAAGAGATTGTGGAGGCGGTGGCGAAGGAGGCGAGAGAGGCTGGTGAAAGGGCTTTTAGGAAGGTCCAGACGGAGTGTGTGGAAGCGCTGGAGAAAATAAAGCTGGAGGTGGCCAGTGCGTTTGACACGGTGACGGTGTATGAGGCGGAGAGGGTGGAGGAGCTTAAAAATGTAGGGAAGTTGGTGAAGGAAGGGAGCACCAAAATGACTATGGAGCTGAAGGCGGTAAAGAGCGAGGTGGACATCTCTCGTGGTTTCATGGGAGAGGTGAGAGAAAATATGGATAGGGTTTATGGTAGGCTCTCTGATTTGCATAAGGTGGTGTTGCCTATAGAGGAGAACGTGATAAAGGGTGTGGAGACGACGGTCTCGGGAATGGATGTGGTTGGGGTGTCTGAGAAGGTGGCGGATGTGGTTGAGAGAGTGGTGAGGAGTGTGGGTGAAAGGGGTATGAATGAGAGGATGGATGTGGATGGTGCGAATGAGGCGTGGTCGGAGGTGGTTGTGAGAGGGAGGAGCAAAAGGGGCCCTAGGGTCAGGTTGGAAGTTCCACGAGATGAGCGAAAGATAACTAGGGTGGATGTGGTTGAGTGTCTGGATGCAAGGAAGGGGGATGTGAGAGTGAGAGGGTTGGTGCGAAGAGGACGTGACTTTGTGATAGAGGTGCATGATGAGAGTGATGTTGAGAAATTGAGGGCAAATGAGAGGTTGAAAGAGAAGGGAATGGTTGTTGATGGCTTGCAAGGGTGGAGGATGCCAAGAGTGAGAGTTTATGATGTGGATAAAGGGATTGGGAAGGATGAGTTGCGTGAGTGTGTGCGAGCGAGAAACGAGGTATTTGGAGGATTGAGTGAGGATGAGTGCAAGGGGGAATTTGTGCCGGAGTATGCCTTGGGTGGTGGACGAGAGGTGCGTGATTGGGTAGTGAGAGTGAGTGCGAGGATGTTTAAGAGGCTGAGTGTGTGTGGACGGGTGTATGTGGGTTTGCGTGCGTGTAGGGTGGTGGAGCATGTGGAGGTGAGGAGGTGCAATAAGTGCCTAAGGTATGGTCACTTGGGAAGGGAGTGCGCGGCAAAGGTTGCTTGTAGTTGGTGTGGAGAGGAGGGACACCACGTGGTCGGTTGTAAGAAGAGTCGCGCTGAGGAGCCCTGCTGTGTTAACTGCGTCAGATATGGATATCAGCAGAAGGGTCATCCGGCGACATGGAGAGGTTGTCCCATTTACGAAATGCAGAAGAGGCTCCAGGTGAGGAACACCCAGTATGATTGAGGAGAGTGAACGAAGAATGAGTGGGGTGCGAATGAGTGTGAATGGTAGTGTGAAAGTGGCCCAAATTAACATGGATAGGTCGGCTGCGGTTACAGGTGAGGTGAGGATGTTGTGTGCGAGGGAGTGTGTAAGTGTGTTGGCTGTGCAGGAGCCTTGGGTGAAAGCGGACGGAAGAGTGGCTGGGTTTGGAATGGGTGTGAGAGTGATTGAGGGAGCGAGGGAGGATGAAAGGTCTTGGGCTGCGATTGTGGTGTGTGACTCGGAATTGGGTGTGGTGAAGGTGGGATCTTTGTGTTCCAGCCATTGTGTGGTTGTGCAGGTCGTGTCCAGGGTATGTGTGTTTTATGTGGTCTCGGTGTATATGCAGTCATCCCACGAGATAGATGTGTATTTGGAATGTCTGAGGAGGGTTGCCCGTGTGTTGAGAGGAAAGGATGTGGTGGTGTGCATGGATGCGAATGCGAGGAGTGCGAGGTGGGGTGATGTGTTGACGGATGAACGAGGTGTGGAGTTTGAATGTTGGTTGGATGAGGTGGGGTGGCTGTTGGTAAATGATGGATTGGTACCCACTTTTAAGAACTTTAGGGGGCAGAGTTTTATTGACCTGACGGTCGTCTCACCAGGTATGAATGGGAGGGTGAGTGGATGGAATGTATGTGATTGGACGTCTAGTGCACATAGAATGATTGTGATGGAGGTATATGGGAGTGGGGATGTGTGTGGGTTGAATGTGAGGAGCGTAAGAAATAGGTTCAAGCTGGCGAAGGCAGACTGGGAAAAGTTTAGGCAGTGTCTGAGTGAGAGAGTGAATGAGTTTGAGTGCTTTAGAATAGCGTGCAAGATGGATGTTGTGAAAATGGCTGGTTGTGTGGAAGGTTGGTTGATAGGGTGTGCAAGGCGTGCGATTCCGAGGGGTGGTAGGAGGATGAAAGGGGTGTGTTGGTGGACGAAAGAGTTGAGTGAGTGTAAGTGGATGCTTGGGAGGCTTCGTCGGGAGTGCCAAAGGGCTGATGGTGAACTTCGGGAGCTGAAGAAGCGGGAATACGCCAGAGCCAGGATAGAGTACAAGAGGAAGATCAGGACTGCTAAGAGGGAGAGTTGGAGTAGTTTTGTCGAGGAGCAGGAAGAGCTCGGTCCTTGGAACTTGGTGTACAAGATGGGAGTTGGCAAAGTGGCCCCGGCGAAGGCGATGCGAATGATTGGGGAAGAGGAGGGTGTGGTTGAATGGGATGAGTGTGCAAGGAGGTTGCTGAATGGGTTGGTTTTGGATGACAGTGTGGAAGGTGAGACTGTTGGTGTGCATGATAGGGTGAGAATGGAGAATGCGAGGTACCGTCCGAGGTTTGGTGTGAGGTGGAATGTGTGTGAAAGGGATGTGAGAGAGGCTGTGTGGCAGAGTAAGAATGGGAAGGCTCCTGGGATGGATGGGATCTGTGTGGAGATGTTGAAGGAAGGATGGAGTGTGATTGAAAGAGTGCTTGTGAGGTTGTATGGTGTGTGTGTGAAATATAGGGTGTTTCCCAACAGATGGAAAAGGGGGCTGGTACGTGCCCTGTTGAAAGGAGAGGACAAAGATCCAGGATGCGTAAAATCTTACCGGCCGATATGTCTTTTGCCAGTGTTGGGTAAGGTTCTGGAGAGGATTATTGTTGGGAAACTGGAATGGCTGTTTTATAATAGTGTGCATGAGAGGCAATATGGTTTTATGAAAGGGAAGAGTGTGGAGGATGCGATGTGTGATGTGAGGGGTGTGATTGAGAGGAGTGAAAGGGAGTATGTGCTTGGAGTGTTTTTGGATGTGAGTGGTGCGTTCGACCGGGTGTGGTGGCCGAGTGTGTTGAGGTGCATGAGAGAGAAAGGTGTGTGTAAGGAAGCATATGAGTTGGTGAATGATTATTTGTCAGGGAGAATGGTGGAGTTGAATGTGGGTGTGGGTGCGGTACGCAAGGTGGTGAACATGGGGTGTCCTCAGGGATCGGTGCTGGGGCCCAGGTGTGGAAGTTGGTGTTCGATGGTTGTGTGAGGCGAGTGAATGAAATGGGTGTAGGTATGATTGCTTTTGCGGATGATGGTGTGATTGTGGTGGAAGGTGACTCTAGGGCGGAGTTGGAGAGGAGCGCGAATGATGTGTTGAGAGTGGTTGAGGAATGGATGGTGGAATACAAGATGGTTTTGTCTGTGGAGAAAACGGTGTGTATGTTGCTGAAAGGAAAGTTTGCGAGAAATCCGAGAGTGTTTGTGAGAGGGCGAGTGTTGAGGTGTGTGGGGAGTGTGAGGTATTTGGGTGTGTTGTGGGAGGAGAGAATGAGGATTGTGAGGCATGTGGATGTTGTGTGTGAGAAAGCTGTGAGGTTGTTTGTGAGTGTGGTGAGTATGTATGCGAGAGTGAAAGGGGTGAGGATGAGATTTGTGAGGATGTTGTACTCAGGGCTCTTTCTGGCTATCGTTTGTTTTGCAGCTGGAGCTTGGGGGGACAAGCTCAACGCACACTCAAGGAGGAAGCTAAGAAGTGCGCAAAGGAGGGTCCTGTTGAAGTGGACTAAAGCATATAGGACTGTGTCCCAGGATGCCTTGGAGGTGTTGGCAGGGCAGTGGCCGCTTGATCTGGAGGTGGAGAGAAGATGGGCAGGTTACAGACTGCGAAGAGTCGGCAGAGTGGAATGGAGAGGAGAGGAAATAATCGGAGTCAGGAGGAGATGTGCCCTGAGGGATGTTTGTGTGAGAGAATGGCAGAGAAGATGGGAAGTGTCTGAGAAGGGTAGATGGACGTTTGAATGGTTGCCGAATGTGGAGGAGCGAATGAAGATGGTGTGGCTGAGTGTGAATCAGAGAGTGTGTCAGGCTATGAGTGGGCATGGGTGTTTTCGTGCGAAATTGTTTGGGTTTGGGCTGAGTGAAAGTGCGTGGTGTGAGTGTAGTATGGAAGAGGAGGAGAGCGTGCGGCATGTGTTGTTTGAGTGTGAGTTGTATGAAAGGGAGAGGAGGTTGCTGTATGAAAGCTTGGATGGTGTGGGTGTTGAGAGGAGTATGAGTGGGTGTGTGAGTGAGGTGGGGTATGTATATTTTTGCGAGTATGTTTGTGGA
>OX328123.1:37132553-37137553 GCA_946811695.1 Gonocerus acuteangulatus
AAAACCGAAGTACTTCCCATTTAGCTAATAAATCTTTAATGTTTCGAGTGTATATTTGGAATCCGAAGAATGAAGGCCATTATAATTAAGTATAAAGATCTGTCACTGTTAATGTTGGTAAACATAAATGACTGAAAAAACTCTCGGAATATTTTTGACTCCCTCTCTTACATGAATAGTATAAAGCAATCCAAAAACGGGATGATGATGATGATGATGATGATGATGATGATGATGATGATAATAACAAAAAATTGTAATTAAATGCTTCATTTTTAATTATATATTTATATGTGGTTCACACGTTGTTTTCTTTAAGAAAATTTAACCCAGAGAGTTTGGTTTTAATTTTCCTTAAAAGTATATTACCATTAGGTAAATGATTCCATTATGCTTTTTAAATTAATAATTAAATAAGGGCTGTTCATTGTTAATGCGGACTGGGAAAGTCTAGTAGAGGAAAAGTTAAACAAAATACTAGGGAATAAATACGAAGAGGGAATGAAGGCTCTTAGCGACAGGGTAATAGGGCCGGAAAATAAAGTACATGGAGTAGGGTGGAAAATGGTAAACATTGTTGAAAAAGATATCGTCGAAAAAATCGACTAGTTCCAGAAAACATCGTTTCATTTCCAGAAAAAAAAAAAAAAAAAAAAAATTTCAAGAATGTGCGAGATCAAATCATATGTAAGCTTCTGAATACATTTCATACAAATACAAATTATGAGTCACTCTGTTTATTTATCCCATTCTCTTTTAAATTCTTTCCTTATATTATTCCTTTCCTTATAAAATTATTTCTTCCTTCTTTTTACTATAAAGAAACTCTATGTGAGTAAATTAATGAATATTTTTTGTGCTTATTGATGTAACAATTTTTCATAAATAACTGGTTGCTTGTATTTATTGAATTAATTTATTACATTTCATTATTTTACTGTTTAGCTAATTTCATTATATACAAGGTAATATTTGTGTGCCTCCCTCTTTATTTAGAGATAAGTTATTTTTTTGTAAAAATTAAACACATTTTTTTTGAGTGTAAAAACCCAATGTACTTCCCATTCTATATAATTGGTATCTCTACTGGTTTTACTGATAAAAATTTGTAAAGATGCTGTTTATTAAAATATTTTCCTATAATAAAATCGTTTTCATTCACCCTCATTATTATCCAATTATCCATTTATTAATACTACTAATCTTTTAAATTGGTATAATTTTATTATTATTTTATCATTTAGTTAATATAATATATTTAGTTAATTATTCTTTAATTATTAATTATTATCATTATTTCTTATATATTATTATTATTTATATATATTATTAATTATTACTTAATTATTAATTAATATTATCGTTATTTATTATTTATTATTATTATGGTTGTTCCTTTTCTTTTCTTCGATTTCCTATCACAGCTAGGGCGTCTAGCGAGGGGATGAGGGCTTCGAGGTTCGAAGCCGGACCCGGGGGGGCACGGGCCCTGCTTCCGCCGTCTTATGAATTGAAGCCCAACAATTCATAGGCCGGTTCCAGAAAGCGAAACCGTAGAGACTTCTATTCTCGGGCCAGCGACCGTTCAGGGCATCTGGGCTTCGGCCAAAAACGGTACCACGGGGTCTGTCGCCTAGCCAGCGCTGACGATGGGTTTGGTGTCTGGATCCGCTTGCGGTTGCCAGTCACAAGACGTGGTGGCGTGTGTTAGAAGCACAACTCTAAGAAGCCAGGAAACTGGAATTCTGAAAGTTGTGTGGAAGCTAGGAATAGTAGGTAGTTCCCAATTCCCTCCCTCAGGTGTGGCCCTGGAGCCCCCGAAAAAACAGGTGAACTCCAGTTATATCGGACCAGGACCTATACACCTTTCCCATCCATGTCCCTACCTACTAGTCTAGTGCCAGCAGCGGTCGAGGCAACATCTCCCAGGAGCAGCTCCCGAGACCAACCCAGGTAGTCAGGCGATCCGGGGATTCCCAAGGTAAGTGGAAGAGGACAAGTAAACTGTAAGTACGTTTTTCAATTATTAAGTGTACTAACAATTATTATAACATGTAGTAATAACCAGTGTGCATGCATTTAGAAGTTTTTATTTAAAATTAAAAAATAAAATTTAAAATTAAAAATAAAAAATAATAATTATAGTAATAAATTCGCGGTAAATATAGAATAAAATTAACTTAAATCATGTCGGAATCAGATGATATTTTAGTCACTGATTCAGATAATGAAAGGGAGTCAATTGAGAATATTTTAGAGCGGTTCGGGTACGGGGGAAAAGCAGAAACCGAAACGTTTCGTTTAATAAAGGAAAACATACAATCTAGCATAGATGAAATTAATTCATACTGCGATAGGTCCCTCCCTACTAAAGACTCGCGTCACGCGGCATATATAAATAAGCGCACGGTAAACATTTTACAAGCGGTAGAAACAATGGAGCGTATAGCGCTCAGCAGTTGCAAAATCGAGCATTTAGCACAAACGGTGCTTAAGGTTGAAAAAGTGATCGATAATTATTCGGAGTTAGACATAGGTAAGATGATAGACGATAAGGTCGATGAAAAATTTAGGCAATTAGGCCTTAAGTTCGAAAAATTGCAAGACACGGTAGCAAAGAAGGGGGAAATGGAGGAAAAAGTTAAAGCGGTTATTAACAAATCCACGGAGGAGATGGGTAGAAAAATTAAAGAAGTAGGAAAAAATCTCGAGGGTAGGATCGAAAAAATTAATATGGGGAAAGATATTCCCAAAGTACGTGACGAAATGAAAGAACTAAAGAAGGCGGTAGAGAAAACCGCCGAAATAGTTGTTCAAAAAGTCGATACAAAAATAGTACCCGAAACACACTCATGGGCACAGGTGGTCAGCAAACGCAATAGGCAAAAATCAAATAGGGGACCACAAATCGTAATCGAAGGAGAAAATAAAACCAGGTCGGAGCTGGTCAAATGTCTGGACACGAAGCAGGGAGATATTAGGGTCAAAAGCCTCCGCAGTAAGAGCGGGAAATATATAGTAGAGGTCCATGATCAAATCGACGTGGAAAAACTTCAGAAAAATCCGATTTGGGCAAAGGAGGGATTTCAAGTTAAAGGAGAAGTAACCATGCGTAGACCAATGATCAGCCTATACGGGATCGACAAAGATGTAGCAAAAGACGAGCTACTCCCGGGAGTACTGAATAGGAACAAGGAAATTTTCGAAGGTATGGAACCGAAGGAAATTGTGGAGAGTTTTATTCCAAGATTTTCAAGGAAGGGCCGGAGTAACACGAATACATGGGTTATAGAAACGGCGGGAAATATTTTCCAAAAAATCATGCAAGTTGGACGTTTATATGTAGGCATATGGTCATGCCGCGTAGAAGAACATTTGGAACCCACGCGATGTTATAAATGTCTCGGATTCGGGCATATCGGAGCCCACTGTAGAAATAGAGTTACATGTAGTGGGTGTGGAGCAGAAGGCCATCACTTCACAAAGTGTAAAGCCCGGAGGCCGCTCGGCTGTGCTAACTGCATTCGAGCGAACTATAGGGAAGTAGAGCACTACACGCTAGATAAGCGATGCCCAGCATTCGAGCAGGCCCGAAAAGCCCTAAAAAGAAATACCGGTTATGAATAGGCCCCTAAAAATAATTCAACTGAACGCGGACAGGGCAGCCGGGGTAGAATCGGAAATACGGGAAATAGCCATTCGAGAACGAGCCAGCATCATAGCACTGCAAGAACCATATGCGAGCCAAAAAACGTACAAAGTCTCCGGATTTGGAGTAAGCGCTAGAGTAGTAGTAGGCGTAGAAGACGGCAAGCGACCGTGGGCCGCTACAGTTATAATTGACCCAAACATCGGGATAATGAAGCTCAGCGCTCTATGTAACGCTCACTGTGTTGTGATAGAAGTGCTCCCCGAGGGTAGAGAGAGTTTCTACCTAGTTAACATGTACTGGCAATACAGAGATACGGCTGAGAAACATACCACCATGCTCAGGAAAATAGTAGCCGCTCTTGGACCGGAAAAACTAGTAGTCGTTATGGATGCCAACGCACATAGCCCGCTATGGGGAGGCGAGACTATGAACGAAAAAGGCGAGGCGCTCGAATGGCTCATGATGGAAACCGGGTTGGAATTAATTAATGACGCGGATAAAGGACCGACATATGTACGGGGGACAACCAAAAGCTATATTGACCTCACGCTAGCTGGTGAAAATATTAAGTATAACGTCTATGACTGGGAAATAGATGGGACCACATGCAGCACGCATAAAACGATTTCATTTAAAGTAGGAAGTAAGAAAATACCACATAGCCCCAAACCGGAACTCAGATGGAACATACATAGTGCGGACTGGGACAGATTCCGGGAAGAATTAATAATCAAAAAAGGAGAAATGGAAAATATTCCGATCAACGGTAAAGTTAGTTTCGTTGATTATGTCAGAAAAATAGAAAATTGGATTTTAGAAGCCGCGGGAAAAACAATTAGAAAAGGCCGCAGCAAGCCAAGGCCAATCTCATGGTGGTCCCAAGAATTAACGGAACATAGACAAACAACTTATGCCTTAAAAAGGAAATATCAAAATGAAAAAACTACAGCCAGGCGTGAGGTATACGAAAAAGAATGGAAGGAGGCAAGAAGAGCCTATAGAAAATTAATGGAAACCGCGAAGAAAGATAGCTGGGACAAATTCATCAAAGAAGAATTCGAAAAATCCCCATGGAATATTGTTTATAAATTAGCGCGGTCAAAAATTAAACCAAAAGATGCAGCGACAGCCCTCGGAATAGGTGACGATGAAACAAAGACATGGGAACACATGGCAGTTAAACTACTAGACGGGTTAATAGCCGATGATAGGGAAAACCACCTCGACAACAATGGGGAAGCCCAGGGCAACGCCCTAGTAGGGACTAAACTGACCTTAACCGAGACACAGGTGCGAGAAGCCGTTGGGAAAATGGCTAAAAGGAAAGCCCCAGGCTGGGAGGGAATCC
>OX328123.1:37142553-37147553 GCA_946811695.1 Gonocerus acuteangulatus
CGTCCCTCTCCGCCAAAACATAAAACCGAAGTACTTCCCATTTAGCTAATAAATCATTAATGTTTCGAGTGTATATTTGGAATCCGAAGAATGAAGGCCATTATAATTAAGTATAAAGATCTGTCACTGTTAATGTTGGTAAACATAAATGACTGAAAAAACTCTCGGAATATTTTTGACTCCCTCTCTTACATGAATAGTATAAAGCAATCCAAAAACGGGATGATGATGATGATGATGATGATGATGATGATGATGATGATAATAACAAAAAATTGTAATTAAATGCTTCATTTTTAATTATATATTTATATGTGGTTCACACGTTGTTTTCTTTAAGAAAATTTAACCCAGAGAGTTTGGTTTTAATTTTCCTTAAAAGTATATTACCATTAGGTAAATGATTCCATTATGCTTTTTAAATTAATAATTAAATAAGGGCTGTTCATTGTTAATGCGGACTGGGAAAGTCTAGTAGAGGAAAAGTTAAACAAAATACTAGGGAATAAATACGAAGAGGGAATGAAGGCTCTTAGCGACAGGGTAATAGGGCCGGAAAATAAAGTACATGGAGTAGGGTGGAAAATGGTAAACATTGTTGAAAAAGATATCGTCGAAAAAATCGACTAGTTCCAGAAAACATCGTTTCATTTCCAGAAAAAAAAAAAAAAAAAAAAAATTTCAAGAATGTGCGAGATCAAATCATATGTAAGCTTCTGAATACATTTCATACAAATACAAATTATGAGTCACTCTGTTTATTTATCCCATTCTCTTTTAAATTCTTTCCTTATATTATTCCTTTCCTTATAAAATTATTTCTTCCTTCTTTTTACTATAAAGAAACTCTATGTGAGTAAATTAATGAATATTTTTTGTGCTTATTGATGTAACAATTTTTCATAAATAACTGGTTGCTTGTATTTATTGAATTAATTTATTACATTTCATTATTTTACTGTTTAGCTAATTTCATTATATACAAGGTAATATTTGTGTGCCTCCCTCTTTATTTAGAGATAAGTTATTTTTTTGTAAAAATTAAACACATTTTTTTTGAGTGTAAAAACCCAATGTACTTCCCATTCTATATAATTGGTATCTCTACTGGTTTTACTGATAAAAATTTGTAAAGATGCTGTTTATTAAAATATTTTTCTATAATAAAATCGTTTTCATTCACCCTCATATCTCTGGAGTACTTGTTATCATGCTTGGATACATTTTGAGAGCCCTAGGCAGGGAATCAATTATGGAACGCGCACTTTGTTCACTCATAATGAAAGTTTTTCATTTGTCATGTATTTTAATTCATTAACTGCCCAACAATTCATAGGCCGGTTCCAGAAAGCGAAACCGTAGAGACTTCTATTCTCGGGCCAGCGACCGTTCAGGGCATCTGGGCTTCGGCCAAAAACGGTACCACGGGGTCTGTCGCCTAGCCAGCGCTGACGATGGGTTTGGTGTCTGGATCCGCTTGCGGTTGCCAGTCACAAGACGTGGTGGCGTGTGTTAGAAGCACAACTCTAAGAAGCCAGGAAACTGGAATTCTGAAAGTTGTGTGGAAGCTAGGAATAGTAGGTAGTTCCCAATTCCCTCCCTCAGGTGTGGCCCTGGAGCCCCCGAAAAAACAGGTGAACTCCAGTTATATCGGGCCAGGACCTATACACCTTTCCCATCCATGTCCCTACCTACTTGCCTCTGTCCCTCCGCTTGCGGTTGCCAGTCACAAGACGTGGTGGCGTGTGTTAGAAGCACAACTCTAAGAAGCCAGGAAACTGGAATTCTGAAAGTTGTGTGGAAGCTAGGAATAGTAGGTAGTTCCCAATTCCCTCCCTCAGGTGTGGCCCTGGAGCCCCCGAAAAGACGGGGTGGTGGTGCCCTGGCTCTTGGAGTGGCGGGGCTGGTTCGGGCTCTCGAGTCCGACCTATCCCCGCTGGTCACGGAGCTGGTTGCCATTGCCGGGAGAGCCTTGGGGGGTCGTGGGGTCGGGGGGGAGTTGGCTGAGTGGGTCTCGACCCGCTTGTCGGCTCCTCGTCGCCCTCGCGGGCCTCCGGGTGAGGGTGCTGCTGAGTCTGGGCGTGGGCCTGGCGTTGTGCGCAGAGAGTGGAGGGACCTCCCCAGGAGAGTTCAGTACGGCCGGATACAGGAGCTCTGGAAGCGGGACCGAAGGGCGGCTGTCGGCGATATTCTCGCCGGCGGCTCTTCGGAACCCGTCCATGATGCTGGGGAGCTCGGCCGTTACTGGAAACCCCTCATGGAGGTTGCGTCTGCGCCGTGGCCCGGTGTCCCGGTCAGGGGCGCTAAGGTGGGGCAGGGGGTTGACCTCTGGGCGCCGGTCACAATGGACTTTGCGGAACATGGACTTTGCGGTCACAATGGAATTTCTCCGCTGAAGCCGCAGCAGAAGATGGAGGTGTTGAGGACCTTCTGCTTGCCTAGGTACTTTCACTCGATGACCTTTGGAAGGTGGTCGGGTGAGGACCTCAAGACCATGGACAGGAGGGTTCGTTCTTTTGTCAGGGGTTGGTTGCGTCTTCCTCACGATGTTCCGAATGCCTTCATTCACACGCCTGTTGGGCTTGGAGGATTAGGGATTCAGCGTCTTGGGAGGGTTCTCGACTATTTCAGGGAAAAGCGGTTCCTGGGGGTTTGGGACTCTCTTGAGGCGGCTGGGTTAAATGATGGGATTAGGGAATGGCTGGGTGACGACTTTCCACTCGGTAGTCTGCCACCGAACCCGAGAGTGGAGGAGGAGTTGGCTCTTGGTGCTAAGGTGGATGGCATTGACCTGGTCGGTGCAGGTGCGGTGAAGGCCTCTACGGCCTGGATATCGAGAAGAGCCTCGGGACTGTCGGGCAAGGAGTTCGTGCAGTTCGTGAGGTTGTATGCGGGAGCACTTCCTACCAAGGTGAGGTTGTCGAGGGGCATTGGCCGCCGTGAGCCAGGCTCCACCAGTTGCAGAGGTGGGTGTGGAGCAGAAGAGACGGCGGCCCATGTGGTCAACCATTGTCCCCTATCGAAAGAGGGTGTCATCCTCCGGCACCATGCTGTGGTGAAGATTGTGGCTGATTCTCTTCGGAGGAAAGGCCATGAAGTACTTGTAGAGAAGACCCTCACCCGCGGCGATGTCATCCGCCGCCCCGACCTGATCGTCCACACTGATGATGAGCTTGTCATTCTTGATGTGAGCATCGTCAGTGGGAGGATGGACTTGGACCTGGCTGGACAGGCGAAGATCAGGCGTTATGGTAAGGATTGGGTCTACCGGGAAGCTGCTAGTCTGTTTCCAGAGAAGAGAGCGAGGAAGAGAAGAGTGTTGCCGGTCACCCTTAACTGGAAGGGAATTTGGTCAGCCAAGTCGGCGCAGGGACTGTCCGACCTAGGTGTCTCAGCACGGGCTCTTGGCTGGATGACGGAGAGGGTGATCCGGGGAGGATGTATCAACTTTTCGTCATGGAACAGATTGGTGGTGGTCGGTGGCCCACTCCCATAGGCATAGCCTCACGTCCAGCGGACTGCACGGTCGTCGGAAATGAAAAGAAGAATATGGCCTGAAGACTAGGCGCGCTTGTGGCCTAGTAAACGATAAGCTTAGATTAGGTGTGTGAATGGATTATTCATTGGTTTGTGTTAGTTATTTTTTTTTTGTGTGAATGTGTGTAAATACATTTGTAAATTAGTTAGGTTGCCTCCCTGCCGGGGGAGAGATTTTCAATTTTGATATATGGGCCCCTTCAGGGCCCGCCCTATCACTTTTGTAAAAGGGTGTAGTGAGCCCTCCTGTATGTCCTGCCTTGCACGTTGTATTTCTCTTACAGGGGCCCCGGAAGAGGGGCTATTTGTTGATTGTTAGCTTGTAAGTTTGTCCTCTGACATGTAAATATTCACCAATAAACATATTAATAGCCAAATGCCTCGTCATCTAATTAGTGACGCGCATGAATGGATTAACGAGATTCCCTCTGTCCCTACCTACTTGCCTCTGTCCCTCCGCTTGCGGTTGCCAGTCACAAGACGTGGTGGCGTGTGTTAGAAGCACAACTCTAAGAAGCCAGGAAACTGGAATTCTGAAAGTTGTGTGGAAGCTAGGAATAGTAGGTAGTTCCCAATTCCCTCCCTCAGGTGTGGCCCTGGAGCCCCCGAAAAGACGGGGTGGTGGTGCCCTGGCTCTTGGAGTGGCGGGGCTGGTTCGGGCTCTCGAGTCCGACCTATCCCCGCTGGTCACGGAGCTGGTTGCCATTGCCGGGAGAGCCTTGGGGGGTCGTGGGGTCGGGGGGGAGTTGGCTGAGTGGGTCTCGACCCGCTTGTCGGCTCCTCGTCGCCCTCGCGGGCCTCCGGGTGAGGGTGCTGCTGAGTCTGGGCGTGGGCCTGGCGTTGTGCGCAGAGAGTGGAGGGACCTCCCCAGGAGAGTTCAGTACGGCCGGATACAGGAGCTCTGGAAGCGGGACCGAAGGGCGGCTGTCGGCGATATTCTCGCCGGCGGCTCTTCGGAACCCGTCCATGATGCTGGGGAGCTCGGCCGTTACTGGAAACCCCTCATGGAGGTTGCGTCTGCGCCGTGGCCCGGTGTCCCGGTCAGGGGCGCTAAGGTGGGGCAGGGGGTTGACCTCTGGGCGCCGGTCACAATGGACGAGGTGATGGCGAAGGGCCCTGCCCTTTCGTCAGCGGCTGGCCTGGACGGAGTCTCACCCTCCGCTTGGAGGGGGTTGCCCTGGAGGGTTAGAGCGTTGGTCCTGGACCTGATAATGTTGGAGGGCTCAGTTCCTCCAGACATGCTCAGGGCTAGGATCACTATGTTGCCGAAGGTCCAGGGTGTTCCGGGGCTTGGTGACTACAGGCCAATTGCGGTGGCATCGGTGATTGTGCGTCACCTACACAGGATCCTAGCGGCTCGATTGGAGGCGGTGGTTCCGTTTGCACCTGAGCAGAGTGGCTTCAGGAGTGGGTTCGACGGCGTGGCTAATAATGTGTTTGTCCTTGACGCGGTGTTGAGGACG
>OX328123.1:37152553-37155053 GCA_946811695.1 Gonocerus acuteangulatus
AAAAGTTAAAGCGGTTATTAACAAATCCACGGAGGAGATGGGTAGAAAAATTAAAGAAGTAGGAAAAAATCTCGAGGGTAGGATCGAAAAAATTAATATGGGGAAAGATATTCCCAAAGTACGGGACGAAATGAAAGAACTAAAGAAGGCGGTAGAGAAAACCGCCGAAATAGTTGTTCAAAAAGTCGATACAAAAATAGTACCCGAAACACACTCATGGGCACAGGTGGTCAGCAAACGCAATAGGCAAAAATCAAATAGGGGACCACAAATCGTAATCGAAGGAGAAAATAAAACCAGGTCGGAGCTGGTCAAATGTCTGGACACGAAACAGGGAGATATTAGAGTCAAAAGCCTCCGCAGTAAGAGCGGGAAATATATAGTAGAGGTCCACGATCAGATCGACGTGGAAAAACTTCAGAAAAATCCGATATGGGCAAAAGAGGGTTTTCAAGTTAAAGGAGAAGTAACCATGCGCAGACCAATGATCAGCCTATACGGGATCGACAAAGAAGTAGCAAAAGACGAGCTACTCCCGGGAGTACTGAATAGGAACAAGGAAATTTTCGAAGGTATGGAACCGAAGGAAATTGTGGAGAGTTTTATTCCAAGATTTTCAAGGAAGGGCCGGAGTAACACGAATACATGGGTTATTGAAACGGCGGGAAATATTTTCCAAAAAATCATGCAAGTTGGACGTTTATATGTAGGCATCTGGTCATGCCGCGTAGAAGAACATTTGGAACCCACGCGATGTTATAAATGTCTCGGATTCGGGCATATCGGAGCCCACTGTAGAAATAGAGTTACATGTAGTGGGTGTGGAGCAGAAGGCCATCACATCACAAAGTGTAAAGCCCGGAGGCCGCTCGGCTGTGCTAATTGCATTCGAGCGAACTATAGGGAAGTGGAGCACTACACACTAGATAAGCGATGCCCAGCATTCGAGCAGGCCCGAAAAGCCCTAAAAAGAAATACCGGTTATGAATAGGCCCCTAAAAATAATTCAACTGAACGCGGACAGGGCAGCCGGGGTAGAATCGGAAATAAGGGAAATAGCCATCAGAGAACGAGCCAGCATAATAGCAATTCAGGAGCCGTACGCATGCCAAAAAACGTACAAAGTAACTGGATTCGGAGTGAGCTCTAGAGTAATAGTAGGCGTTGAAAACGGTAAAAGGCCGTGGGCCGCTACAATTATAATGGACCCGAGCATAGGGATAATGAAGTTAAGCGCTCTCTGTAACGCACACTGCGTAGTGATAGAAGTACTCCCTGAAGGTAGAGAAAGTTTTTATCTTGTGAATATGTACTGGCAGTACAGAGACACAGCTGAGAAACACACAACCATGCTCAGAAAAGTAGTAGCCGCTCTTGGACCGGAAAAACTAGTAGTCGTTATGGATGCCAACGCACATAGCCCGCTATGGGGAGGCGAGACTATGAACGAAAAAGGCGAGGCTCTCGAATGGCTCATGATGGAAACTGGGTTAGAATTAATTAATGACGCGGATAAAGGACCGACATATGTACGGGGGACAACCAAAAGTTACATAGACCTCACGCTAGCTGGTGAAAATATTAAGTATAATGTCTATGACTGGGAAATAGATGGGACCACATGCAGCACGCATAAAACGATTTCATTTAAAGTAGGAAGTAAGAAAATACCAAATAGCCCCAAACCGGAACTCAGATGGAATATACATAGTGCGGACTGGGACAGATTCCGGGAAGAATTAATAATCAAAAAAGAAGAAATGGAAAATATTCCGATCAACGGTAAAGTAAGTTTCGCTGATTATGTCAGAAAAATAGAAAATTGGATTTTAGAAGCCGCGGGAAAAACAATTAGAAAAGGCCGCAGCAAGCCAAGGCCAATCTCATGGTGGTCCCAAGAACTAACGGAACATAGACAAAAAACTTATGCCTTAAAAAGGAAATATTATAACGAAAAAACTACAGCCAGGCCTGAGGTATACGAAAAAGAATGGAAGGAGGCAAGAAGAGCCTATAGAAAATTAATGGAAACCGCGAAGAAAGATAGCTGGGACAAATTCATCAAAGAAGAATTCGAAAAATCCCCATGGAATATAGTTTATAAATTAGCGCGGTCAAAGATAAAACCGAAAGATGCAGCGACAGCCCTTGGAATAGGTGACGAGGAAACAAAGACCTGGGAACACATGGCAGGGAAATTACTGGACGGGTTAATAGCCGATGACAGGGAAAACCACCCCGACAACAATGGGGAAGCCCAGGGCAACGCCCTAGTGGGGACTACATTGACCTTAACCGAGACACAGGTGCGAGAAGCCGTTGGGAAAATGGCTAAGAGGAAAGCCCCAGGCTGGGAGGGAATCCACAGCGAAATGATAATAGAGGGACTTACAATATTAGAGAAACCCCTGATTAGAATTTACCAATATTGCCTGGACAAAGGAATTTTCCCGAACAGATGGAAAAAAGGTATAATTAAAACTCTCTTAAAAAGTGACGA
>OX328123.1:37160053-37162553 GCA_946811695.1 Gonocerus acuteangulatus
GTTTGGGGGATTAGCTCGGAGTGTTTACACTCCCCTCCTTTCCTTCCCCCTTGTGGGGCCCCTTTTTCCCTGTTTTCCCTACGGGGAGACGGGATTTCCCCGTCTCTCGTCCCTCCCCCTTCCTGTGTTTCCTTCCCCCCACCCTTCCTGGGGCGAGTTTTCAACCCGCGGTTGCGGGTGGCGATCTGGTGATCAGTTGCCTAACGGAGGTGGTGGGTATCCCATTCCCTGATCCTATCCCCCCCGGGGGGTCCCCCCCCCCCTGTATACCCCCCCTGGGTTTTTGGTTACCCCCCGCCCTGAGATTTGTTTGACTGCCTCCCCGCTAACCGGGGGCGTGAGTCCCGTTGCTGTAGCCCCCCCCCAATTTCACGTTATAGGGGTTGGAAATTCTGTGTGGTATCAGGAGAATAGGTGCTCCTAGGAGCTCTTCCGAGTTGGGTATACGTTTGGTCGACGTCGGTTTTGGGTATTCGGTTGGACGAGGAGTTCAACTTTTTCTTTGTTTTATTTCTCGTTGTAGTCTTGTACAGTTGTGTTGGGTATATGTTTGGATATTCTTTTTGTTTTATTTAGGACGGTGTTAATTCTCTAGTTTAGGTTTCGTTTATATTTGTTTACTTGTCTGGAAATTGTTGGATTTGTTTTTTTTGTTTCTCTATTGTTATGGGTAAGCCGGACGATCCTAAGCCTCCTAGACTAGGAGGACGGCTGCTGGTGGTCAGTCGAGTTCGCAGGTGCCTCTTAGGAGTTCACCATTGCCGTCGTTGGCTGGGAGATCGTCGGAGTCGTCTACTCCGCCGGGGTCACCCATGGGTTCGGAGAAGATGAGTTCCCCTTTGACTAGTGGTAAGGTTTTGGCGTCTTTAGGTGAGATTCCCCCGGGTGTGCCGGAGGACTGTAGGCCGGTGGAACAATGTTTTCAGGGCCAGCAGATTGCTGCCAATTTGCTGGAGACTATGTTCAAGAGCCGTTGGACTGAGGCCACGAGGACAGTGGTGTGGGGTCCGGTGCAGGAGTTGTTGGGGATAATTAAGGATATGGCGGTCGACCTGATTCGTCTGGAGAAATCCAATAGGGATCTTCAGCTCGGGCCGGGTGCGGCCGCCGTTGAGTCGGAGGTGCGCGCGCTGCGGGAGGAGGTCTCTCGTCTCGCCGCGAGTGTGCAGCCGTGTCCCACTCCTGAGGCTGATGACTCTTCGAGGCTAGCTCCTGTCCCTCGGCCGCGGCGTGGGGGGCAGTCATATGCGAGTATGGTTGCACGGCCTGCTGACGGTGTGAGGGTTTCGGGTGCGGTCATCGTTGAGGCTAAGGACACCGAGTCCGAGCTTTCCTCGGCACAGGCGGTTAAGGATAAGCTGAAGGGTGAGTGGTGCGTTTGATAGAGTATGGTGGCCCAGTGTGTTGAGGTGTGTGCGTGAAAGGAATGTTTGCAAGGAAGGGTATGAGTTGATAAAGGATTATTTATCGGGAAGAATGGTTGAGATGAATGTGGGTGTGGGTGTCGTGAGAAAGGGTGTGAATATGGGTTGTCCGCAAGGGTCGGTCTTGGGACCGCAAGTATGGAAGGTTGTGTTCGATGGATGTGTGAGAAGAGTAAATGATAGCGGCATTGATATGATTGCGTTTGCGGATGATGGTGTTGTGCTTGTGAAGGGTGAGTCGAGGAGGGAGTTAGAGAGGAAGGCACGTGTGGCTGTGAGTATGATTGTGGAATGGATGGATGAGTATAAGATGGTGTTGTCGGCGGAGAAGACGGTGTGTATGATGTTGAAAGGATGTTTTAAGAGGGATGCGAGAGTGTGTGGGCGTGAGAGTGTGTTGAGATGTGTAAAGAGTGTGAGGTACCTCGGAGTGCTGTGGGAAGAGCAAATGAGAATCGGGCGGCATGTGAGTGTTGTGTGTGATAGGGCTGTGGACATGTTTGGGAGAGTGCTTGGGATGTATGCGAGTGTGAAAGGTGTGAGGATGGGATGGATGAATGCGTTGTATAATGGGTTGGTGTTGGCTATTATATGTTACGGAGCTGGAGCATGGGGGGATAAGTTGACCGTGTTTACACGAAGGAGACTAAGGATGGGACAAAGAAGAATATTTCTGAGGATGACCAAGGCGTACAGAACAGTGTCCACGGACGCCTTGGAGGTGCTCGCCGGAAAGTGGCCCGTGGACTTGGAGGTCGAGAGGAGGTGGGCGGCCTACAAGTTGAGGAGCACCGGTAGAGTGGAGTGGAGAGGTAGGGAGATTGTGGGTGTGAAAATGAGGAGTGTGTTGAGGGATGTATGTCTGTGTGAATGGCAGAGGAGGTGGGATGAATCTGTGAATGGAAGATGGACGTATGAATGGGTTGCGAGTGTGGAAGAGAGAATGAGGATGGGATGGATGCGAGTCGACCAGCGTGTGTGTCAGGCGCTTAGTGGACATGGTTGATTTAGAGGAAAAGTGTTCGGTTTCGGCCTGTGTGAGAGTGCTTGGTGTGATTGTGGCATGGAAGAGGAGG
>OX328123.1:37765053-38035053 GCA_946811695.1 Gonocerus acuteangulatus
CCGGGTTCGATTCCCGGGCAGTGCATTTATTTTTTTTCCTAAACCCTTAATAAGTTTTATATTTTCTTCAATGAGCCTCTAAAACACCTCTTCTTTTCGGGGATTTGAATTTTGTAGTCTCGTAGCTCACAAAAAATGAATGTAATGCGTGTTTTTCTCATATTTTTTTAATGCATCTATTTCGTATATTTATTATTCGTATGTCATATAAGAGAAGGTGTAAATAATCCGGGTTTCGGTCATATTGCACTAGTATTTCTAAAGTGACACAACTCAAAAATCGGGGTCCTTCAGTTATGACTATGAAAGACAAGGTAAATATCACTTTATCAACCTTCAGAACTGTATGTACCCAGATTCAGAGCTAGTATACCAGAGGGCACTAGTATATATGTTTTTTTTTTTTTTTTTTTTTTTTTTTTTTTTTTTTTTTTTTTTATATTGCATTTAACAGAATAATGAATGCACCGGTTCCCATAGATCACCGAAGTTAAGCAACGTCGGGCACGTCGGGCGTGGTCAGAACCTGCATGGGGGACCGACCACGTGCTGTTGGTATTATAAAAGGGTGGTAGCCTGTAGATAGCCCGGCGTTAATAGCCTAATTGTTGATACGCTGTTAAACACGAAAAAGACAAACAAACAAAAAAACAGAATAATGAGTATTGAATCTTTACTAGGGCCCCAAGGGAGAAGTACGGATACGCGCTAACGGTGACGCAGTTCCCGAGAATCGGACGTTTTACATTTATTTGGACTTGGGGCTTACGTTTGGTAAGTATTGATGATTTACAATGTAAAGCATAATTTATTGTTAATCTATATAAATATATAAAAATATGCTCTCGTTTTCAAGTAAACTAGTATTATACATTTTTTAAAAACAAAAATAATAGCAGATTTAAAATGAGCACCCCAAGAAACCCTAATGTGGTAAATATCATCGAAAACAAAAAATAATAATAAATGTTTTTTTCTCTCATACAAGGAGGATGTAATCATAGAGGCATGCTGAAATAGGATTTCACTTATAAAATAATATATACTTATATATGGATTGCTGAGAATCTTATGAATGAATGACGTAAATTCAGAGCCCGATTCAGTTCATTTTACGGGATTCCGCCAACATTTATGTGAGAGTTTAGGAATTTTGGGTTTGTAGGTTAAGAGCCTCACGGAAATATGAGTGGACTCTCACGCAGGCGACAGAAAATTGATTCGCTTTCTTTTTCCTTGACACTTTCGTCGTTGCCGCTAATTCGCCTTTACGTTCACTTCCTTTTCATGTGCAAAGCACGCCACTTGTTTTCTGAAGGAATTTGAAATAGAAATGAATAATTGTTTTAGCTATTTGTAAACTCCGCGTGTTGTTTTGAATTTAAATGTAATTGTCTTGGAGTGAAAATATGTGGAGTTATACTAGTATTTACTACTATATTTGATTGTGAGAATCCATGAAATCATGAACTCCGTTGAATATTGCTAGTTTCAACTGATTAATGAGCCATTTGCAACTAGGGTGCTTATCTCATTAAATAGTCCGAATCGCATAAACTACGTTAACATATAGAATATGTGGACAACAACCGACCCGCTGAAAGATTTCATCCGGCCCGCGAGACATTTTGAAAACCCCAATTAAAATGTCTACAAAAAATACCTCGAAGAAGACCATTTTCCGCAACTTAGATAATTCGCAAGAAGATTGATTTGTGCATTTGGCAGTAGTCATAAATGCGGTCAGTTCCTTCAATGATGAAACTTAATAAATCAAAACATCGTGCAAGGCTGACTGACGATAATTTGGAAATTCTTTACGTCTTGGTATCTGGAATTAATCCAAACATGGGCGGATTAGTTTCTTAAAGTCAAGCTCAAGTATCTCATTGATTTTGTGTTCTTATTTAATTTTCGTAGTTTGTAATTGTTCCAAATTTCACGATTTAACAGGTTGGCTTCGGCACGAAATTTCAGTGCTTCGTCGAAGGCTCGGTAAGGGACACATGTGTCCCGTAGGACTTCCGACTGCTGAGTGGGACGGGACTAAGTGTCCCTAAACATCTATACATATATATACATTTCACGAAGTCAAAACATATTTTTTTAAGGTTATTGCTTAATATTTTTGTTACTGAAGGTTATATGATAACTATTTTGAAGCAGGAGTAGGATTGGATCACAAACAAATGAGTACTTGATAATGCAAAATACGCACCTACGTTATATTATCAAAATTTACAAATATTATATACAGAAATCGTAAGTCGTCAAGTTACATATATAAAAAAAAAAAAAATGTTTGAACAAGTTTCAGCTTAACGAAGAAGTAAAATAATGCAAAAATTATAATTCAAATATTTTTTTAAAACCCCGACTTAATTATTCGATTGGGCTTCATGGTCCATATTAAAACTATTTAGGCAGTAACCCGTATCCTTTCACACTCTGCACGAAACGTATACACTTTTATAACTTTTCATGAGGCTGGGTACGGGACACTAGTGTCCCGTACTTCCTAATAATTTGTTTAATTTCTGTGCGTCCATTTGACTTTTTTGTTTTGACAAGTTACAGCCATCTAAAGTTAACGGAGTTGTGCTATTTTGCCTGCCGTACCTGAGTGAAGCCCACGTGTTAATTATAATGTTGTACCTATTTTTTCATATAATTTGGTTATTTTAACAAATTGTATTATAATAACATTGCCGTATTATTTTATGTCTCATATCTATCGCTAAAAATTATAAACAGTATTTTAAAATCCGAAGTTATTTTATTTTGAACTATCTACGCGGCCCGCGATTTGCACACTAAAGTTTGGCCAACAACATTTCAAAGGTTCAAAGGTTGCCCATATCTGCCATAGAGTGTTTTCGAATAATTGTTATCACTAGCGTGATATGGAAAATTAAACAATTTCTTTAACAGAATCACCTTGAGATTCAAGCATGACTGGTTTTACAATTAATTTAATTTCAAGTGGTCTAAGATCCCGATACACCTCGACCTTCATCGAGCTGATTAATGGATGAAAATTTTATATAAAATTAATTATGTCAATAAAGATACTGCACATGGGTTGTCTAAAAAAATTCAGTCCAGAATATGATTAATTTACAATTTAATTTTTTTTTTTTTTCAAAATTGCATCGACTTGATTAATACACAAATTCCATGCCAATCAAAAGTATGAAGCCTATAGAATATGCAAACGATAGGTTGTCTATTTTTATCCGGTCACAACCATGGGTTGTCGGCTGTAAACAGGTGACTCGAAATGAGTAACTTGCATCGGTCTGATTAATGAATTAAAGTTAGGTTAAAATAAAGATCATTTCATTACGAACACGATGGTATAGGGTTGTCTGCGAAAAATCAGTCCAGAATTCCGGTTGTCGAGCTTTAAAGAGTGAAATATTGCTGCGAGGGAATACGTGCGACAGCGAGGTAATAGTCATATATGTATAGGGTGTCCCGCATTGAGGTGTCATAACTTTAGGGGTTTATTCTGCACTTCATTTGTAGTTCATTGGCACAAAAATGAACATCTGAAAATGTAGTAGAGCTACACAAGCGTTTGTGTATTTTAAAAACTACTGTTTTTTTTGTTTTTTTTAAGAAAAACTGTGTTTTCGGGATTTTTGATCAATGTATCGTAAAAAACGACGACATTTTTAGAATCTACATTAAATTCCAATAAGAAACACCCGTTATTGAAATATTACCATCTAAATTAAGAGCTATATTAAAAGCCATATTCACTCTTTAATATTAGTGTTTTATTGAACTATTCAATATTTTTTTAATCAGCTATTATTAGACTTAGAGGTTTGCATCCGCCTCAAAAGTTGCATTATTTAATAAGCTTCAAAATGGTACCTCGCGGTTTAAGAAAAATTTCTATTTCAATAAATATTTTTCTGATTTTTAAGTCAAACCCAATAAATGTGCTTTAGCATGAAGGAGCCATTCTGAACAAAGTCTTTAAATTCACACAATGATGGTGATGTCCCATCCTTCCCGCACTACATAACGTTTATTACACAAGCCCATCTACCAAATATTAACTTACTCTGGATTCAACTGGATGGTTGTCCAGCTCATAATGGAAGAGTGGTGACGGAATAGGTGAAGAGTGAATTCCCTAACCGTTCCCAAAGTACGTAAACACAGCTTTTGCTCTGATAAGGGTAGGGGGACACTTCGGAATTAATGATGAATTTATTTAATTTTTAACGTCCATTATCATTAACTAAGAATTTCGGGACAGGTTATCTATAGGTTACCACCCTTTTTGTAGGCAGGATAGGGCTGATGCCTTGTCTTTTTGTAAAGAAAAGCTACCACCCCATAGTGGGATTCGAACCCACGACCTTTGAAACATTTTGGATAGAATTATCATTATTGTAAACACAATGGATACACGTATTATATGGTAATGCCTTCAGGTTCTTATTTTATTTTATTTGTAATAAAATAAAATAGGCCTACTCCATTTAATAAAATTTCTTCCAATAGGTTCATTGAGTTATACATTGTAATGCATTTGAATTTAAAAAACTCAAAAAATAAAAAGCGAAAAAAAAAATACATTGAAATGAAAGGCCCCCCTCAAAAGTTGCTTTAGTATGTTACCTAGTTTTCCCTGAAAAAATTGATAGAAATCTATGGGTCAGAGAGAAATGGTTATTACTGTGGGCTAATAACTATTTTTTTATTATATTTTCAATATTTATACGTCTTGTCTTTGAGTTCTCATGACCTGGCACTGCTCCTGGATCCTGTTGATGAGTTCCTCCTTCGTCGTCACGGGCTCTGAATACACTCTCCTCTTCAATGTTCCCAATACATGGAAATCTAGAGGATTCAGATCACAAGGCAAACGAACTGGTCCATAGTGGCCGATTCAACGGTTAGGGAATTCACTCTTCACCTATTCCGTCACCACTCTTCCATTATCAGCTGGACAACCATCCAGTTGAATCCAGAGTAAGTTAATATTTGGTAGATGGGCTTGTGTAATAAACGTTATGTAGTGTGGGAAGGATGGGACATCACCATCATTGTGTGAATTTAAAGTCTTTGTTCAGAATGGCTCCTTCATGCTAAAGCATACCTATTGGAAGAAATTTTATTAAATGGAGTAGGCCTATTTTATTTTATTACAAATAAAATAAAATAAGAACCTGAAGGCATTACCATATAATACGTGTATCCATTGTGTTTACAATAATGATAATTCTATCCAAAATGTTTCAAAGGTCGTGGGTTCGAATCCCACTATGGGGTGGTAGCTTTTCTTTACAAAAAGACAAGGCATCAGCCCTATCCTGCCTACAAAAAGGGTGGTAACCTATAGATAACCTGTCCCGAAATTCTTAGTTAATGATAATGGACGTTAAAAATTAAATAAATTCATCATTAATTCCGAAGTGTCCCCCTACCCTTATCAGAGCAAAAGCTGTGTTTACGTACTTTGGGAACGGTTAGGGAATTCACTCTTCACCTATTCCGTCACCACTCTTCCATTATGAGCTGGACAACCATCCAGTTGAATCCAGAGTAAGTTAATATTTGGTAGATGGGCTTGTGTAATAAACGTTATGTAGTGCGGGAAGGATGGGACATCACCATCATTGTGTGAATTTAAAGACTTTGTTCAGAATGGCTCCTTCATGCTAAAGCACATTTATTGGGTTTGACTTAAAAATCAGAAAAATATTTATTGAAATAGAAATTTTTCTTAAACCGCGAGGTACCATTTTGAAGCTTATTAAATAATGCAACTTTTGAGGCGGATGCAAACCTCTAAGTCTAATAATAGCTGATTAAAAAAATATTGAATAGTTCAATAAAACACTAATATTAAAGAGTGAATATGGCTTTTAATATAGCTCTTAATTTAGATGGTAATATTTCAATAACGGGTGTTTCTTATTGGAATTTAATGTAGATTCTAAAAATGTCGTCGTTTTTTACGATACATTGATCAAAAATCCCGAAAACACAGTTTTTCTTAAAAAAAACAAAAAAAACAGTAGTTTTTAAAATACACAAACGCTTGTGTAGCTCTACTACATTTTCAGATGTTCATTTTTGTGCCAATGAACTACAAATGAAGTGCAGAATAAACCCCTAAAGTTATGACACCTCAATGCGGGACACCCTATACATATATGACTATTACCTCGCTGTCGCACGTATTCCCTCGCAGCAATATTTCACTCTTTAAAGCTCGACAACCGGAATTCTGGACCGATTTTTCGCAGACAACCCTATACTATCGTGTTCGTAATGAAGTGATCTTTATTTTAACCTAACTTTAATTCATTAATCAGACCGATGCAAGTTACTCATTTCGAGTCACCTGTTTACAGCCGACAACCCATGGTTGTGACCGGATAAAAATAGACAACCTATCGTTTGCATATTCTATAGGCTTCATACTTTCGATTGGCATGGAATTTGTGTATTAATCAAGTCGATGAAATTTTGAAAAAAAAAAAAATTAAATTGTAAATTAATCATATTCTGGACTGAATTTTTTTAGACAACCCATGTGCAGTATCTTTATTGACATAATTAATTTTATATAAAATCATTTTCATCCATTAATCAGCTCGGTGAAGGTCGAGGTGTATCGGGATCTTAGACCAAAGTGTATTTACTTTTAAACATGTGAACTCATGTTAGAGCCTTCTTGCGGCTTGTAGTGTGTCACCGTCAGAATTAGCTTTAATATATGACTTTCCAGGCGTTATCATTATTATCTACAACATGATTAATCTAATAAAGAACGATAGCTATCGAACAGGATCATAAAGTATCGCATTTCAGGTCAGTGTCACTCAAAGTTTTCAGGAATGAATGGAGAAAGCAGAAGACTTATGAATATACTCATTTTTCAATATCTACTCCTCCAGTAATTTACGGAGGGTAAATTTAAAAGGTAACTTTATTCCACGTGTGGTTATTAAAATAATTGATATGGATTCTGAACGATTTTGATTCCAGGCCATAAGACTATTCGAGAGCCATAATTATCAACTACTCTCTTATTGTAAATTAGTAACGAACTCTTTCGGCCCGCTTTCCAACTGAAGAGAAAACCTCTCTGCGTCTTATTTAAGAAAATATACGAAACATCTTAAATTTAAAGTTTATTCTTTCTCTAATCCAATACGGAAATGCTAAAAAAAAAAAAAAAAATGGAAATTTATATATATATATATATATATATATATATATATATATATATATATATTTATATGGAACGGCATTTTTCTCCAGCGGTGGTACTCCTCCTCACTTCTTCCTGGGATATTTCGATGGGTTCATCTCCATCTTCGTCAGCCAGGTACTTGTTTCTCCCTCGGTGGTTGCCAAGGGAATGAAATTTTTCTCGATCTGGGCGCCCTTTCTACTCTCTAGCCCCAGTATCGGCGGACCAATGGTGTTGAAGCTCCCTGGTGTAGTTGGGATTCTGTCTGTTAGTAGCGCTGATGGTATTGCGTCTTTTTTTCTCCTGTATTTTCCTCGCCGTAAGGTTTACTATGCTTGATGTTTATTTTTCGTCGCTGGGATGATATTTTTAGATGGAACGGCATTTTTCTCCAGCGGTGGTACTCCTCCTCACTTCTTCCTGGGATATTTCGATGGGTTCATCTCAAAATAAACATCAAGCATAGTAAACCTTACGGCGAGGAAAATACAGGAGAAAAAAAGACGCAATACCATCAGCGCTACAAACGGACAGAATCCCAACTACACCAGGGAGCTTCAACACCATTGGCTAAAACAATTACAACAAAAAAAAAAATAAACAATACAAGGAAAACAAACGCAAAGTACCGTTCAAAGCAACGAAACCAACACTTTCCATATTTTAAGCTGTTATTTATCCAACTGTGATTCTCCCATCGACAATTACTTGAGAGCCTGTTTTGTAGAATATTTAATGATCTTTCGAATAGATGAATTCTTCTTAATGCGATTTTTTCAACCGTTTTCGAGATATTTAGGAAAATATACGACAACAATCCCGAAACTGCCCATATCTGTTAAATAACATTTATTTTCTAATACTTTCTTAACTTTAAACATAATCAAAATTTATATATCTTAGTTTGGATGAGCGTCAAACGTCTGGAACAATTGTCAACTGAATCAGTCTTTGTTGAATACACAAACCTAAAATTAGTTGTATCTACTTTTCTCGAAAAGGGTTTAAATATCGCTTTAAAAATGGTTTCATGCGTTTCCCTGCGTTAGGACATCTATGTGTAAAAGTGTAGCTGCCAGCCTTTTGACGCGAATTCCACACAAAAAGCATTGTTCTGGTGAACGGATTTTGCTGGTTAACTTTCAAATCATACAAAGTATTTCTGTACCACAAAATTGGACCATTTTGAAGGCCCCTAGAGAGTGAACAGACATAACACACACACACACACACACACACACACATATATATATATATATATATATATATATATATATTATAAATTTAAACCTTTGGTATTTTAGAGAAGTATGGGGGGGGGGCCCGTGGAAATTCTCCTGTTTGGGGGGGGGATTATTTACTTCATTATTTTCTAGTTAGTTTGGATTTATTTCGGTATAGAGTCAATAATAATTGTATCCATGTTGCCAAGCACTTTGCAATGAAACTTGTATCTTATTTCCGGAGAAATATGAGCGTTTTATGAAGATCATTTCTTCTTTTTTCCAGAACAGTGCACTTTAGAATTGTGTGAATGGGTGTTTCTTCTTCTTCTCTGCAAAGGGTTTATGCTTTGGATTGACCGTAAAAACTGTCTTCCTAAATAGTTTCACTTAGAATATTTCGTGGTTTTGAATCATCTTGGTTAAATTGAGTAAACTGTTCCTAATTAATAAAGAAATACGGTTCCAGGTCCCCTCGACACTCCTTAATATTGGATTGTCCGGGAACTTCATAGAGATTTTTAAAATAGGCTTCTATCTTAATTCTTTCAAATTAAGACAAATAAAGAGATTATTTCTGCGTATATATCATTAATGTAGTATTTGTTCTATGCCTTTATAGTATCAATATGAAGAGTGCATTTATTTGAACTCATGTTTCATTGCCTAATTTGGCATATTACATGTATGATTATGTGTATTAATGATTATATTATTTTAGATAAGGATAAGTAAACAAATAAGAAAATATAATCAAGTGAAGATTTCAACAATAAATAAAAAAAAGTCCGATTCGCAGGAACTGCGTCATCTTAGCGCGGTTACGTACATCTCGAAGAAATGAAATAGATTAGCATTACAAATCACAGGAAACTGACAGTAGCCAACTTACACAGAAACGGATAATTCTTAATCTGTATAAGTCAATACAATTATGTACTGAAAACGTACTTACTCTTTAAACAACCAAAAATTCGTTGTCATTTTAAGTATCTTGTTTTACTAGCAAATTTGTCTTACTGTTATAATCAACTGTAAACATGTGCTTCATGGCGAATAAAATTTCATTCTGTCGTGGGTTAAATCTTTCTATAAAATAAGAAATAACGATAAGCTCAGTTAGAGGCTATGAGGAAGGTTATATAGACAGCAGAATTCAAAACAAACTACGTCATCATGATTAGCCACAGCCATCTTGTTTACCACAGCCACTCCAAACTTATTATTACCAATACCTTTCACCGTTTCTTAGCTTATTTTACTACTATACTAATTTTGCTGATAAATGCAATTTAAAACAAGGAAAAAAAAACAATTAAAAAGTGAGATAAACAAAGAGAAAACCCCTTTCAAAACAACAAAACAAACATTTTTTAAGTTTTAAGCGCTTATATCTCTGATTGACGTTGCCCCATCCAATATTGCTTCAGAACCTTTTTTGTAGAGAATTTAGTAAGCATTGGAATGGTCACCTACCACTTATCACGATTTCCCAACCGTTATCGAGATATTTACGTAAAATGTATGAAGATCCGAAAACTTTTCATGTCTATTAATAAAATTTTTTTTTCGCATACTTCCTTAACTCCAAATATAACCAAAATTTAAACATCTTAGTTGGGAGTAATTTAAAATTTGTAGAAAATATTTCAATTGAATCCCGCTATTCTAAGTACTCATAAAAATATAATGACTTACAAAAACATTGATTCCATTTTTCTCAGGAACGGTTACAGATATCGCCTTATAAATGGTTTCATTCGTTTTCTTATGTTAAGAAACCTATAAAACAACTTTCGCCCCAAACACTATCTTCTAGTGGGCGGATTCTGCTGGTTAACGAACTTGACCTTTCAAATTAGACGACAGATTTTTATACCAAATTTCGTTAAAATCGGACCATTTTTGAGCTTGCTAGAGCGCGAACAGACAAGGATATATATAAATATATACATATATATATATATATATATATATATATATATATATATATATATATACAAATTTGGGCCACCTATATTTTCGTGATCTATAGGGTCTGAAACGTGAAAGTTTCTAGTCGGCACTTCCGGATTGCGTCGTGAGGTCAACCTCATAAGCGGGTTCTCCCTATGGAGATAGGGAGTAACCGCGCTAATAATTCTATTAAATTAAAATAATATAAACAATAATTAAAAGAATACTCAAATAAATGAATATCATGAAAATGATTTATTAATATTTGAAAATGCAAAGATACTCCAGGATTCTAGCCTTTTTGATAAATTTATTTCATTTTATTTTTTATTTTTTATTTTTTTTATTTTTATTTATTTTTATTTTTATTTATTTATTTTATTTATTTATTTATTTTTTATTTATTTTTTATTTTATTATTTTTTATTTTTTTTATTTTTTTATTTTTTATATTTTTTTTTTTTTTTTTTTTTTTTTTTTTTTTTTTTTTTTTTTTGTACAAGGTTTTGTATATTTAATTTCACAATTTTTTATATTTTGTACTAGGTTATTCAAATTACTGTTATTTGAAAACTAAAATGTATTATATTTTCTGTTTGCTTAAATTAGAGCTTATCATCTTAGTTACGAAGCTCTAAAATAAAATAAATAAATAAAAATAAATGCAAAAATATTGAATTATAGTCATAAGCGTTCAAATAAAACCTCTAATTTGTTTTTGCTTCATCCATAATGAATGAGAAACTTTTGGTACATTTTGTAAATTGTTTTGTATGTTTATGAAATAAAATGTTTGTAAATGTGGCCAATTAGCACCTTTTAATATTATTGATTCTATTAATTGTATTCAGTTGTTGTCGAATATTCTACAAGAGTTAGAGTTATTCCATGTTTGTTTAGTCTGTCCAGGTCACACACTGTGTACTTTTCCTCAAAAACTACTTTATGAATTCGCTTCCTAGGAAGAATTAGGATTTGGAGGAGAAAATTTAAAAGAAAGTAGATGAGTTTATTTACTTTCATTCTGAGGAGGTTGTAATGAAGACGCATCCTCTTAGGAAGGGAAATCAGCGAAATGTAGGACAGCGATTCGCCTCACGAATATACCCGGTATAATTGCGAATAATTAGTTCCATCTTACCGGGGGTCACATTTACAGAAGGATATATTACTAAAATCATGGCGTCTGCTTACTCTTAGTCAATCATCAAAACAAATTATAGTTTTGCGCCCCATCGATTAGGTAAATTGGTTATTTTATATATTAGGTAGATTGGTTCTTGGAGATTGAATGTGGTACTCGTCCGTATCCAGAGTATTAAATCCAGCTCATTTAATACTTGGATTGTATAGATTTTGGGCAGCTTCATCCGGCCACTGACCCCAATACTTGTTTCATCCCCATGCTGCCCTACATCAGAACTTGTTTTAATCTAAATAAAAACTCTACTTGAAATAATTAAACTCTTTGCAAAACAAATTAGATTTAATGCAATAAATTCATTATTTTTTCATTCATAAAGAGTTCAGATTACTGCCTATAAATAGAAAAATCAACCATGTCGATCGAGGCATCGAAGATGTCAGACATTATTACTATTAATGTGGAATATTTCCAAATTTATCCAAACTGAGATAGAGAAATTTGATTACCAGCTCCCAACACCTGTGGGAAATTTGATTACATTGTGAAAAGTGTAAGAAAAGAAAATTGTATCAATAGCTATAAGCAGTTATATGGACGTATCGTATAATTTGTTAAATATCCTAAAAAGTATAGATAAACCTCGGTAAGGGGAGGATAAAACCATTTGAAAGCCTTATAAATTTTGAAAACCAAAGATGTTTGCCAGATGATCTGTGATAGCTATTGGTCGTTATGTTATCCATCTTAAAAACGGGTATGAGAAGGCTTGAATGAAGCCCTGACGAAGGATTGAATTTCGAACCAAAACGTCGGCAGAAATTAAAACGACTTCTTAATATACTAAAGTGAAGTTTTATTAAGATACCACAATGTTATATCTACCTTCACAATCCCAACGCTCAAAGATCTCTCAATGAATTAAAGAAGGTTTTAGTCGGAGAGCTGGTAACGCACGTTTCATGAAGTGTTTTATGCACCTTGAAATATTGCTATAATTCATCTCTATAACAAGGTAAGTGTTTTATGCACCTTGAAATGTTGCTATAATCCATCTCTATAACAAGGTAAGTGTTTTATGCACCTTGAAATGTTGCTATAATTCATCTCTATAACAAGGTAAGTGTTTTATGCACCTTGAAATGTTGCTATAATTCATCTCTATAACAAGGTAAGTGTTTTATGCACCTTGAAATGTTGCTATAATCCATCTCTATAACAAGGTAAGTGTTTTATGCACCTTGAAATGTTGCTATAATTCATCTCTATAACAAGGTAAGTGTTTTATGCACCTTGAAATGTTGCTATAATCCATCTCTATAACAAGCTAAGTATGTGTTGTCTAGACATAAATAGCGACACCAGAAACTACGCATAGGGGAAAGGTGCAAACAAATATGGCCCAAAATATTCAGAAGTCAACCATCTTTAGTGTAAAATTCAGGCAATTTTACAATGAATAATAAATAAGGCAGGCGCTTTGAAGAGGGGTTAACATGTAAAGAAGAACCCAATGTTTTATTTTTCTTAAAATATTAAATAAAGAGTTTTATTTACCGATTTAAACGTCGTTTTGAATAAACAAAATTGGAAATAATTACACTTTTTGTGGGGTTTAATTATCAGCAAACGGTAAAATGTTGCTTATAATAACTCTCAGCAGTCTTTTTTCAAATGCTCCATCTATTATTAAATTGAATTTTCATTATAACTTTATTTTGTTATTGTATAATTCTATTATTTTAACTAAGTAGAAATTTACGAAATAGCTATAAATTAAAGAAAACTTTTTATTTTAATTCTACTCTATAACTGAAGATGTACAGCTGGTATAGCTGTATGGCTCACCTGACCAAGAGCCAATGAGAGTGCAGAGGACAACCACACTGCTCAAATGATCGGTGCTCTCACTCACTCGTACGGTGAGTTCCCACGCATTTTATTGCAGTCTGTCAAAGGCAACATTTATTTTCATGTTTGCTGATAATCGAACCCCAGAAAAGGGTCTGCATTTTTGTAATTATTTTGAATTGTGTTTATTGAAGACGGTGTTTAACTCTCAGCGTGAATAAAACACTTCATTTAATATTAAAAAAAAAATCGACTTAGGGTTTTTTTATATGTTAACCCCCTTAAAAATTGTCCGCCTTTTTCATTATTGATCGTAAAATTGCCTTAATGTTACATTAAATATTGTTGGCTTCAAAACACTTTTTTGGGCCATATTGTTTTCCACCTTCCCAAGGTAAGTCACGCCAACGCATATGTCACAACATTTCAAGGTGGATAAAACACTACATGAAATGTGCGTTACCAACTCTTGGACTATTATAAATTTTTAGTTGAATTACGTTTTGTTTGTTGAATAACTTCAACGTTTTGATTATTGTATATCAAACACGTTCCAACTTTCTTGTACAAGTCTTATATTATTTTCGTTTATGGCATAGAAATATGGAGGCATGGTAGTCATGAATGTTAGGCACGGAGTTCATGGGATCGATTCAGATTTTAAATAAATAATGAAATTGCTTATCTTGTCCATCAAAATTTTGATCGTCGGAAAACAAGGAGATCGTCATTGCTATTTTTTTTTATTATTATTAAGGTGCTTCTACTACCTACAGTAGGCAAAAAAAGTATTTGCACACCTACGTTTTTTTGTTGTACTGTAAAGTATGGGTACATTTTAATTTTTTTAATGTAAATTACAAAAGATAACACTAAAAAACATAGAACAGCACAAACATTTATTTCAAAAAAGTACATGGGAAATTGTTATAATAAATTTTATCATTTTTTACTGCAAAAAAAGTATTTGCAAACTTTGATTCTTATGATAAACAAGCTGTTACGCGTTGTGCAATGCTACACCTACTTTATATTAAATATCTGTAGCCGGGCTTACCATGCTACACATGCTTCATATTAAATAGTTGTAACCCAGCTTCCATGGTACGCCTACTTTATATTATATATTTAAAAAAATGAATGATTATATTATATTGGTCCAAATTATGAGAATATAAGATAATAAATTGAGAGCTCGGCTGAAAAATTTATTTTCCATTTTTTTTTTAGAGAAAGTGGGGTGGAAAATAAATTGATCCTTATTTTTTAAAAAGTACCCTTATTTTAAAAAGTACCCTTACTTTTAAAATGGTATTACAATTAAGTGACTCCAAATAATTTAATTGCAATACCGTTTTAAAGAAAATCCAAACCAAACTCCCTGTGTTTAATTTTTTTAAAGAAAAAAAAATATGTGGTCCATAAATAAATATTCATAAAAAATAGCAATACAAATGAGGCATTTAATTAAGGTTATAATACGTTATAAGTTGTAATAACCTACAACTGAAACTATATTCTTTATTTTCATTGATTTTTTTTTAAATATGATATTTATTTATTTTAAGGGCTTCGCATCTAAAGCTAAAACCTCAACCTTGCGCAAATATAATATTAATATGTTATATTGTTTACCAGTTCATGTAATAATCCGTAACTGAGTTTTTTTATGAATGAAAAAGTAGGTAAGTCGTGCAGGGTTTATGTTATGTATGCCAAAAGGAAAGTTTTAAAAACATAGTTTGTTGTTTCAAATACACTTTCACATATTTTTGTTCACTTTTTTTCCTTTCTATTAAAGCTTCTGTTTCAAATTTTATGGTTCATGCACTCTTCTATAAGGATAGTCCTTCTATCATAGGAAATAGGGGCCTCTAAGAATAAAAACAAATTTAAGATATTTTTCTTGCAGTTATGGACAACAATGAATTAAAGGTATTTGGGAATTTCAATAACGACATTGACTTGGCGAGCAACAATATTTTTACCAGAATTGCAACCATATTTAAATATTTAGTCCAAGAGCTGGTAACACACTTTTCAAGTGTTTTATGTGCCTTGAAATTGTGGTATAGTGGGTCTCTAATGTAGATAAAAAGTTAAGTATAAGGTTGCTGGACATACCTTGAAACACCAGGTACTGCGCATGGAATCAGTAACAAACTATGGGCCAAAAATAGTGTTTTATTCAGAAGCCATAAGTCTTCAATGTAAAATTAAGGCAATTCTATAATGAATAATATATAAGGCAGACACTTTTAAGTGGGATACATATAAACAAAAAAAACCAAAGTGGGTTTTTTGTGATATTAAATGAAGTCTCTTCTTCACACTGCTATTTAAACACCATAATTGAAAATAATTACTAAAGGGCAGACACTTTTTGTGAGGTTTAGTAATCAGCAAACATGAAAATAAATTCAGCCAATGATAGACTGCAATACACTGCGTGTAACCGTAAGAGTGAGTGAGAGCACCAATCATCTGGACAGGACAGTTGTGGCTGTTCTAGAAATAAAGCAACTTGCCTTAATTATACATTAAAGATTGTTGGCTTCTGAATAAAATACCATTTTAGTGACATATTTTTTTAACACCTTTCCCCTATGT
This sequence comes from Gonocerus acuteangulatus, assembly GCA_946811695.1. NCBI lineage: Eukaryota > Metazoa > Arthropoda > Insecta > Hemiptera > Coreidae > Gonocerus > Gonocerus acuteangulatus. The sequence continues at coordinate 37,781,063 of OX328123.1, forward strand.
GCAGTACCTGGTGTTCCAAGGTATGTCCAGGATACACATATATGCCTTACCTATCCACGACATGCAATACACCAAAATTCCAAGGTGCATAAAACACTTCATGAAATGTGCGTTACCAGCTCTCCGACTAAATGTTGACAGTCAGAGGATATAACTATCTCAGACAAAAGAAAGCATATGTCAGAATATAATGATTAAATTATTATGGATATTAAATTAATAAAAAATTGCATGGAAAATTTAATTACTTATTCATTTATTAGAACGCCACAATTCACGTGACTTCCTCTTCTTATAAAAATAATATTTTAATACATTAATTTATCTGCAAAAAAAAAATAGCATGCATTAAGAATAACTTTATTAAAAAAAAATTAAAGTGAGGCTGCCCAAATTAATAGGGTTGCTAAACCATACAGCTCTTATAATAATAAAATAATGTTTCAAAACGTGGTGAAAATTAATTCATTTATATACATTCATTTGTATGATTATAAACATTTATGTAATTTATTATGTACATCTATCTATATGCGAATAAAAAAATAAGTTAAATATAACAACATTTAATATAATATTTTAATAATATTTGCATATGTATGTGAGAGAATTAATTTCAAGTTCATAAATTTAAGTCCTTTACAAAATGACATTGTTCACAAAGGAGTTTTTAATGTTTAAAAAAATCTTTATGTTTTAAACAAAAAGTTCTATCTTTTTGGAAAATCTTGGAACCTTAAACTTCACTTAAAGCTAAATATTCTGCATATATAGACTCTTCTGTAACATCTTTTTTCTTTCTCGATTTCCAGTATAATACATTACCAATGTATAAGAAATTATTAATAAGAAAACCAGAGGAGGATTTTCCTTCTAAATGATCATTTAAGAATATAGTCTCTACATCCATTTGTTTGAACAACATTTAGACCCATTTGATATCTTCAACTTTCTTATTTCAACAAAATCTCAAGCATTATTTTATTTCAAACTATCTTTTTCTCTATCCCAAAAATCACAATCGCTTGAACTTTATCAGATTCACCCTCAGCCAATCCAATACAGCTTATGTTTTCTTGGATAACAATGATTTTATTATTCAAAAGTACTTTATATCCCACTTCACTATAACTGATTAAAATGCACATATTCACCTTTTTATCCCATTTAGAAGTTATTATTTGTTCTGGTTTCCTAACAAAATTTTTACCACCATATAAATTAAAGTTAGAAACATCTGGTTTCTTTCCAAAACAGTTTTCATAGGGTATTTTATTGTCAATGGTGTTAGCTAAAGAGAGATTTTTCAAATAAGTTGCTGCACAGACCATTTCTGGCCAAAATGTTTTTCTACAATAGCTTCTGCCAGTAAACAATGAGATATATTCATAATTGTTCTAGTAAATCACACCATTTAATTCATGAACATATGCTTAATTAAGATACCCTTTTTTTGTTTTGGTAGACATAATTCTTACTATTTAAATATTCCTTACCAATGTCACATCTCATAATACCAATTCTCTTATTTCCTAAGTTTTCAACCTCATTTACTTATTGAACAAAGGAATGAAAAACTTCTGTTTTAGGTTTAATAGTTTAAATCCTAGCAATCTTACTATTTATTTATTTATACATCAGTGAGACCGCGACAAAGGGAATTCATCACTAAACACTTAAATAACAATAAACAATACTGAACAATTATGAAAAAATTAACATGAGGGCAATCTTACTATAATCATCTATAAATGAAACAAAATATTTTTCACCTTTGAGACTCATAGTTAAAAAAAGGGTAATACTGAAGGAGAGTGTCCTCAGCACCGATTTTCTTCAAAATTTGCACTACTACGTATTTTGATGCACTAAACACGAATCCGTTGAAAAAAAAAAGTTGCTCGCAACTAGGAAAGAAGTTATTAAGCACTAAAGTTCACTGTTATGGAGGTTATAAAAGACGGGGTAAACAGCTTATATGTAAACACGCGCCTGCGCAATAGTCCTTAATGACGAAGTGTAATTGAAATTTAGACTCACCTGTGGTAGCTGACTTGGTCGTAAACTGTCGCTTTTGGGCATACCTGCTATGCGTTTCCGCTCGCTCAAGAAAACATCAAAACCCCTAGTCAATCCAACTCGCAGAAATGAAAAGAATTCTATGGCCCAAAAGTCGTCCAAGGCAGTCTTCCCTAACCTTCATAACAGTGATCTTTTTTTTAAAATAACTTCTTTCCTAGTTGCGAGCAACTTTTTTTTTTCAACGGATTCGTGTTTAGTGCATCAAAATACGTTATAGTGCAAACTTTGAAGAAAATCGGTGCTGAGGACACTCTCCTTCATTTTTACCAAAAAAAGGTCCACATCAGTGTAAACAATTCCAAAATACTTTTAGCCTTGTTCTTATTGTTATTTACACACTTCATCAGTTTCAATAAAAAAGTTAAGTGTTTTTCCACATACTAAAACCCTCTCCATCAAATACCAGTACAAACATATTCATTTAACAGAACAGCGAGTGAGAGATAGCGAATACTATAACCGACATTGCAACCTTCCTTTACTAAAGAGATAAAAAAAACTCTCTCAACAAAAGTATTGAAATTATTAAAGTTCTGAATAGAAACATGAACACTTAATTATATTATATTAGTCCAAATTATGATTAGATAAACACAGAACATTTTTATGATATACTTATTTATACGATATTAGTCCATATTCTGGTTAGAGCAGTGTTGCCCTAGGCAATCAAATCAAAATTGATTTAATATGAAGAAAACTGATCTGATATTAAGAAAATTAATCTTAAAAAATATGATACAAGGTAGGGATTGTCGGGGTTCGGTCACTGCTATTTAATAAAACTACATTTTATCATAAAAATGGTTTTATTGTGCCGACGTTTCGGCTTGAACTTCAAGCCTTCATCAGGGCTGTAAAAAACAAGTAGGACGGATGTAATACTGAAATATACATATATATATATATATATATATGTATATTTCAGTATTACATCCGTCCTACTTGTTTTTTACAGCCCTGATGAAGGCTTGAAGTTCAAGCCGAAACGTCGGCACAATAAAACCATTTTTATGATAAAATGTAGTTTTAGCACTTTCCTCCGAAGGAAAGTAGCTATTGAGGTTGGACTCATGACGGAATTTTTGAAAAATTTCTTCAAATCTTTATCGATCCTACCTAGTAGACACCGAAAATGACCCCCGTTAAAATTTATATATATCTATATATATATATATATATGCATATATATATATATATGTGTCTGTTAACACGATAGCGGCCAGAGTTTTTGTTTTTTCGTCACGAAACTTGGTATATAGCATTCAATTAGCAAACGATTGAACGAGTTCGTTAACCACTAAAGTTGGTCCACCGGAAGGGGGGGGTTTACCCCGAACCCAAAACACTTATTTGACTATGTCAGCCGTAATATTTGTTATATTTCAACGAAACTTGGTATTCGTAGTGGTAATATAGAGAGAAAAGTGAGATATAAAAATGAACTAAATCGGTTCATTAGAAGGGGGGGTTTACTCCGGACCCACAATACCAATTCGCCACTACCAGCCGTGATTTTTGGTATATTTCGACGAAACTCTGTATTCGTAGTGCTAATCCACAGGTAAATATGTGTTGTAAAAATAAACTAAATCGGTTCATTAGAAGGGGGGGTTTACTCCGGACCCAAATTCCTAATATACTCATACCGGTCGTAATTTCTGCTGTATTGTAACGAAACGCGGTATACGTCGTGGGTAACTCATGAGAAAGAAGTGTTGTAAAAATGAGCTGAATCGGTCAATCGGAAAGCGGGGGTTTAATTTGTAATATATTTGAATAGAAAAGCCGGCAGACGTAGGTTCACAAAGCCGCCGCAAGGAGCGCTTTCTACCACTAGAGTGACTGTATCCTGTTCCTGCGTTAGATCAAAATACGATAATATGAGGATTTTTGTATTTATTACGTAGTGTAGTAGGTACCATGTGTAAACATAACTCTGGAAGCAAATTAATAATTGATCAGTTACTCATTACAAATTTAAAAGAGAACTATTCATGTTTTTATTTTATTTATGTAGGATATTTTAAGCAAATTGTTCTGGAAAGCAGTCTACACTACCCAAATTCTGAGGAAAGTGCTTAGTGATGCAGCTCCTGCGTGACGGACTTTTATTAAATAGCAGTGACCGAACCCCGACAATCCCTACCTTGCATCATCTACAGTCAACGATCTCCTCTCAAAAAATATGATATTTTATTATATGATATCTTATATGATTTTTTTTCCAAACTCTGAGAACATAAAGCTACTATTTAGATAAACAAACAAAGGTTTTGTATTGCACTTCTTCTTAGAAGGAGGGGCAACACTGGAAAGAAAATGCCGATTTCTGACTATAAACTCTTCTGTATATGACAGTTTCGAACTCGTTACTTCCAAACTATGAATCCTAGAAGATTTTGAGCTAGACTACGAGATTTCCCGGATCAAGGCGTATCTATGTGCGAAGTTTGGTCAATATCAGTCAAACGGTGTGGATTTGAATAAGGAACAAACTGACAAGCAGAAAAACGGAAAAACAGACAGACACGTGATTTATATATATATATATATATATATATATATATATATATATATATATATATAGATATGTACATATTTATTTCATTTTTTTGTTTTAATATTTTGTGTGCATACCATTGGCACATATAAGAGCTTCCAAACGTCTAGGCATAGATTCTACATGTTTTTGTGTGAAATCCACTGATAAATTATTCCAGGACTCTAAAATTACCTGCCTCAAGTGTTCCTTGCCTTTTATTGATGTCTGACGCACTTTTCTGTCCAAAATATGCCACAGGTTTTCAATAGGGTAGAGGTCTGGTGACTGTGGTGGTGTGATCAGCCGTCCACGGGCATTGTAGAGGAGCCATTTTTTGGTAATATTAGCTGTGTGTTTGGGGTCATTATCTTGCTGGAAGTAAAAGGTATCTAGAAGCCCTAATTTTGCAGCACTCGCACCCAGGTTACCCCTTAACACCTCCACATAGGACCGGGCTGTCATCGTACCTTCAATCACATGAAAATTACCAGGCCCATTGTAAGCCATACAGCCCCAAACCATTATATTACCTCCATCATGCTTAACCGTACTTAAAATATTTTGTTTTTTAAAAGCTGTATTTTTCCTTTGCCACATAGTGGTAACACTTGCTGGTTTGAAAACATCAAACTTACTCTCTTTTTTTTTTTTTTTTTTTTTTTTTTTTTTCTTTGGTGTTTAAAGGCCATTCAACCACTATTGGGTCATTTATGCCTCTTGGCCGGTCCGTTGGTAGCATCGAAAGCAGAGAAAGAGCCCGAGGCCAGCGGGAGGCGGACCCAGCCAAGGTCGAGTAGAGTCCCCCGTGCCAGTTCTACCTTAGTGGCCCGCATCTGGTGACTGGCTGCCAGGTCTATGATAGAAGGTGTGCTTGCTGGTGCCAGGGCAACCAAACCTTCACAGACCGCATGGGGGGGGGGGGGGCTCGTCCTCAACCCTAACCAAGCCCATTGCTCCCGCCGACACACGCGCCCCACCCCCGTTCCGAACGCCACCAACGGTAAAAAAAGTAATTGTAACAAAATTTTAGTTAGTAAACGTCTTAATAATTTAAATTATATCAATTAATAATGGTTATACATTTTTTAAAAGGGACTAATATGTTTTACGTTTGCTGTTAATTAAGTTTAGATGAAATTTTTGTCGAAATATATTCTAGAGGCCTTATTGCTTATAATAGGTGATAATTGGAAAAGATTTTAATTTACAATGAAGAATCAGCGCTAAATTTTGTTTTTTAAATTGGTTTTAGTCAGGAAAGAAAAAATATTAGAAAGATGAACTGAATTATTTCCTAGCAGCTCTCTAAGATGTATCGGGAGACTCAGTCGAACTCGCTCATCTTCATATGCCCTACATTCCGTCAGGATATGCTTTATAGTGAGGGGCACGCCACAAACCTCGCACTCCGGAGGTTCCCCCCTCTCCATGAGATAGCCGTGTGTCAGTCTAGTGTGGCCTATCCGTAATCTTGAGAGGATTACTGATTCCCTCCTATTATCCCGCTCCGAACTAGCCCACTTACATACCTCATCTTTAATCTCCCGGAGTTTATCTCCCAATTCCATACTAATCTACTCCCTTTGCCAAATCTTTATTGTTTCAGCCTTAACTATAGAATTAATGTCTCTGAGTGGGATACCTGAGAATTTAAAACCGCTTATAGAAGCGTTTTTTGCTAGCTCATCAACCATTGAATTTTCTTTAATATCACAATGACCAGGGATCCAGACGAAAATAATTTTGAACATATTTTTATTTAATTCATTAATACTGTATAGAATGTCAGAAACCATACTATCATGGGTGTAAATATTCTGTAAACTTATTATAGATGATAATGAATCTGTACATATAACGACATTAGAATGGCTAGGTGGAATAATATTTAATGCTTTTTCAATTGCTAATAGTTCGGCGGAATAACTGGAACAATGAGGAGAGAGAGAAAACAAGTATTGTCGTCCTTCGCAGAGGGCGGCAGCTCCCACACCATTAGCACTTTTCGACCCATCTGTGTATATGTACGTGGAAGGAGGCATACTTGCTTTAATTTTATTTAACTCTGCAGAGTACAAATATGGCGGAGTTTCTTTTTTTATATGTTTAGTTAATGTTAGATTGACAAGCGGTGGTATGAGAGTCCAAGGAGGAATTTGAAGTGGTGAAGAGGTTAAAATGTTTTCATAGTTTAAATTTAATTTTGTTAAAAACAATTCAGCTCTAGCGGGGAAGGGTGTTTTATAGGCAATGGAATAGTTCTCCCAGTTAGTTTCCAAAAAGATGTTATTAATAGGATGATGAGGTTGAGATTTGACAGAAAGATAATATTTTGTAGTTAGAATTTCTCTCCTGTACTTGAGGGGCAATTCTCCGGCATCTACTAGCAGACTTGGGGCTGGACTGAAGCGAAAGGCCCCCGTGGCTATTCTTATGCCAGAATGGTGTACGGGATCAAGCATTTGAAGAACACGAGGGCTCGCTGACCCATACGCCATACATCCATAATCCAGCTTAGATCTGATCAGTGACCGGTATAGCATCAACATACTTGTTCGATCACCTCCCCAGTGAGTGTTACTCAGTAATCTAAGCAGGTTTAGGGATCTATTACAATTATTCTTGAGGGCTTTAATATGAGGCAACCAAGTGAGATGTTTATCTATAGTTAAACCTAAATATTTTATGGAGTCAGCTGTTTCTAAATCTATTCCATCCAAGTTGAGGTATCTTATAGTGTTCTTTGTTCGTTTATTAAAAAGAATACTTTTAGATTTTTGAGCAGATATTTTGAACCCATGATTTTTCATCCACAGATTGATTTTGTTTAGAGCCTCCTGCATACATTCATATAGATAATCTATATTTTCACCTACAGAATAAATTATTAAGTCATCAGCAAATAACATAATTTGTATCTCCCTAGAAATTTCTCTTCTTAAGCCATGCATGGCTAACAAAAATAATTTTGCACTGGAGACGCCTCCCTGTATCACACCATTTTCCTGACTAAACTCATCAGAGTTTATTGAGCCAATCCTAACCTGAAAAGTCCTTGAATTGAGGAAGTTTTCGAAAAACTTCAACATATTTCCGTTTATACCACATTCATTCAAAGTATTTAAAACCGATCTTCTCCATACTCTATCAAATGCGCACTCGATATCAATAAAAACTGCTAATACTTTCTTTTTTTCGCGGAACGCCTTTATGACAGCAGTTTCGATGGCTACGAGATTGTCCCGCGTACTACGACCCTTCCGGAATCCACTCTGCCATTCATCTATTATACATTCTTTTTCAAGATACCATTCTAAGCGGTTCATAACTAATTTCTCCAGCAATTTACTAAGTGAACAGGTCAGCGAAATAGGTCTATAGCTAGTTACATGGTGGGAAGGTTTATCTTTTTTTGGAATAGGGACAATAACAGCTTTTCTCCACAAGTCTGGAAATAAACCTGACTTGAATATTTTATTAAGAATTTTGAGTAAGAATGTTTTATTGATAGGACTTAAACTTACTCTCATCAGATGAAAATAACCTGCTTCCAAAAGTCTAGTGGTTTGTCTTTGTATTGTTGTGCGAATTCTAGTCTTTTCTTTCGGTTAATTTCAATCAATGGCTTCTTTAAAGGTCGCCTAGCTCGTAGGGCAGCATCGTGGTGAACATTCCGTACTGTCTGTGCTGTGACCTGTTTCCCTGAACATGACGCAATGTCATTTGCCAAATTTTGGGCACTCACTGTAGGATTTTTTAAAGCATTTTTAACAATTTTTCGTCTCTCTCTTACTGTGAGAACTCGTGGACGACCTGATCGGGCCCTATTTTCAGTTGTTCCAAGTTCATAATTTTTTTTCACAATATACCGGACTGTGGAAAACACTAAATTCAACTGCCTCCCAATTTCCCGATAACTTTTTCCGCATTCGTGAAGTGACACTACTCGTTCCCTAACTTCCATTGATAACTCAATTTTCTTAGGAGCCATTATATGTGGACAAGTCTAAATCACTGGCTAAACTAAAGGAACTTCTAAAGTACAGAGGAAATTAGCAATAAGACCTAGAACTCCGATCAAAGGCTGAATTTAAAATCCCATAACACATCTTAGAGATGTGTGCAAATAATTTTTTTGCAGTACAAATTGTAAAAAATAATTATAGCAATGTGCTATATCTATTTTTTTTTAATTGTATGTAATTCAATTTATTTTATGTTCCTTTTTGAAGGTGTACATAAAAAAAAAATAAAATGTACCCATATTTTCCCGAAAAACCAAAAAAATATTGATGTGCAAATACTTTTTTTGCCTACTGTAGGTCAATAATTACATTGCTATTACTAATAAAATAAAAATTGTGTCTGAGTTAATAATTTGCTAATCGCCTCCGTCGCGGCCCAGCAACTAATAAATAAATTTCGATAGAACCGGCTTGGTAACGGTGACTGAAATTGTGCGAGTGTTGGTTTCACTAAATTTTACATGATTGAGTTTCTACTGTAGGCGTTACTATGGCCACTTGCACACTCGATAGGATTAGTAAGTTTCAGAAATAGATTTCTTGGGCTTCTTATATTAGCGAATAGATTTTATTTATTTATTTATTTTTACGGCATATTGACATCTCGGCCATTAGTGCCGACATCCTGGTGCAGCGAGGAATTTTCTCAACGACTCAACGAGCCTTCAGATGAGAAAATTCCAACTGACGGTGGGACTCGAACCCACCATCTCCCTCATGGGAATCTAATGCGTTAGCCACTACACCACGAGGGGACTCGTTAACGAATAGATAAAATGCATTTCTCAATTTTTATATGTATTAAATTCAAATTGACTTCATACTTAGCTACAAAACGTCCGTCTAACTAAGTCATCAATAAGTTGGCATGGTTTTTTCGAATTGGACCTTTTGCTATATAATGTGCCAGCGTACTGGAATTTGTCAAAGGATGAAAAGAAAACTCCTTGTTTTTATCTTCTGCCTTTTTTCTTCTCAATTGTCCATTGGATTCCTCCTACCGATCCGTTATCCAACACACATCACTTCATCCTCAGCTTGTCTCATCATGAAGAATCGTTCCATCACTTCATTTGTTATATTTCGTCGTAAGGAGGATTCATTGACTTTAATTTGGCCGGATGGTGGTGGGACAGTATATTTCAGATGCAAAAAAACTGGGCTCCACCTCAATTATATGTATTAATCAGAAATTAATAAGTAATCATTGTGGTGTAGATCAGACGTTGTTGTACCTTTAATAAGGAGAAAAAATTACAGAATATCCTAATTGGCATGGTTATTAGGGGAACTGGGGCATCTTAGCGTGCCTGTATGCAATCCAGTACTACAAAAAGCATAGAATATTGTGAGGGACCGGGTTTGATTGAGTAGTAAAGCATTCCACTCATGATCTGAAGGACCTCGTAGCTATATAAACTCGGACACGCACTAAAGATTTTATCTTCTGGTGTCGTCGTTTAAGGATCGAAATCGAGGTCTCAGGCCGTCCTCTAGAGTCACCCAGTCATTAATGGGCACTTGCGGCTGTAGATAACCACGCGGTTGGAGCGTAGTACTTACCACACTGTTCCCCTAATCTCCCTTATTATCAAGATCCAGATACTTCTAAAGCATCTACTCCTCTAGGAGCTCGTCGCCACTTATGGGACTTTTTTAGGAATATTTTGCTCCCATAACTTTTTCTTTGTTCGCTGTAAACTACAACTTATATTCATAAATTAATTTACAATAAGTTTATATTTGTGCTACTTCTTACTTTTTTTCTGAGGAAATTGTTAATATAGTTAATGAAGAGGTTCTAATAACAAGGGAATCTATTGCTTTAATCTGAGCAATAAAAAAAAATGTATTTCGTAAATCTACTTATTTTGTGGAGGATTGGAAAAACCGTGGAGTAGATTGGTGAAGCTATGTGAACATTTCTCACCATTAGAGTAATGTAGTCGTTAATAAAGGGGCTCGTTACGAATGATCTCAGTACGTGATCTAATACCCGCAGAAGATAATTGATAAAAAAAAGGACGAGTTAATGCATTGGATCCTTCATCAGGAACTGCTAATAAAAACATTCATCACCTGTCGGATTGATGAGTGTCATACTTATCAACTCTAGAAATACTATAAACCGAAAGGCGATCTGCCTAACGGTTCGCTGAGATGAAAGTCGTTCTGAGTTAGCCACGTGTAGGACGAAGCTAGAAGTAGGACTGTACTAGGAAATGGTGGTTCTGTTTACATTCTGCCCTAGTCCTAGAGAGAAACACTTGTTGATAGGTGATACATCTAGTAAGGGTCAAGTTCTCATAAGCCAGTTCCTAATCGGGAACAAGGACGTCGAAAGGTTGGACCACTAGGCTATTTGGGTTATTTGGATATCCACCTGAATCTATTAAGCATATCTAGCTATGTCCCAAATACTTTAAAGATTGATAGAAATGTCTACGAAGGTGTTTAAAATAAAATATTACTAATAACTATTTATGGCTGGAAGATATATTCTCACATTCATATATGGTAGAGAGGGGGGATCTGGTACCAGTCGTGGTGACTTAATCCAAAATGGCAGACCCCTAGTTCACTTACACGCAAGCATGAATAAGTGAGTGATATTTCACAATTGTATTTATATAAGGCTTCATATATTTTAACGCAACCGCCTTCAACGTGAAAACCGCTTTTTTACCAGGCCAATCGTAGGTATATATATTTCACTTGTTCTGGTTTCTTTTTATGGCAGGGGGTTGACAAAGCAGTACGCCTTTCGTTCCTGTTCAACTACTTTATTTGCTACAGTTTGCCCGACATGTTACGTGCTTTTCTGTCCGTACCTCTCCGTGCTTTTCAGTACCTCTTCAGGGGCTTTGCAAAATATGTAAAGTGGCTTTCCCGTCACCAAAATTGAATGTTCAAAAATTAGGCAAGTGATGGACAAATACCCCGCCAAATTTAGCAAATAAAGTAGTTGAACAAGAACGAATGGTGTACTGCTTTATCGAGAATGTCTGTTCAAGGTAATATAGTAAATACGTGTAGTATCCAGAAAGGATGTAATACGTAGCCATATAAACTACCACGCTGGAGGGATACTCTAACGTGGAAAACAAGAAAGTAATATACTATTTTTCAATCCAAACGTAACTGTTGCTTAAAATGTATTGTAGCCTCGTTTTATAGTCCTTGTAATCTATATTTATCGTAACACAGAATAATTAGCAAAACTATAAAAGCAACAGGTAGAATGCGGGAATGAAGCCTTCAAAGATTATTCGTTCTAATATAATATATTTTGTGGAGCATTTTGATTAATGAATTTCACTCTTAGATGCTTACTATGTACTTAGAAAAAACTAACTATTTTTATTTATTATACAAGTTATCTTTAGACTTTTGTTCACCTTAACATAGTGAATTTACCTTTCTTCACAATTTTTTTCAATCATCGGAAGTATTAACTGCCTATATATGTATACATACACTTTAATGTCGTTTCTTTAATACAAGTACTTATAAAGTTAATGCATTACAGCTGTTCTGGTCTATTATATTGGTATACGAATATTTTTTCCTTTTATTTTTTTTACAGCATATCTGCACCTACTCCATTAGTACCGGGCTTTCTACAGGTTGCCATTCTTTCCCTGCCACCAGTGGGACTCGAACCTCAATCTCAGTCGTGATAATCCTGCGTGCTATCCACTGGACCACGGGGGACCCTACATTGTAATAGTTTGCAAAATCATGCTTTTCATTTTTTAAGAAAGGCCTGATCAAGCAAATGAAACTGATCCGTTACACCATAATAATAATAATGTGATCCAAGATTGTGTTGTGTGAAGATATTAATACGTGTATTACAACATAGATGTAAAGATAGTCGTAAAGAAGAGAACATATCATGTAACGAAATATTCTTGGATGAGAACCATAAAGTCTATGAGGGTGTAATAATTTGAAAGCAGTGCTAGAAAACTGGAATATTGAAGTGAAACTAATATAGTTTCCTATAAATGTTTCTTTTTTTTCTTCCAAATCAGAAAAGAGGATTTTCAAATGTGGAGATAGATACTAATGATGTTCCGAATAAACAAATCCGGAATCCTGCCCAGAGAAAGGAGCGTAGAAGCAGGCAGAAAGGATACGATCGTCTTGTAGAATAGGTTAGTGGTTAGGGTGGGGCGAGGGAGGGGCGAGTCTTCTGGAGTAGCTGGAGGAGTCAGTGAGCGGGTAGTGTTAGTGCCGGCATGTATTCTATAGGCTGGATAGTCATCCTGATAGGTGGGATCGCCCACGTCGAGGCCGGAAACACGACGATATGGGAGTCCTTGGTAGGAAAGTGCTCCACAGCCAGCTTCCGATGTGTTCAAGACTCTCTGCACAGGAACCTCGAAACTACCTTGGAAGCTGACTTCTTTGTCACCGACTCCATATCGTTCAGAAAGAACGAGAACAAGTACTCGTTGGAGGCGAACACCGTCCCTACTAGTGAGGCAGATGAGGAATTCGAAGAGTGGGTGAATTCCGTCGAGGCAGCAGAAGCAGACTACGAGGGAAGTTCGAGTAAGAGGTCCGGGAAGAAGCTGGAAGATGACAAACCCAGAACCTCAGTTGACGAAGACTCTCTGGTCACTAGATCTGTAGGCGGGGTCTCAGATATCCTTTATAACAAAGGTGTCCATTATCTGATGACCCATGATCTGGAGTTAGGTCTACCGGAAATCCTGTTCGGGGGTGGGAAGATCAAGATATCGCCAAGAGCTATAGAAGAAGACGGTGGAGCATTGGTGAAGATCAACTTCCAAGAACCGGAACGGCCAGAAGGAAGGATATTTTTTAAGAAAATAAGTAAGTATTCATTATTATATGATATTGTATTATTATAATAATAATTTTATTATTATTCCGATTTTCTTCAAATGTCTTGAAGTTGTCGTGGCTCCTACTCCGAGTTTTTTGGCATATTGCCTAGTGCTTTTTGAGGGACAAGCTTCAACCCTTCTTTCAGGTGGTCATTGTCAAGCTTGGTTTCTGGCCTTCCTCGCTCCTCGTTGTCAAGGTCAAAATTTCCACTTCGAAACCTGGAAAACCACCGGTAAACAGCTCGTTCATTCACCGTTCTCTCCTCGAACGCCGTGTTAATGTTCATACACGCCTCAGCAGCGCTATGACCGAGCTTAAATTCACAACGAAAAATAATACGGATTTCCGTTGAAGTCATAATTTAAGTTTTATTTTTTTCTCAGAGGATCGTTCTCACAACACAGTACGCAAGTTACTGATAGGAATAAAAGAGCTTTAATTCTATATGAATAACAATGATGTTTGTAAATAATGAAATAAAAAAGGGAAAGGATCCAATCACAAAGTAAACAAAACTGATATTTCATACGGTACAGCCTGATAATAAGTCTTCATATGTGAGGAAGCGTAAATTAAATATCAAAAGCACGCCATTTTATTATACCGGAAAAAAATAATTGAAAAACCACTTCTGGGAATGTCAGGGTTTAATAGGCTTAATATTTTTACATAATTATCACCAAAGACGATATTAAATATTACTTTTATTATATCTGATTTGAAGATCCCACCTTCGGGCGATTCCATCTCTGATTCTTGATACTTGCAAAATTAAAGATTTGTAGAATTTCAATATCCATCTGAAGAATTTACACACAAGTAATGAATACTTCCAGTCGAATTAGACCAAACGAACAAATGCTAGAGCAAAATGCAAAACAGTATAAGATAAAAGAATAATGTTTCTTTGAAACTCTGGAGCGTCGATCAAGAGTCCGAACATTTCATGTTTATGTTAAAGTTATCTCGTTTTCTGCTGTCACTTTAGTATGTTTTATAGATAATGTATTACCATTGCGGGCACTACGGTATGTCCTGTTTTGCCATTAAGTGAGAATATATACAGTTCGAAGTCTTGTAAGGACTACTTCTTCCCTCCTGAAGCCTGAAAGCATATGGTTTCATGCCTCGGTCTATCTCTCGAAGCTTATTGTCATTCAAATGTGACCTCTCAGCCTGCCATTTATTGAGTTCGTGATTCTCTTTATCATATAAAGTGCAGAATAATTGCATTAATATAACTAAGTATATTGGAAGATTTAATTCTACTCCCTACCAACGCTTTTATCCTGCTCATCAACAATTTTCACTTGTTGTTTAATCCTCTTTCTAAGTAACTGTGACGTCTCTCCAATGTAAACCTTGTTACAATCTGTGCAATTAATTTTATAAATAAATTTATAAATAACCATATTAATGTTATTTAAAAATAAACTCATTATTCTTTTCACAAGGTTCTATTCGTTCAGATAAATACAAGGCTGATCGGTATACCTCCTTTTCATATTAAAATTAATGAAACACATATGGGTTCATGAAATAACACTTTAATTTTCACTCGTTATTCTCTATTTCAAAATTCAAAGTCGATCGTTGTGATTGAGAAGGTGTTGGTGGTCGGGTTTTGGTCATATGTTGGATAAAACTACATTTTTAACTATAATGAGTTAAACTTCTGCCACCGTTTCGGCTTGAATTACAAGACTTCTTCAGGGCTTTGGAGGAAAAGGAGAAAAAATCCGTTTAGAAGTCGCTACATCACTCTAATTAACTTGCTTGATACTTAACTGTTAAAAATTTTGTTAAGAGAACAATGTGTTCTTATTTTCCAGTGGAAATTCATAATCAAATTCAAGACAAGCAAAAATCCCCATTTATTCATCTATTATCATCATAAACATGTAATACAAATATATAATAATTAATTATCCAGCCTCAATAGGCTAAATGCAGCTGAACAATCGCGATACGTGCAAAGTTACCATCCGAAATCTTACTAACTCCTCTACGTAAACGGTTCAGAAGTAATTTTCGATGGGAGAAATAAGAGCTTCGAAAGTGTTAGATTAGTTGCTTTAAAGGGTTTTTGTGTTTGCTTTTTTCAGTTTTTTATTGCTTGTTTTTTTTTAATTGATTTTAGCAGTAACATTAGTTTTCCAGTAAAACAACATACGTAAAATAAGAAACAATTTTTGGTTATTAGTCATAGATCTTTCCGGGCGGAAGTCTCGGCAGTGTACTTTCCGACATTGTAAGTTAGTCCCGCCTAAGATCTAACTTCACTATTTCATTGCACTAGGTTTTTACATGTTTCTACTAACTATATTTGTCCCAGGTTTTCCAAATGACATTAGGCATAAGCACGTTATGGAAATGCGCTAAAATTACGCAGTTCTTGTGAATCGGACTTTTTATTGCTTGTTTTTTTTTTATTATTATTAATTTTAACAGTAGTATGAAATTGCTAGTAAAATAAGATAATCAAAATGAGAAACAATATTTGGTGTGGAAGAGACTAGGTAAATGAGTAATTTATAGGGTACTGTAAGTTTTCTTTGGAAAGTAAAAGGTAAAAGATATTTGAATTATTTACAGAACACTCCAGACATTCCAAATGACACTAGGGATAAGAACGTTAAAAGAGTCGCGTTAAGATGACGCAGTTCCTGCAAGTTGGACTCTTAATTACAATAAACGTTAACTGTTTAATTCTGTCTCTGCTATTTACAAATTAATCGTATTCTACTCTCTACACAGAGTTTTCACTTACATTCTTTATTATAATTCCGTTATAATAACAATTTTATGTGTATAACTGTTTCTGGAAAAAAATGAGAATTTTATTATTATTGTTTATTTATTTTATTAATCTGCAACTTATACGATTTGCAAATTTCAAAGTATGCACGGAATCACTTTAAATTTACAGAAAAACAATGAATAAATTATAATATTCATAGTAGTAATCAAATAAAAAGAGAAAAATGAAACTGTCAAAAAAATATTCAAGAGGTGCTATATTTTATTTATAATGTTTTGATCTATACCTGTCGTATGCAAGTGTTTAAATATGTGTACAAGTAATGGCTATATGACTGTTCCAGATGAGGCGTAAGATTGAGTGTGAAAACTATAGAGCAGAACTAAACATTTCTGAGCAGTTTTAATACTTTTTTTTCTAATTACTGTTCCCCTGCCTATCTTTAAACCAAAATATTTAATTGGTCCAGTCCCTAAACAAAAATAAAATATTAAAATATAACCAAGACATTTGTTTTTAAATGATCAAACTATCCTTAATTAAAATGATGCAGGTCCTTTATATTATAGTTTTCCCTAGAAAGGTAGAAATTGGATCCGAAATGAATAGATGAATTGGTGTTGGATTTTCCCCTGAGCGTATCCAATCTTGGAATGATTCGAGTCTAATATGAAGCACAATCCCTTCTTCCTGTCCCGATTATTGGGGCACAAAGAGAACGGTGCCCTTATTAAATTTTTCTCTTTATTTAGTGTTACTTCAATATGTATTTGTTTGTTACTAAAACCCCACGAAGGCGATTTGCATAGTTGAAGGTCTAAATGAAAATGTTAGGAGGGAATTTCGGACAAAATAATTAACAAAGAAGATTTCATAATAATAATATAATTGTAATTTTAGAAAATTCCGTCACGCAGGAGAACACTCCTCAGAAGGTGGGTAGTGTACACTGCATTCCTGAATAATTGGCTTAAAATAACGTATACCAATAAATAAATAAAAAAAAAACAAAAGAAAAAGAATGTTTAGTTTTTAGGATAGGATTATTTTTTCATACCTAATCAATTATATATACCTGGTCAATTATATATGCTGCTTTTGATTTTTTGTGAAACGCTATGATGCCAGCATACGTCGAAGAACCATCTTCATCCACGCCATAGACTTCCTCGTGGCATAGGAAGTCTTTGTCTTGAAGAATAGCAATGATCTTGTTTTTGAGGTTATGGTGACGTCTAGTGACACAAAACTAAGAATGTTGTGTATTATCAATCATTAGAATAATAAACACATTGTTTTCGAGTAATTATTTGTTTTATTAATTATACCAATGCTAATTGAATATTCATAGTTAAAACATAAACAGAGTGATTCAGGTCAAAGAAGCCAAACTCTAGGAGGTTAACTGGACATAATTTCCAACAAAAAAGTTCATTTGAAGTATGGTCCGATTCTAAAGGGTAAAGGAGTTACATATATCCAATTAATTTAATAATCTTGACCAGTTTTGAGCCATACTTTCTTTTTCAATAACAAATATGTCTACGTTAAAAAAAAAAACAGAAAATTGTACATGACTCCTTTTCCTTTCGGAATCGGACCATACTTTAAATAAACTTTTTTGTTTGAAATGATGTCTAGAATCACCTTCTGGAGCTGCCTACTTAGACCTGAAACACCCTGTATATAAACAACTTTGAATCACCGTGGTGTATGGGTTCTGAAATGAGACATTTTCTAGGCGACAATTCCGGATTGCGTCATGAGGTCAACCTTCAATGCGGGTTTCCTCCATATGGAGAGAGGGAGGAAACCCGCTAAAACCTGTTATATTTTCTTCGCATTCTTAGGAATAATTTATTCTGGAGATTATTTCAACCTGTTTGCTTGTTTTATCAATAGAATCTTATGATTCATTATGCGAAATAGGTGGTTGCATGGGAGTGAAATCCCATGAAGAGGAGATAAAGCCGGGAGAGAATCTGGTTTGGTTGAGATATTGGTGTCATCGTGTCAACCAAATCTACTAATATCGGTACTCGCTCCCGGATCGAGGCCAGCCCACATATAAATTAGTAATAATCTACTTTCTATCATGACGCTCTGTGTTTTGAATATAATTGCAGGAAATTCACATCAGATATGTTTCGTCTTCTTTGGCTCTGTCACCCTTGTCATTAGTTGTGCATGAAAAACGGACTTGACAAAACATGTAGTGTTTGTGCATTCGTATATTAAATGGACGTATGTCTGTGATTACTGTACTTGCATGCGTCAATATCAGTAAGTTTAAATCTATAAAAGTAATTTGTATTTCAGTTTCCTGTTAGTAAATGTGTTAATGTATATAGCAGGGTTGGAAAAAATTTTCTTTGTTAATTTGGGTTAGAAACATCTTTACATGAGAACCTTTTTCGTTAGTGTCCAAGCCTGCTGCCGAGACCTAAGGCTAGTTTCGGCCGCCAAAACTTTAAACCTTCTTACTGACGATTTATTATATTTATTGGTCTCCGATAAACGACTTGATGAAGATTTGAAGAAAGTTTCCGTACATTCTACCGCGAACCCCATTAGCTACCTACATTCATGTGGAAAATAGGTCCATTAGGAGATTCATACTAATTGATTCAATTGTTCCTAAGAAAAATATGAAATGGCAAAATTATTTGTGTTACTTTGTTCTTATATACGTTAATTTAAGCACACTTTGCTTATGCAGTTCCTGCGTGACGAATTTTTGTTTTAGAAACAATAACTCAGAAGGGTGGGACTTGAACCCGCCTGATATTGAGCCTGGAAAGTTTTTAGAATATTATTTTAATAGGAATGTTTCTCAAATTTCTGAAAGGGCATAGAGAAGACGAATTTGATGATGGCCCCGTTATGATCTTGAAAGAACCCCCCCCCCTACTTTTAGAGGGTTATCTCGCCTTGAGATAATCCGATTTTTACGTCCTTGAGCTCTTTGTAAAGAAGAGAGCTTCCTTTTTCTAAACATATAAATAACTATTGCATTATTTCAGATGGTTCTGAAAATAAAAAAAAAATTTAAACTATTTTGCATACATCGTTGATTCCAGAACACCTAGAAATATCCCGATTGGACGAAAATGGTTACCATTGGGGCCTTTATCGATCGTTCAAATTGAGTTAAATTTTCTTTAAAAAATGGTCAGATTTATGAATCTTTAACAAAATATAAAGGATCTATAACGAGTAAAATGAAAATAGTATTTTTTTAAATAAAAAAAAAACATGACCTAAGAAGCAAATATAAAGACACTAACTGACAAAATTTAATCCTGAGGGATTCTTTAACATTCCTTACGACATACAGACTGAATGGAGTCCATAATTGGCACAATATTCAAGATTGAACATTTACGATAAAATATAAGCTTAATTTATTATAAAATAAATTTAAATTTCCATGTGCAGCACTTTCCAATGGCATTTAGCTATAGAGATTAAACTCATGAAATAATTGTTTATATATTTTATCAAATCGACGCCGATCCTACCTACTAGTCACAGACTTATGAATATATGTGTGTGTGTGTGAGTGTTAAGGCGAGAGTAGCCACAGTGTTTGTTTTTGCATCGGAACTTGGTATATATTCTCAAAACGAATCGACGAATTTGTTAACCAAGAAAATTGGTCCATCTGGAGGTGGAGGTGTTCACTGCGGATACAAACTTTTTACATGCCACTAAAGGTAACATATTAGTTATTTTGCGTCTCTAGTTATTTTTAACCTTTCAGAGTTATACGTTTTGAAGGGAGACCAGAGTTGCATAAAGATGATAACCTTTCAGATTAGACAGAGGATGTTTGTACTAAATTTAATCAAAATCAGACCATGTTTGAGCCCATGAGAGAGCTAACAGACCAATTTGAACGGTTATTTTCACTAACTTTAAGTTGTGAAATATTTATCTACGCAAGCGATTTGCCTCTAAATGAAGTAATATCTTAGTTGAATTTAAAAGTTAAATTCATGTAAATACCAGAATAAAAGTAAATCAAGGGAGAGACGGGAAGCAATAATGTGTGTGTGAGTGTGTTTTTAACAGCGTATCAACAATTCGGCTATTAACGTCGGGCTATCTGCTGGTTGACACAGTTTTATAATGCCAATACCATGTCGTCGGTCACCCATTCAGGTACTGGACACGCCCGACGTTGATCAAGTTCGTTGATCACCGTGACTATGGCCGTTGGATAAAAGAGTTTTTAAGTTTATCAAAGTGTTTTCATATTTGAGAAATAATTAATTAAATAAATAATAACAAAATACTGGACAGGCATATTCTTTTTTTGTAACCATGCTTATTTCCTCACAATAATTGTTTTTTAAACAAATAAGCACATAGTGGATAAGCACGCAGTTTTTTTAATATAAATTCTTTCTCCGATCAAGAAAATAATAGGTTTAAATGATTCATAAAATAATTCTTTCAGGAGGTATCAATAAATCCCTTTCTGAATAGTGTAAATAAATGATATTCAACAAGAGAAAGGAAGACCGACCGAAGAGAAATTGCGAGAATAACTATGTTAATTGAGCCGGGTTAGTAACCGTTAAGACACTCTTGATTAGGAAAATAAATACCCTCACCTTGACCCAAATAGGGCGACTTTTAATATTTACTCAAAATATTTATTTTCAACTAAATGACAATAATTCTCTCTGGTTGCACTTTACGGATTAATGGTTCTTAAATCTAATGACTAGCTTTCAACTTCGTTTAATAATGTTTCATCTATGGATCTTTCAAGCAAAAACCGTTTACTCTTATTACTCCTTTTTTTCTTTCTTTTTTTTTTTTTTTTTTTTTTTTTTTTTTTTTGGCTTGAATACCACTATAAATAAGGAATTGGACCCTCTCGGAATGCCAAGAATGTCGAGAAGACATTATAGACATATGGAGGCAGATCCATTTTTGGGGATTTTCAGGTCACAACAATATCATGGATTCAAAAATTATCCCTATCTTCTGGTGCAATAAGGAAGCAGCTCTGGTAACTTCAATAGTGGAATCACAGCAACTAAACCGCTGTGAGATGTCAACTATTGATTTACCGCCTGCGTACAGCCAACGCCTGCACTTGAAACTGAGAAATTCAATGATTTAATGAGCCTGACTCACAAATATGTCGGAGAAAATAAGATGCCATTCTATAATACATTAAAATGTGTAGCTTCTTCAGCTACACTGACGATAATGATTTGATAAAAACAGAGCCAGAAGAGGACTGAATTTCGAAATGTGGGAAAATTTGGAATCAGCTGATTGACGCTACACGTAGGTAGCAGTTATCTCATATTGGACGTGGCCATTGTACGAGAAGGTTCGCTTTGATACAATTAAGCTGTATTTTTTAGTTTTTAGCTCCTGAAGAGGCACTTAAGGTGTGAAACATGTTGAGCAAAAACAAAAATAAAATGAATTATTAATTCTCTTTTGTTAACTTCCATGGAAAATATTCGATTGAAGAAGATTGGGTCTGTATAAAATATACGTATGTTTATTACAGTAAAATGCGGAAGCCCTGAAGACTTTAGCCCTGAAGTATTTAACTTTGCTTAGAGTTGGATAATGTCAGTTTCCGCCGCACTGTGGCATCTAAAATCTCTAAGAGCTTTTCTTTGAGATGTTGTTGGATTAGGGGTTTACATTTCTCACTAATTATCAAAATGAAATAATAACTATTTCTACTCCAAATTACACTAGGGATTAGAACAGACACGCTAAGATCCTGGGAGTTGAAGTTTTGCTTTTGATCTGTCGTCTTACCTTGCTTCTTGACAAAACTATCTTACGGCATTGTAACTGCTTTGGGCCCAATAAGGTAAAAATCCTAACAGTATTCATGTAAACGAAGTAAGTGCAATATCCCTTTTCCTGCAGTGCATATTTTCACATCACGTTCTGAAATATTACTGAATTCTTTTGAAGACGGTATAGTGCTGCGGTATAGATAGTCTGCTTTGAGAAAGGCATATAACGTGGATCAAAAAACGGTTATAATCATTGGGTGTACGTGATTCAGCTTGCCGAGTTCATGTTGTCATTGTGTACTAACGCCGGCCAAGTCACGCCGAGCTACTTTCGCCTGCCTTTAAAACTTCTATATCTATCTAGTTTATAAATTAATTAGCCAAGTTCATCTACGGAATAATTTACTCACTAGAAGTAGAACACCATTACAAAAGGAACATTTATTTTTAACTATGTAATCAACCTATATCTATATATATATATATATATGTGTGTGTGTGTAACTGAAATCAGTAAAATTTGAACTTAACCGCTTCATGATATTTTTTCGTTTCATTCATTAAATAAATCAAATGCACCCTTAAACATTTCCCATCCATATATATTTTATCACTAATGATCCGCTAGTTCTTAGGGAAAACAATGTAAATCAAATTACCTTTCTGGGAAGTAAGGCATCAAAAAGGGATGCCTTGGAAGATGTTGGAAGCAGTCCTGCTTTACCAAAGTAATGTCAAGCCAACACAATGGCAGTGGTACCTGGAAAGTTACCGAAACCACCGCCCGACCTCTTCAAACCGTTCCAAAACGGATTTTAAAAAGTGAATAGGACACATACCGAGCAAATCTAGGGAGTAAGAAAAAGAGGAAGACCTTGGCAGATACTTTTTGAGAAACGCCTATCTTCAAAGGCATAATACAAAATCAATAACTAAGGAAAGATAAACTGATCAAACTTTACAAGAAAACATTCCTTCGCCAGACCAGTTGCTGAGCTGAGTGGTCACCAACCTTCACAAGAAAATCATTTCTGAGCCTAAGACCAGGGTGTTGCTCTTGAGGATAGACCAGCTACAACAGAGCACTGAGGATGATGCGTTGCCTCGAATGAACATGCTCTAATAAATGTTTTTGTAGTGGAGGTCACTGACCTTTCTATAGAACCAGAAAAAAACATCCCAGTTCATTTTAGCACTTATTTACTTCTCTTGTAGGTTTGCACTTAAATTATATGACAGTCTCATATATTCATCAGATGCTGATTTCTTTTGACAATATGTTAAGACAAGGGAATTCGCTTGTCTCAGACGCTTTCTTTTTGGACATTTTCCTTGCCTTTCTCGTTTGAAGCCAGTGTAAAAAAAAAAAAAAAAAACTCGTTGTAGAACAGGTTGTGTCGGAAGAGGAAGAGGTTGGTGAGAGTGTCCCAGTGAACTTGATAACAACCTGGAACAGTCTTCCAAACCGGCTCTGGAGAGGCCGTTGGTCAAGTCTCGCTTACTGGATACAGGACCTACATTCCTATCCAATACCTCTGGAAATGGAGCAGGATGGAAAAGTCTTGGAAGGTTCCCATGTCAGAAGGTACTTTCTAATTTTGGAGACGTCCTTGAAACAGCAGACCCAATTATATGATTTACCCATCCAGCAAATCAAATTTCTATGCAGGCGCAAATAGGCACTGATCTTGTTTCTCCTTTACCTCAACCTCATCCCTTCCCTCTCCCCCATTTAACTTATCAAAGCAGATACATAAACAGCAATTTTGAATGCAATTTCTTATTTTGATGAATGAATTATGTTTCGTGCTAATAATATACTGTTAGCATACGTCCTAATTGCATCGACTTCTGACGCCATTTTTTAGGACTACCTGTTGGTTGCCTATTTCTCCTATTCATGCTTTGTGGCATATCTATGATCTTTATTCGGCGAGAATTTTGCTGATAAAGCCAAGCCACAATGACTTACTCATTCCCAGATGCCATTAAATAGACCAAAATGTGTCTATGTAAACATTTATGTGGCTACGCAGATCTTACGTAAACGTTACTCTTTAAAAAAGCACGGTGCAAAATCTAAACGGAGAAAAAAACGTATAAAGGCCTATTCACGCTAGACCGGGCCGGGCCCCGAACGGGGAACGGACGGGCCACGGTGAAACAATCACACCACTGTTTTTAATGGACTAGTTCACGCTAGACCGTGCCGGGTCCGGGCCGGGGCCGTGCCGAGCCCGTGTCCCGGCCGGGCCCCGTTCAGAAAGGGAAGTACATATTCTTTCCCGTCCGGGCCCGGCCCGGGCCGGCTCCCTCTCTTGTTTGTTTATTTATTTATTTAACTAGCTGAATCCGCGAACTTCGTACCGCCTAAATAGCTACGCATCTTTGGAAATAACTAATAAATAAATTACATAAAATTAAAAAAAATCGTTTAGAGCTTCTGCTCAAATTCAGGAAAATAAATATGCTGTAGCTTCAGTTGATACTACAGTATAAATTACAGTCTTATTTTTCTTACATGGCTACTGCGCATGCGCGAACACCAGCGGACACGTTTGTGTAATTTTTTTTTAGTTTAGTCATCGGTTAAAGCATATTTTGCTAATATAAACTATATGATATGAGAATGTCTCTTCCAGAATGACCTGGAGGGGGGGGGGTCCTCCCTCCCTCCATAGGGAAAAAATCCGCTTATAAGGTTGACCTCACGACGCAATCCGGAAGTGCCGAATACAAAATTTTGCATTTCATAACCCCTAGAGACCGAAAATAACGGTGGTTCAAATTTGTGTGTGAATATATATATATATATATATATATATATATATATATATATATATATACACATATATATATATATATACACATATATAAAATCAGCCCCGTAATAGGCCACGAGGGTCCTGAGGGGCAGATACTATAGAGGTATCTGATTCATGACCATACGGCATACTAGGGAGATAGTGTGGTTAGTACTATGCTCCGGCTACCTGATTTTCTTCTTAGCTGCTTCGACTGCTAGAGTCATTAGCACCAACCAAGGTACCCATTTTTAAATTAATTAAATGCTGTGTTGGACTAGGGACGGTCAGGGAGGCCGAATTCAACCCATGAACGAACACACTAGAAGAAAAAATCTTTAGTGCTTGCTCGAGATTTGAACTCAGGCCTCCAGCTTATTAGTCCAGTACTCTACCACTGAGCTAACCTCGCCCCCATATATCTCTGTCTGTCTGTCATTTTGTTTGTTTGTTTGTTACTTATACAAATCCACACCGTTTGACCGATTTTGATCAAACTTAGAATAATGATAGGTCTTGATTCGAGAAATCTCCTAGCCTAGGTCAAAAAAAATTCCAGCTGTCTGTCTGTACGTTTGTGCCTTATACAAATCCACACCGTTAGATCGATTTTTACCAAACTTGCCATACATGTATGTCTTGATACGTGGGTGTGATAGGGTAGGTCAAAGTCGTATAGGAATCACAGTTGAGAGGTCACGGGCTCAAAACAGTTACAGATCCGTGTTATATTTTAATAATACTTATTTTGTTCCTAATTTATTTAGGCTGTTCTATATAAAGAAAGTAGGTGTAGCATGGCACGCCGGGTAACAGCTAGTATATGTATATATATATATATATATATATATATATATATATATATATATAGGGGAAGGTGTTGTACCTCTGACCGTCTTGTACTTTTGACCACCGGGGCTGTCGCGGCACGTAGCTACATTTTGTAAATTTTGGTGTAATTAGTGTTTAGCTCCTTCACTGAAGGGCTTGTGTAACCTACTTTGGATAGTTCAAGTCAAAGAATATTCTTGCAAAAAATACTTATCCATTTGTATTATAAAAATGTAAGTTATTTATTGATAACGGTTTGCCTAATATTTTTTTTTGCATTACATCTTTTTAGATGGAAATCATTTGACAAAGTAGCTATTACAAACATGGTGTAGCTTCTGAAATTGATTTATCTTAACCCTAACATTTTTAGCATGCTTTATAATTTGCGCTACCAGTGTGTTGTACCTCTGACCACGACTAGGTGTTGTATCTTTGACCAGGTCAAAGGTAAAACACACCTGAGTGATTTTTACATAATTCATTTTTTTTGTTCTTCTGCTACAATATCTTTTAAATTAATATTGGTTGCTTCAATTTTTCAAAGAACTTAAAAAATAATAAATTAAATAAGTTCAAGCTGGCTTTATTAATCCTCAGTGTAGCAGTTCAATCCTATCGCCCCTTATCGTTCCACTTGAAGTTGTAAGACGTCATCGAAAAGTGCAGACTAGGAAAATGTCAAATAGGGGCCGGCCTAAAGGGAAAACTCGTATTCCGACAGATATTCCTGTAAAGGTAACTATTGAAAGTGAAAAAACAAAACAAAAGCCACACTCTAAATGTAAGAAACCATACACAAATGAACCCCTTCCTTAAAAAGTGGTAAATAAAAAGAAAATTATTCTAATAACAATTCAGATTTTGATACTGAGACCGAAATTTCTTCAGGAAAAAGTGACGTTTATCTGTCTAATGAATGTCGTGAATTATGTAAGTCAATGAACTAGCAACAATTTGAAAAAAAGGAGTTAAAAATAAAAGTAAAAAGACTATTACATATTTAGTCGCAGAGATCTGTGGTATTAAATGTCCAATGTTTAAGATCCAATACTTGAAAAAACAAACTTTAAGTGACAAGTTTACGAGAGAAGATGAAAATTTGTATGATATTGATGTTGAAGACATTGGGGCTTAAATTCCATACCCTACTATTGCTAGTGGATCTGCTTGACAGTTAAAACGTTTATCGGTTGGACTGGATTTTTGAGCATATTAAGCATAACATAATATCAATAATAGCTTTTTATTATGCTTACACCCATGTCCTGTATTTATTAAACTTACAATTATTTATAATATTACTCAATACAATTTTTTTTCTGCACTGCTGTGTTGTTTTTAGGTGGTCAGTGGTACAACACCCCGTGGTCAAAGGTACAACTACATGTTGTACCTTTGACCACTGTACGATTATTTTTTTAAGAATTAATAAAAAAAATTAAATGTAAAGTTAGAACCTTGAAAAAATTATATATGATAAACAATATAATACTAATTACAACCAAATAAAAAAAATGAATTAACCATTAATATTCAAGCTGAAAAAACTCAATTGTGCAAAGTGGTCAAAGGTACAACACCTTCACCTATATATATATATATATATATATATATATATATATATATATATATATATATATATGTCTGTTCGCGGTTTCCTTGTCTGCTAGTAAGATAAAAAAAAGAAAGTTGATAAGTCAACGATTAAATTATGTAAAATTAGTAGAAATTGTAAAACACTTAAAATTCTTTTAAAAGTCAATAAAAAATCACAATGAAAATTACGATTTCTGATTTCTTATTATTATATCTACTTGTTATATTACATTTTACTTTTACTTGCCTATTCTAAATTAAGTTTCATTTGTATTACATATTTATTATACCTGGTGCGTAAACAAACAGAGCAGATGGTTTTTCCACCGCGGGAAAACGCGACATACAATTGGCCATGCAAGAAACATGGGTTTTCTAAATGAATACCACAAACACATAATGACTGCCCTGGGATTTGGTTATAATCAAACTGAGTTCATAGGTCCAATAGGAACACAGCTGCAGGCACTGTAATGAATTCACAGCAGCTCGATTCAAACTTGCACCATTATTAGTCGAATATCGCGCTTCGCGGGTCTGTCGTAACCAAATTCTTTCACGTTCATTGCGATCTTCACGTTCCTGGGCAGTACAATAACATTGATATTTAATTTGATTCTTTGCATTTCGGGTTCATCTGCCTAAATTTGTCCGACGCCTTATATGAGGCATATTTAGTAAGTCACAAACACACAACACTTTTGTATTTTTATAGAAACTTGTGGCTTTTAGATTTACTAATATTATAGATGCACAGCAAAGATATGTTTACATTTCAAGTGACATTTTACCACAGACAATTTACATTTAATTATAGACAATTTCTTTCTGACTAATGTTACCATCGTATAAATGAAGGGCTGAGTGCCAAAAACTAGTAATAACTAAAAAAATCTGAAAAACATTACTGTTGATGACTTAATTGACTTAAATTGCTCCAATTGAAATCATTTTTGTCACCAACACAATGTATTTTAGATTCTATTTACTTTAAATTCGATTTTTTAAGTATTTTCTAATTTCGGGATAGTCACCTTTGGCAATGAGCCCTTCAAATATTGACATATTTACAATTGAGTACACTAACGTCACTCAATTGTTTTGCTTTCCCCGAACCTCTCCACTAACACTAAAACTTTGTGTTATGATATTAAATTTGAAGTTGACTTTTAAGTATTATTGCGAATCTTTTGTATGGGAATATAGAAAAGTGGGTTCTTTTTTTCCTCGTTAACGCAAATATAAATTAATTTAAATTGCATTATTATTTATTTATTTATGATGGTGCACCGAAAGACACCCAGTACTTCATATAAAACCAGGGCCTTTGGATTCTGCATAAAGCTCCTTACTGCTTGATATTAGATACCAATAAGTAGCATACCTTTCTACATGTACTCACTAGACTACAAAAGCTAGAAGCTCTTCTAAATGACAGTACTCTAGAGGACAAATTGATTGCTCTCTTAACTAAACTAATACACTATGAAACACAGGAACCTTATCCCGAGGATAAAAATCGCAATAGGGAAAGTGTATAAGGCCCTGAAGAAAAAGATACGAACAAAGACGATACGTTTTGGGTTTATGATCCTAAACTTTGTACTTTAGATGACTCGACTTTAAAAAACTTAGTTTCTGCTTTCAAGTATATTATGCAGTTAACCCCAACGACTTTATTTACAACATTCACAACTGTTGTTGTTAGGATGCGTCGAAATGTATCTTACACCTTAAAATAGAGGTTTTCCTTGCCACGACGATTTATTTTATACCCCACATGATGATTATCAGAAGAAATGATGGCTTTCTGATGGAGCAAAAAGTACAAAACGTCTTATGTATTATTCCATTCTCCTATCAAGACCTAACTGTGAGCCAAGTTTGGTAAAAATTGGCCAAACTGTGTGGATTTTTATAAGAAACAAACAGACAGCCAGATAGCTGAAAGACCTTTTTGGCCTAGCCAGTGCATTCCCCGGACCATGACCTACCTGTGTGCTAAGTTTGATCAAAAACGGTCATTTTTTGTATAGAACGAAATGCAGACAGACAGCTGATAGGCGATGTTTACCTAGTCTATGCCATTTCCCAGACCAAGACCTACCTGTCTATCAATTTTGGTCATAATTGTTGAAGTGGTATGAATTTGTGTACGGAATAAAAATACAGAGAGACAGCTGATAGACGATGTTGACCTAGTCCATGCCATTTCCTGGAAGAATATATCTACCTGTCTATCAATTTTGGTCATAATTGTTGAAGTGGTATGAATTTGTGTAAGGAATAAAAATACAGAGAGACAGCTGATAGACGATGTTGACCTAGTCTAGGCAACTTCCCCGACTAGGACCTACCTGTGTGCCAAGTTTGATCAAAAACGGTCAAATGTTGTCAATTTGTGAACAAAATGCAGAAAGGCAGCTGATGGACTATTTGGACCTAGCCTGTGATACTTCCCGGAAATATACTTACCTGTTGGTCGAAATCGATCAAATGGTGTGAATTTTTTGTAAGACACAAAAATGCATAGAGACAGCTGATAGACGATGTTGACATAGTCTATGCCATTTCCCGGGCCAAGACCTACCTGTCCTGTGTGCCAAGTTTGATCATAAACTGTCAAATCATGTGGATTTGTTGTTTAAGGAATAAACAGTTAGGCAAACAGCCGATAGACGATTTTGAACTAGCCTAACATTCTTCAAGTATAAAGACCCATCTGTGTCTCTAGTTTAGTTACAATTGGTCAAACGGTGTACATTCCTATAATGAACAAACAGACATACAGACAGCTGATTGAAGATTTTGACCTAGTCTAAGCCAATTCCCGGTTAAAAACCTACCTCTGTGCAAAGTGTAGTCAAAATTGGCCAAACTGTGTGTATTTGTATAAGGAAAAAACAAACAGACAGACATCTGATAGACGATTTTGAACCATCCTGTGACACTCTCCGAATAAATACGTAGTTATTTCCGAAGATTCGTAGCTATTTAGGCGGTACGAAGTTCGCGGATTCAGCTAGTTCTCACTCACTCACTGTTGGGCGCTACAGTCCTTGTAGGACCTGGGCCTCTGCCACTATCCTGCTCCACTCCACGCGGTTTGCTGCTAAGTTCCTCCAATTTCGGATCCCTAGCGTCAGCAAGTCCTCCTCCAGGTCATCAAGCCACCTCCGTCTTGGTCGGCCTCTCTTTCTTTTGCCCCCAGGTGCACCATTCAGCATCAATTTAGGTAGCCTACAGGGTTCCATCCTTTACACGTGCCCTAACCACCGTAGCCTACCTTTCTTGATGACATAGAGGATGTCAGGCTCGCCATACATTTCTGTAAGTTCGGCATTGCTCCTGATCCTCCACCTGTGGTGCTCTCTTACGGCTCCAAAAATCTTCCTCAGGACTCTCCTTTCCCAGACCAACAGACCTCTCCTCATTTCTTTGGTCAGAGTCCACGTTTCGGTGCCGTACACAACAACTGGTCTAATCACAGTTTTGTATAATAAAATCTTTGCTTTCCTGGAGAGACTTTTGTATCGGAGAGCTTTTTGCAAGGCGTAGAAGCATATGTTTCCCGCCACCATTCTGCCCTTAACCTCCGCTTCCAGGTTATTGTTCTCCGTTACTACTCCCCCCAGGTACTTAAATGTGCTACAGCTACGGTACGTGTCCTCGCCCAAATCCACAGTCTCTCCTCGTTCTTCGGTCTGTCTCGAGGTTTTCATATACTTGGTATTTTCACTATTTATAGAGTCCCAAGTCTTGCGCGGCACGATCGAATTCTGTCACAGCACCGGCCAAAGCTGCTGTGGTCCTCCCTGTTATTACCACATCATCAGCATACGCCATGTGCTGAGTGAGCCTATTGAAAATGGTGCCCCCTGGGTTAGTCCTTATCTTTCGGATGGCGACTTCAAGGGCGAGATTGAATAATACGGGTGATAATGGGTCCCCTTGTCTTAAGCCACTGTTTACCTCGAAGCTATCAGAGACGCCTACTCTGGTTTTGACCTTACATCTTGTTCCTTCCAGAGTCAACCTCGTCAATCTTATTAGCTTCCCAGGTATTCCCAGTGACTGTAATGCCTGCAGCAACTTCCCTCTATCAACACTGTCATATTCAGCTAGTTAAATAAATAAATAAACAAACAAAAGAGGGAGCCGGCCCGGGCCGGGCCCGGACGGAAAAGAATGTCTACCTGCCTTTCTCACCGGGGCCCGGCCGGGGCACGGGCTCGGCACGGCCCCGGCCCGGACCCGGCACGGTCTAGCGTGAACTAGTCCATTAAAAACAGTGGTGTGATAGTTTCACCGTGTCCCGTCCGTGCCCCGTACGGGGCCCGGCCCGGACCCGGCACGGTCTAGCGTGAATAGGCCTTTATTATTAATTATAACATTTTAATAACCGGTCATTCATTAAATAAATATTGAACAAAAATTGTCTAAAACAAAGTGTCAAGTTATTTTTTACCTGCAGCCCAGCTGACAAGAGGAGTGTACAGCGATGGGGTCACCGATTTGGACCAATTTTTTTCTGGTGATTCTACATCAAAAAATAGTCGACATGAGTCCGAGTGTTCCGTCCAATGCGCCTTAGGAGCTGAGAAATAAAATAAAATAGGTTGAAAGTACTTTATTTTTTATATCGAGTTTAGAAAATGATATCGACATGATTCTTTCACCAATTCATTTGTTTTATAGAGTAGATTAAAAGAAAAATATAATCGTTAAAAAATAATTTATATTTCCTCAAATATATTCAAAAATATGCTATCGTTTTCAGGTAAACTAGTATTATACATTTTTTTACACCAAAAATAATAGCAGATTTAAAATCAGCACCCCAAGAAACCCTAATATATTGAATATCATTGAAAACAAAAAATAATGATTTTTCCTAGTCTGGAAGAGACTAAACATTTGTAAGCGAAAAGGTAATGTAACGTTTTGAAATTCAATATCTCCCCTTGAGATAATCCGATTTTTACATCATTGAAATCTTTCGAAAGGAGAAAGACTCCTTTTTCTAACCATATAAATGACTATTGTATTATCTCAAAAGGTACTTGCGAAAAATGGTGTTCAAAATAAAAATAGAATGTAAACTTTTTTTTGCATATAACGTCAATTCCAGAACACATAGAAACACCCCGATTCCGAACGGAAATGTGTTACATTATGGCCTTTATTGACCCTCCAAGTTTGGTTTGGATCGGGTTAATATTCTTTGAAATATGGCCGGATTCTTGAATGTTTAACAAAATTTTAAGGGTCCCTCCTTAGCAAAATTTAAAATACATTTTTTTTTTATTTTTGTAATATCCCAAAAATTTGAATTTAGGGGTTTTTCAGTGTGCTAAAAACGAATCTGACATCCGTTTTTAAATCAAAAATTATTTCATAATCGATAACTTTTAGCACTTTCCTCCGAAGGAAAGTAGCTATTGAGGTTGGACTCATGACGGAATTTTTGAAAAATTTCTTCAAATATTTATCGATCCTACCTAGTAGACACCGAAAATGACCCCCGTTAAAATTTATATATATCTATATATATATATATATATATATATATATATATATATATATATATATATATATATATATGTATGTGTGTGTGTGTCTGTTAACACGATAGCGGCCAGAGTTCTTGTTTTTTCGTCACGAAACTTGGTATATAGCATTCAATTAGCAAACGATTGAACGAGTTCGTTAACCACCAAAATCGGTCCACCGGAAGGGGGGGTTTACCCCGAACCCAAAACACTAATTTGACCATTTCAGCCGTAATATTTGTTATATTTCAACGAAACTTGGTATTCGTACTGGTAATATAGAGAGAAAAGTGAGATATAAAAATAAACTAAATCGGTTCATACGGAGGGGGGGTTTACTCCGGACCCACAATACCAATTCGCCACTACCAGCCGTGATTTTAGGTGTATTTCGACGAAACTCGGTATTCATAGTGGTAATCTACAGGTAAATATGTGTTGTAATAATAAACTAAATCGGTGCATTAGGAGGGGGGGTTTACTCCATACCCACAATACCAATTCGACACTACCAACCGTGATTTTTGGTATATTTCGACGAAACTCGGTATTCGTAGTGGTAATCTACAGGTAAATATGTGTTGTAAAAATAAAATAAATTGGTTCATTAGGAGGGGGGGTTTACTCCGGACCCAAATTACTAATATACTCATACCGGTCGTAATTTCTGCTGTATTGTAACGAAACGCGGTATACGTCGTGGGTAACTCATGAGAAAGAAGTGTTGTAAAAATGAGCTGAATCGGTCAATCGGAAAGGGGGGGTTTACTTTGTAATATACTTCAATAGAAAAGCCAGCCAGACATAGGTTCACAAAGGCGCCGCAAGGAGCGCTAGAGGGACTGTATCCGGTTCCTGCGTTAGACCAAAATACGATAATATGAGGAGTTTGTATTTATTACGTAGTGTAGTAGGTACCATGTGTAAACATAACTCTGGAAGCAAATTAATAATTTATCAGTTACTCATTACAAAATTAAAAGAGAACTATTCATGTTTTTATTTTATTTATGTAGGATATTTTAAGCAAATTGTTCTGGAAAGCAGTCTACACTACCCAAATTCTGAGGAAAGTGCTTAGTTATGCAGCTCCTGCGTGACGGACTTTTTAAATGTAGGTTTATGGAATATTTGGGCATAATAATGACTTCTACAGAGTCGAGTATGTAAAACAATTTTTTATTTAAAAACGTATGTCAGATTCGTTTTTAGCACATTGAAAAACCCCTAAATTCAAATTTTTGGGATATTACAAAAATAAAAAAAAATGTATTTTAAATTTCGCTAAGGGGGGACCCTTTAAATTTTGTTAAAGATTCAAGAATCCGGCCATATTTCAAAGAATATTAACCCGATCCAAACCAAACTTGGAGGGTCAATAAAGGCCATAATGTAACTCTTTTCCGTTCAATCGGGGTGTTTCTATGTGTTCTGGAATTGACGTTATATGCAAAAAAAGTTTACATTCTATTTTTATTTTGAACACCATTTTTCGCAAGTACCTTTTGAGATAATACAATAGTCATTTATATGGTTAGAAAAAGGAGTCTTTCTCCTTTCGAAAGATTTCAATGATGTAAAAATCGGATTATCTCAAAGGGAGATATTGAATTTCAAAACGTTACATTACCTTTTCGCTTACAAATGTTTAGTCTCTTCCAGACTAGGAAAAATCATTATTTCTTGTTTTCAATGATATTCAGTATATTAGAGTTTCTTGGGGTGCTGATTTTAAATGTGCTATTATTTTTGGTGTAAAAAAATGTATAATACTAGTTTACCTGAAAACGAAAGCATATTTTTGAATATATTTGAGGAAACATAAATTATTTTTTAACGATTATATTTTTCTTTTAATCTACTCTATAAAACAAATGAATTGGTGAAAGAATCATGTCGATATCATTTTCTAAACTCGATATAAAAAATAAGGCACTTTCAACCTATTTTATTTTATTTCACGGCTCCTAAGGCGCATTGGACGGAACGCTCGGACTATTTTTCGATGTAGAATCACCAGAAAAAATTTGGTCCAAATCGGTGACCCCATCGCTGTATACTCCCCTTGTGAGTTGATTATGCTTAATCTGCATCAGGGTACATATTTTATGGATATTTGTACGTAGGGAATCTAGTAGAGCTATTTTTAATGAGATATCCCCAACCTCATTCGAAAAACTTGAAGAACAAGAATTTTGACCAAGAAATCACAAAAGCGACGGAGGAACTTTCCCGGAGAGTATTTTCCGACATTTATGCAACCAAGATGTATACATTTTGGTTACCTTTGACGAAGAAGGAGAAAAAATATAGTTGAACAAATAAATTGGGTTCTTAAAGTTTTATGAATAACGCTCAACATATTTATCAACAAAAATTATAGGCATTACGAGGCATATTAAATAAAAAAAGGAATTAAATAGGCAATATGGATTTTGTCATCTTAGGCCATCAATTCTATTAAAAATGACTATGTAAACAGTCATAAGAAATTTTAAACTTTTAGTTTATTTGGTAAATTATCTCGAAAACCGTTCAGAAATCCTAAAATAAGTAATAGGCGACTTTTCGAATGCTTAATAATTGTTCTGCTAAAACGGTTCAGGCGAAAACAAATTAGTATAATCCCCATTTGTGAATTAAAATAACATCTTTCCCAAAACTGTTATAGATTTGAATTTTTAATAATGTTTTCTAGACCCACCCATATCGATAAATCGATAAAGAAATGTGTTTTGAATTTTAATCCATGAGTCCTGTCAGGAATTTCAAATAGGCTAAGCCATGTTATATCCTGAATACTGTTTTAAAGTTGCGCCTAACAGATCAAAATTATATTGGATTATCTGGTCGGCACACAAATACACAAAAATTAATTAGATACCTACATTTTGGAGTGGTATTTATGAAATATTTTTTCCCTTTTGGTGGCGATTCACTATTCTTACTTGGCTATATACAGTCCAAGATGAAGGATCATAATACAAGATTCGTCCAGACACCCTTAGAAGCAGGAGGGAGTGGTGTATGCTCGCGTTACATCCACACTGAATAATCTGGTATGTATCAGATAATTCTCTCAATTTGAAATACTCTCGCTTTCTATCCTTACAGCTGATCTCTAGTCCTGTGCTTATTAGCATCAGCTGATAGATAATCAATTTATTGCGCTTCATCATGGCAGCAAAACACTTTTACTGCGCCTTCTAGAAATGCCTTTACTTTTACCCTTTTAAGATCTCCATTGTCTGATGAAAGTGTTGAGCTCTATAAAAAGATAGACTTTTCTTAGCATTTTTAACTATCATCTCTTCATTGTTACAACCTCTGTTTAAGCACTTTCGTTAATTAGTATTGGCACTAATTGGTTTTAGTTTATTTTAATTAAGTAATTCAGTGTGAACCTATCATTTACATGCGTGCATGAAAAGGATAAAGTAAATTAATGAATTTAGGGTTTTCAATTAATAACATGGATAAATTTTGCTGGTTACAGATCTCGTCCAATTGTTTATTTTGGAAATATTTACAGCTATCGTTTTAACAGACACTCACTCATAAATATACATACACGAGGATAGATGTTCTGTAAAATAATAAAGTTGTGTAAGTTGGGATTGCTAAAAAGAGTTAATAAAGCATTTAAATAAAATTGAGTGACATGACTACACACACACATATATTTATGATATATATATATATATATATATATATATATATATATATATATATATATATATGAGGTGAAATATATCATGCTGGTGAAATCCCGGAGAAGCAGCAGTACAGTCTGGCACTTCCATGATAGAAAAGAAGAAAAGAAATTGATTCTTGAGAAAAAAATTAGATCTGTCATCGCCTCTCGCCTCCTTTCTCCTGTCTGCCGCCTAGATAAAGCCTTTCCTTTTGATCTTGAATTGACACCTGTATAAATATATATACACAGGAACAGCTAACAATATTTTTTGACTCTTTTGAACTACTTCAAGAGTCATAAAGAGATGCAGATTTGTGGCCATTGTGGTGATAAGAAGTCGAAGAATAGTTTTGATACTTTTTAAAAATCTATATTTTGAGTCTTTTTGAAAAATATTCTTTTGCAGATTAATTAAACAACAAATGACCACGGAAAAACGATAACTTTTTTCGCGACATGGTACGTAGTTAGTAGTATAAGTCAGGGTTTTTGTGACATTTTTCCCTTATAAATAATTGTTAACTTTTATTTTTATTCACTGCAGTGATAACCTAAAAATAGTGTGTTTGTGTGGTATAGAGGTACACACGTGTTATTGTATTCGTTGTCTTTTATTCAATAATAATTCAAAAAAAAAAAAAAAATATCAAGTTTCATTTCAAAATTCCAACAACGCTATTAATTTTTCCGAAAATCTTACTTTCTCCCTTTGCCGAATCCGATACATTCCTTGACTTTTTAATTCAAGATTCGATTGAATATAAGTCTCCTTTTTTTTTCAGATACTACACAAAAATAAATCTGTTTGTGTGCGGTATGTGAAATCTGTAGGTATTTGCAATGCTCTTGACTGATAAACATTAATACTTATAAATAACAGGTTATTCGTTTCCATAGATAAACCTACGTAAGTAAGGAAACGTACGACTTGCAGGAACTGCGTCATCTTAGTGCGTGTTCCTTCCTATCCCTAGTAGTGTTTGGAAAGCTTAGAAATGAAACATTTGATCTTTTGTCTTAATATATCATGATAAAAGTAAACACATGTAAAAAAATCCCAAAACGAAGCAAGATCTTAGGTGCCACAACAGGAAACAGTATCCTAAGCCGAAATGACTCCATTTAATCACCGATTACTCCAAAAATAAAAAATCATATAATAACCGTATTAATAATAAACTTTGGAATGGATACTACTACGACCATCCAACCGCTCTCGTGATATCCAAGGTTATATCGGAAAATCCCGAAAAATTGTTCTTATCCCCGACAACGGTGACGAGCATGGCATTGGAAATGGGTTCCTTACATTTCCCACGTCCAATTACTTACAAAATGTGGAAACTCGAAGTATAATAACTCAATATCGTGAGCGTTACGTTTTTTTTTTTTTTTTTTTTTTTTTTTTTTTTTTTTTTTTTTTGGGCAACATTCCCACGATTAACCGAGTATAATGTCGGGTTAAGTCGTAAGGTCAACCTCATAAGCTGGTCTACTCTCTATGAATTGAGAACATTGAACATGCTTTAATAATAACCTGATGATCTGGTTACTTAAAACAATTATCATTAATTTGACTGACAAGTCAAGTAAGCATTATTGTTTTAAATTGACCGCTATACTGCTTGGAAGGTTTAATTTTCCTTAATTCTCAAATAGGCCGTAGTATTTTAGTTCTATGCTGGATAAGAACCAACGAGGTAGTCGTTCAGGATAAACTGAAATCTACTCCCTGCTTCCTTCTTTTATATTATATTAATAAAAATTACAAAATATAAATTACTTTTACAATCCGGCGCTAATGGCCTAGATGTCGAAGCGCCGTAAAAAAAAAAAAAAAAAAAAAAAAAAAAAAAACTTTTACAATCTTCTCCCATTTTTTACTTAAACGAGAGAGAATAGGAATGAATAACTTTTAACGGGCCCGCGAAACGTTGGGGATAGGAGGGAAAAGAGAGCATTTTACGGAATAAATAAATAAATGTTATATTTATATAACGTTATATTAAAATAAAACGTGAATGAGAAATAAAATAGATGATTCGTTGTTTGGGACAGGAGAGCATAAGATGATAAGAGTTAGAATCATCATTGGATCTGTGCCAAGCTCCTGCAAGGTGCTGCTCTCCTGGTTTATCAGTGACCCTTCCCGTGAGTTTCCGAGTCCCACGCGGCAGGCAACGGCACTTTTCTCGGGCCAGTGTTCGAATCAGGTCTTCAGAAAAACTTATTTATTTAATCTAATGAATTTAAATAAATTGAGTGCACAGAATACTCGCAGTACATTGGGGTATTTGGAGGGACGTTGGTTTTGTTTGTAAGTAACTATCCACTGTTTGTTTGTAAGGAATTATCCACCTTCTAAATTGAGGTAAATGCATAATTAAGTGTCATCGGTCCATTAGGTGTGGGAGTTACTTGAAACCCTCTTATCCAAGCAGGGGCGTATATAGGAAATAATTTCGGGGAGGGGGGCTGGGAGTTGGAAAACGCCACTTCCAGTATCAGTTCAGTGAGTAAGTGTGGTTAGGAACCTGTGGATAGGTATATCACAATGCCCACTGTCTTACCTAGACGACTCGAGTGTGTTGTATGGCCTTCTTCAAAACTATCTATGTACGGTACTCAGTATGGATTGGGAGATTTGGCCCTAGGCATCAGCCGGCCAAAAACCCTAATCTGACGTCGCTTGATTTTTAGGTGTGGAGTTGGCTTAAGCCGCAAGCGTCCAAAGAACCGATTTAGAGCATAAACCACCTGATCAAAAGGATTCGCGAAATTATTTGTGGAAATAAGAGCTAACCATCATGAGATTGCAAGGACTGCATCACCGGTGTGACCAGGTGTCGTCAGTTCTGCAAGTACCTGCCTGTTGCAAGAATGTTTATAATTTCCGATGTTTTTTTTTTTTTTTTTTTTATTCGACTTTTATGTGCGACTTAATATAATCATTAAATATCAATTGCATCAAGAATAATTTTCATTTATTTTTGATAATAATATGAAAATAAACATATTACTTTAATTTATTTGACGTTTTTCCACTCTAGAATTCCAATTACATTATGAAATTGTGAGATAATTTCAGTTCTAAGTATATCGTTGAAGAGCTCCACACTTTGAAATTCCACAACTTTTGTGAGATTCGGCAGTCTGCAGAATTGTTTTTAGAAGATTAGTGATTTTTGAAAAGTTGTTGCTAACCAGAAGAATCTATTAATTTCACGATTTTGAATTAATATTACGGTCTGAATGAGATAATAGTAAACGTTGAATGAACAAAGAAAATGTAATGCTGATTTAAAAAGTGTAATGAATTGTTGAAAAAAAAAAAATGTGTTCAAGGAGAGAAAATTTGAGTCGTACTAAAAAAAAAACGGGTTTTTCTATAGAACCTTTAGAGGGGCATTTGTCTAGAACGGAAATGTTCGTGGTGTTGAACTGCATTTTTTGCCTAATTTGACCCCCTGGGGTATTGTCATTGACTAGGCCCTGTATAATATCACATACTGTTGATTTGTTGGGGAAAAAAGCAAAGTCAGAAGAAGAATATGACCAGTAATTGACGGCTAGTTTTCCATCGACCTTTGTGTATAGCCGATGTGTGGTGGGTCCTCATTTATCCCAAGTTAATGACGGCTACTACAACTAGAGCATGGGAAATCCAACAAGCAATTATAAAATGAGGGAACGGGTCATGCCAAAATATTCAATGTTGTTGAACAGGAGGCTCGGCCTCACGAATCTGCGAACATTGATCACAAAATACCGAAAATGCGGTCGTTTTTTGCCTGTTTCCTCCCTCCGCTCATGGTGCTCGCTAGCCACATCCACCTAATGCCACAATATGGAGGTATCGATGAGAAATACCTAAGTTTCAACCCCCATAGGTCAGGAAAATACCAGTATATCAAATTGGTATGCTCAGGTCTCTGAATATATATGTTTATCTTATTATCTCACACATTTTTATGCCTCTTCGCGCTCTAGCATCATCAAAAATGTGTTTTTATTGATGCAATTTTATTCATGAGTATCGGAACATTTGTTTTTTTTTTTAAATACTTTGTTTCACATTAAAGCAGAATCCGGCAACTAAACACTATTGTTTGAGAGATGTGCCAAAAAAAAAAAAAAAAAAAAAAAAAAAAAAAAAAAAAAAAAAAAAAAAAAAAAAAAAAAAAAAAAAATGGTAGCGCTTGCAGATTTGC
This sequence comes from Gonocerus acuteangulatus, assembly GCA_946811695.1. Taxonomy (NCBI): domain Eukaryota; kingdom Metazoa; phylum Arthropoda; class Insecta; order Hemiptera; family Coreidae; genus Gonocerus; species Gonocerus acuteangulatus. The sequence goes on from OX328123.1 coordinate 37,821,813, forward strand.
GTTAACAAGCTTTCAGGTACACTTCCTACATGTGATCGAATGAAACCATTTTCATATCTTTAATCGTTTTCGAGAAAATGTCAATAAACTATACTTTTCTGGAATTTTATTCTAAGAAAGTACAATTTTGGTTAATTTTACAAGGAAGACATAAAAATGTTGGTTTGAGTTTAAGGAAATATCTTGGAAAAGGTTGGTAAGTGTAATGCAACTATTCAAAAGCTTATCAACTTTCCTATATAAAAGTTTCTTATGGAAATTTTTGATGAAACATTCTCAGTCGGAGAAATCGGTGCTTAAAATTCGAAAGAGTTCGTTGCTTTGAACGGTTATCCGCCTATTTTTTCATCAGGTTTAAATTGTTGTTGGTTTTTTTTTTTTTTTTTTTTGTTTTTTCTTCGTTTTAATAAGAATTTTTCTGTAAAAGAACATAATTAAATGAAAAACAACATTTTTGTAGAGCTTCTCTTAAACATAAATTAAAATAAAGCGGAATTTGCGCAATCGGAGTCCAGGTTTACTGACAATTTTGGCACCTAAAATCTTCTGATCTTTCAAGATAATGTTTTTGTCTATTTATTTCTTAAAAAATAACTTGCTATAATAACTATAAATAGAAAATATGACGAGGATATTTCAAACAATTTGAATGGACACAATTAATGCACTTGAAATTGTGAGTTTTAGTTTTATTTATTTATTTATTATAACCGTTTGCTCGCTGTTGAAAGGGGGTTGAGGATTAAGACGCTTATAGAAATTTTGCCACAACTATTTCTGATACTTTGTTGACCTCGTGCTGTTCACTGGGACGTATCGTCTGACCCGTTTCACTAGATCAGGAGTGGAGAGGTGTCCCCGTATCATTTTAGAAAGGAACTTCCTTTTCATTTGCAAATTTCACTCTTCTCTAATTATCATTCTTAAGACTCCGTTATTCCAAAGGATTTCGCCATTAAATTTAAATACGGTGCAGAGTGGGGCCGAATGGCCAAAAACCGGAAAATATTCAATATGTTGAAAACGCATTGACAATTTGGGGGCGTTTTCATTCGACTCAGAACAAAAAAATACATCAAGTTCAACTGTTTCTACTGAACATTTGAAGAGAATTAATGAACTAAAGAGGAAATGAAAGCCTATTGCAAGATAAAAAATTCTGAAATTTTCGGAATAGGTTTCAACAAGTATTTTGAGTGTATATTTAAATTTGGTCAGGATGATTTTTTCGAAGGAATTCGTCAATTTTCCGTTTGTACCACCCCACAAGCACTCACACAAATCGCGGTATTTAATTTTGATAAAGCTCATGACTATACAACGTTAGCAGCTAGACTGAATTCGAATTAAAAGAATTTTGACATGTGGAAATGTATTATCTGAGGCACTAGATAGTGCGAAAACTAAGGGGTACACTTATCCATTCCGTTCTCTGGGGTGTTATCATCGGATAGGCAGATGATTTTAATTCTACTCTAAACTTTAACACGTCTAGTTCGAAAAGTGATCTTCCACATCTCGGAGAAAGCCAGAGATTTTTTTGTAATAATATAATAATCATAATTCAATGCTCATTGAATAGAGCTAAAATTCGTAACTTAGAAGTTTTTATTTATTTTTTTTTTGTTTTGTTTTGTTGCACAATTTGACTGATGGGTGAGTGGCTTAGTTGACCATCCAACTAAGGAAAAACTAGTGGAGTAGAAGAAAAATTTAATAATTTTTTTATCCCTCTTTTACAAATATATACCTATTACACATTTAGAGTAATGTGTAATTTAGACGAACTTGGAGTATTCTGAGAGTGGGCCTAAATTAATGGAGATACCCTTGAAACAGGGGAAAAATCATGCTGTTCCTAGAGCCAGTAGCTAATATAGCGTGAGAATCACAAACTAGATAATCGAAATCAGCGCTTTCGAGAATCGAATCCGCTCTTGCACCACTACGCGGCGCCCTTTCAGAAGCAATTTTTATATACAACACATTTGAGCATTATCTACCTCCTGACATCTCCTTATCTTGAAATTAATTTCAAGATGCATGTTATCATATATTAAAAAGAATTTTACTCATTCTGATATTCCTTTATATTTAAGCATACATACTAAATAACTGTCTTTATTTACATTTTAACGTTCCCTTATATAATTCAGTTGTCCATTACAAATATTCTTTAAAGTTTATCCACCTCTTTTAAATAACACATATTTGCTGGGACGGATTATTTACAGGTTACTACTACCCTTTTTTGGCCAGGACCGACCTAATGTTCTTCCTTTTTCCGAAATAAAAGCCACTATTCCTAGTGGGAATCGAACCTACGACCTCAGGCACAGAGTACTCGCTCCTTAAAATTCCCCCCAGCCTCTTAATAATCTATTAATAATTCACTGTAAATTTAAAATATTTATGGGAGCTGAATGAAAAATTCTTTTTAGTCTTTCTTAACATAGTGACCAACTAACCACGATGACCCTTCCATCTCTATAGTCTTAAAATAATAATAATAATAATAATTGGATTCTTTTATATGATAATACAAACACTTTCTTCAACGGCAATGCTATAACTATTCCCCAGTTTCGGAGGAAGGAAATGTAAAAAAATTGTCCTACAATATTCCTCTCGTTTCCTATATAAATATGCCATGTGCTTATTAATTTTAATTTTCATATTGTGCTTCTTCCAATGGCCATCTCCAAGTTTTAATTACTTTAATGTTTCCATGTTGTACCCAGAGGGCAGCGTTAGGATTCCAGATCCTTTAAAAGTTAATACTGAATAGGCATTATATCGTTCCTACCATGTCAATCTATCGAATAAGAAAAATCTAGTTTTCCAGATTCGGGACTTTCCTCGTGGATTGTGGACAATACGGGTTGTCGCAAATTGTCGGAAATCTAGCCCCTTTAGAATAGCCTTTAAGGCCTTAAATAAAGTATCGAATAAGACAATTTTTCAATATATTACTTCTTGAATGTATCGAATATGTTCGTTCTCTAGTTTGCTCCGATTTTCATATTTGATAGTTTGACAGGGTAGAGACGGTATGATTACTTCAGTTGTAGAGCATCTAATAAAGGTTAAATAGACAATCTTCTGGCATTTTGAAAATCATTTTTTTACAAAATTGTTGTTTTTTCTGTGATTTTGTTCTTGGAAGACCATAAGTTGAAAGCAAGCTGCTCTGCTTTATAGGCTTGAGGCACGAATAATCAAGATCAGAAGTTCTCCTTTTCTAATATCATTGTCTTTGAAATTGTTCTCCTGAGTACCTGAGAGAGATAACAAAGTAAACAAAACTAATGAGCGAATGACATCACTACTACATATTTATATAAGTCAATAAAATATCAAGTGCACCCCCCGCCGTATTATTTAATCATATAAGTGGACGTAACAACGTCATAAAAAACTCAAATTGCCAAGATAATACGTATTAGCAATTAGATTGTATAAACCTTAATAAACTTTATCTACAGAGGAAAATTAATTTCATATTCTCGTTTTTCCTTTTACGGCTCCGTGTGAGGTATATGAATTTATTATTCCACTTATGAATCCTAATTTTCCAAGTTCTGGTTTGTTTAATGTGTTTAAACAAATACGACCTTATTTGATGACCGAAAGCGTGCTGTCTTGAAAACATTAAGTTCCCACGAATTTTAAGTGATATTTTCATCTAAAAAGCTATCCCACTACCTTAACACATACATTCAAACATATACAATCAAACAAGCTGGTTTCCTACTGAGACCAAGTTCAGAAGATGCTGCTCACTGTGTTATTGCCAAGAAGCGGAACACTGATTAAATTAAATAAATAATGTATTTTATTCGGGCAGAAACTACAAGGTTATTATTGGCGACGATTTAGCGTTTCGTTTAGATTTTGGTTTGCATTATATAGTCTGGTTAGAATATATATATATATATATATATATATATATATGTGTGTGTGTGTGTGTGTGTGTGGGGGGGGGGGCGAGGTTAGCTCAGTGGTAGAGCGCTGGACTAATAAGATGGAGGCCTGAGTTCAAATCCCGAGCAAGCACTAAAGATTTTTTAAAGAGAAAGTGTCTTCGTTCATGGGTTGAATTCGGCCTCCCTGACCGTCCCTAGGCCAACCCAGCCTTTAATTAATTAATTAATTAATAATGAGTACCTTGGTTGGTGCTAATGACTCTAGGAGTCGAAGCAGCCAAGGGGAAAATCAGGCGGCCGGAGCATAGTACTGACCACACTATCTCCCTAGTGTGCCGTATGGTCATGAATCAGATACCTCTATAGTATCTGCCCCTCAGGGTCCTCGTGGCCTGTTACGGGACTGATTTTTTTTTTTTATATATATATATATATATATATATATATATATATATATATATATATATATATATATATATGTGTGTGTGTGTAATTGCACCCTGGATGTTGGCGCTAATGGCCTAGATTTGAAAAAAAAAATAATAATAATTAATTAAAGGCTGGGTCGGCCTAGGGACGGTCAGGGGGGCCGAATTCAACCCATGAACTCAGTTCCTCCAGCATATGAGTCAAGTCCACTGAGCTAATCTCGCCCCACTGGTAGCTTAAATATAACGTTTTTGTTTATTATTTACTAAATACACTAATAGTAGCTTTAATACGTTATAATTTATTTAGTTTAGTCTCTTCGTATTATGTTTCCCAGTTCTGTACGACCAGATTATCGAGTGGTAGAAACAGTTCTTTAAGAGAGAGAAATGATGACTTAACGTACATAGGAGATATACAATATTTCGTTCAAATATCATTAAATATGTTTAGAACCTGAAGATGGTTGTGTATTGTGATGGTGTATCTTCTGTAAGTATTAGTGACGTTCTTGAGGAATGTCTGGGTCACTGCGAAGTCTGCTAATACCTATTTGTCTTATTGACCTGGTTACATTACTACATGTACCGGTTGGTCTCTGCGCGTTTTCCATTAAGGATGAGTGTGTGAGACGGCAGTGTACAAATCAAAGTCACTTCTTCACGTTTTGCCTGAAAGTCTGTATTTTTGCTTCGTGGAAACTATCAATGCCTGAATAGCCATGAAATAGTGATCTGTTTTTTATCTTTTCGGAGAGTGTAAAGCTAAGAGAATAATATTGCAATGATTGGACCTAATTCTAAATATTTCCCAACGAGAGTATAGCATTTAAGGAATTCCAATTCGATTTTAATATTAGCAAAATGGAAAATGTTCGGGATTCTTAACAGATGTCTAGAGGATACTGCTCCCGATATATGGCTTTTAGATAGTTTTTTTTTCTTGAAACAGATTTTTTTCTCATATTAAACAGACTAGCTGAATACCCGTACTTCACCACGGTCGATAAGTATTTTTTATATTGAGTTAAATAAGATATGATCAAAATTAACGCTACTACATAATTTTGTACAGCTTATTATTGCACGGACTTTAAAGTTACCCGGGAAACACCATGTGGAGGTAACCGTGCTTATTTCCGTTGGAGAGTAAAAAAAAAAAAAATACAACAACCGCTTGAAAAGTTAGGTAAACAGAGACAAATACACGTTGAAAAGTATAAAACTAACAAATTTAAAGTTTTAAGCACGTCAATCTCTTCGATTGACATCGCCCCACCGAACATTACAAGAGAATCTTATTGTAGAGAATTTAGTAACCTTTCGAATAGCCGCCTTCCACTTACTACGAGTTTCCAACCGTTTTCGAGATATTTTAGAAAATAGACTGAGATCCGAAAACGTTGTATCACCATTCATACAATTTTTTTCCATATACTTCGTTTCTGAATACCCAAACGGAAAATTAGTTTTGAAAAGTATTTCTATCAATTTTTTCTGGTAAATGGCTACAGAACTCGCTTAAAAAATGGTTTCATTCGTTTTCCTACGTTATGGAATCTTTCGCGCAAATTTCGCTCCAAAAACCATGTTCCAGTAAACGGATTCAACTGGTTAATGAACTTGACCTTTTAAATGAGAAGAAAGATTTTTGTACCAAATGTTATCAAAATCGAACCATTTTTGAGCCGATGAGGAACTTCTTAATAATTCAAACCCCCCTAAAAGTACTTAAACATTTGAATATCAAAAAAACCTTCTTAGCGAGTGTTTACACTCTAAACGTATTGTCCGTGCAAAATTTCAAATTTTTGTGTCAAATGGTTCGGGATATTATTAGCTCGGATGGGCCATCACCAGGGCCTAAACTCTATGAGGGACAAAATCACATTTTATTTCTAGTAATTCAAGGACTGCCATCATAGTGGAAATTAACCTAAATTAAAAATAATACTATGAAATAGATAATGTAAGGTAACAGCTGTTCTTTATCGTCCTAGCAACGCTTGCTGCCTAGGCGAGCATGCTCTAACCAACTACAACATTAAACCCCTCTAAAAATACTTAAAAATTCGAATATAAAAAAATCCTTTCTTAGTGAGTGCCTACGTTATATAGGGAGTGTCCATACAAAATTTCACAATTTTCTGTCGAGTGGTTTGGGCAGGAGGATGATAGGTCAGTGAGTGAGTGGTATTTGGCAAATATATAGTAGACTAGCTGAATACCCGTGCTTCGTCACGGCAGATAAGTAGTTATTATATTGCGTTAAATAATGTTTCATTAAAATTACGTTACTATACAATTCTGTGCAGTTTATTACAGCACGGTTCCCGTCATACTATATTTTATTCAATGGGCGTTAAAATTTAAAAGTTTATGTTTCCAAGAAGTCATATATAGTAACACCCAATATATTTACGAGTATTACCAAGGTTATAGGCGAGGAGGCTATGCAAGGGTTCCGGATATTATTACCTCACCTGGAAAACCTAAGGATATGCCATACATCACGGTTTGACCGGGACTGACCCGGTATTTTGCAATTGTTTCGCTGTCCCGCCCAGTTTTATCAATGTCCCGGAAAAGGCTGTAAGATGTAAAAAGTAATGAATTCATGTTTATAAGAATCTTTTTTAAATCGGTTACTTTTCTACAATCAACATTTTTACTACTGCTCACAGTGTCAAAGAAATGAGAAGTAATCTAACTGTAAAACGCTGGAACTACCTGCACAGCGCTGCCAGCTGCCAGACACTACTATTTGGCTGAGAGATTTTTTTAAGAAAATCAAGTAGCAAAAAAAGTTCCGTTCTTATTTTTAAGGTTTGGGTAGACTAACAGTTTAGGATTCCCCCCTCCCGTTAGTTGCTAGGCTTAAAACTCACCAACCATTTTGCTTATAATTTGTACTCTTTTTATACCCCCCCCCCTGGTATGCCCATCCCATATTAATGTGTCTCGGTTTAACTCTCCAAAAATATGGCAAGCCTATCTGACGGGGACAGGCAGAAAAGAAACGCAATTAAAACTCTATGAGGGTCAGTTAATTTCTAGTAATTCAAGGTCTGCCATCATAGTTGAAATTAACCTCAATTAGAAATAAAACTATGAGATAGATAATGTAAGGCAACAGCTGTTCTTTATCGTCCTAGCAACGCAGGCTGCCTAGGCTTGCCTTCTCTAACCAAATCAAACTTTAAACCCCCCTAAAAATGCTTAAAAATACGAATATCAAAAAATCCTTTCTTATCGAGCGCCTACGTTATATTGGGAGTGTCCATGCAAAATTTCAAAATTTTCTGTCGAGCGGTTTGGGCTGGGCGTTGATAGATGAGTGAGTGAGTGGTATTTGACAAATATATGTATAGTAGATATGAAGATTCGCCAGGAGAAAACTTGATACAACATTCCAAATGTTTTAGTTTTCCAACCGGATACATGTAATACTCTTTCAGCTGTAACCATTCAACCCTTTTCAGCTCAGCTGTATGTTGAATGGAAGAAAGAGGTTTAAGTAGAGTGAACCATGGCCGATTAAACGGTCTGTCGAAGACATTGGTTCAGGTAAATTCACCATCTATTATTAGTATGCCGCAGATCGGTTCATTACACTCACTAACCAACCTTGAATAGCTTTGACAGTTTCTTCTCCTATTTCTCAAGAACGTTCAATTCAAACGTCACATAAAGGAGGAGGGCGTTTTAGAAGACGACGGCAACATATTACTTTTACCTGAAATTAAGCATATTTTCAGTACATTTAATAAAATATCACGAAAAAATCAGAACTTTTTAATTAAAACAAAATATTAAAAGCTAGAAGAAAACATAAAACTTTCGAAGTTATATAAAAGTTCCTGCGAGTCGGACTTTTTTTTTTTTTTTTTAGCGCGGTCACTCCCTACCTCCATAGGGAGAAGCCGCTTATGAGGTTGACCTCACGACGCAATCCGGAAGTGCCGACTAGAAACTTTCTCGTTTCAGACCCCATAGATCACGAAAATATAGGTGGTTCAAATTTGTATATATATATATATATATATATATATATATATATATATATATACATATATATATATATTCTGGTGCGAGGAAAGTGCAACTCATGGGAAGCTATTCAAAAACTGTTCTATTCCGTTGTTGGAGCAACCGCTCTGTACTCCTCTGAGTTATGGGCTCTCTGTTATCTAGAGAAAATTTAGAGGATTCAAACTAAATTCTTAAAGCATTTGCTCTACCTTCCTTCCAGGACTCCTAACTACATGGTGAGATTGGAAACAGGATTCCCGCACTTGAGTGGAGATATCTTAAAAAGAACTCTCAATTGGTGGATAAAATTATTATCTATGGACGAAGATGAATTTCCCAGACGATGCTATAACAGGATTGTTGGTCATCTAAAGAACAGGCCGTATGATTTTCAAGATCCCTGGTTCTAATCTCCATAACATGCTCTATACAATTGGCTATGAGGATGTCTTTTCGAGAGCAAGCTACACCTGGTTATTCCTACACAAGGAGGATATTCTGGAAAATGGAGAAATAACCAACTGTGTAAAGATATAGGACGGGCATGTAATTCCTCTTACAGCAGCTTCTACCGTCTGATTAGTGTTCTTGGTTATGGAGAAGAATACATCAAAACAAATATGATGATCAACAAGAAAAGGACAACAATCCAGCTAAGACTCAGCGGGGACAAGGAAATTCGGTTTTACATAAATGGCTGCTCATACTTAATTAATACCGAAGAACAGTGTACAATCTGCAACCTTCAAGAAGCAGAAACACTAGCTCACATATTAATCCGTTGCCCTATGTACAGCAGTCCTCGGAATCACTTTATCAAGAAATACCTTCCACCTGGGAATGATGAAGAAGCAGTACAGCAGTTCCTTACCAACATCACAACCAACAAATGCAGCAGTGTCTTCTACTTCATCACGGAAGTAATGAGGATACGGGCTTTTATAATTAACGAATAATTATGATTATTCTGTGCTCGAGTTTGTTTATTTATTTTATTTATTTATTTATTTTTTGTATTATTTATTTATTTTTTTATTTTTATTTTATTACTGTAGTAAAGTTACTCTTACACAACATGTATGTTTATAAAATAAGGATTTATTTGTTATTATTACTCGTGTTGCTATTTTAATTTATTTTTTTCTTTATATGGCTAAGTTTTGATTATTTTTTATTTTTTGCTGGATGCAGACACTGTTTATTTTGCATTTAATTTTATTTATCAGCATTTTGTAAATTTGTAAATAACATGCCCAGACTCCCTGTAATTGTAATTATTACTTATAAAATACAGAAATTCATTCATTCCTTCATTCATTCATATATATATATATATATATATATATATATATATATATATATATATGTATATGTATGTATTTTTATATATGCTTGTCTGTTCGCTCTCTAGCAAGCTCAAAAATGGTCCGATTTTGATGAAATTTGGTACAAAAATCTGTCGTCAAATTTGAGAGGTTCGTTAACCAGCAGATTTCGCCCACTGGAAGATAGTGTTTGGGGCGAAATTCGCGCAAAAAAATCGTAACACTTACGTTTTTGAGTTCATATACTTGCAGGTACTTGTTTTATAGGTTTCTTAACATAGGAAAACGAATGAAACCATTTTCAAGGCGATATCTATAACCGTTCGTGAGAAAAGTGGAATCAATGTTTTTGTAAGTCATTATATTTTTGTGGGTATTTAGAATCGCGGGATTCAATTGAAATATTTTTCACGTCTTGAAAATTAATCCCAACTAATATATTTTGGTTATATTTGGAGTTAAGGTAGTATGCGAAAAAAAATAATTTTATTAATAGACATGAGAAGTTATCGGATCTCCGGATAACGGTTGGGAAATCGTGGTGTGGAAAATGACCATTCGAATGCTTACTAAATTATCTACAAAAACGGTTCTGAAGCAATATTCGATGGCGCAACGTCAATCAGAGATATAAGCGCTTAAAACATTAAAAGTGTTTGTTTTGTTGTTTTGAAAGGGTTTTTATCTTTGTTTATCTCACTTTTTAATTGGTTTTAAATTGCATTTATCAGTAAAATTAGTAAAATAAGGTAAGAAACTTTGAAAGGTATTGGTAATAAGTTTGGAGTGGCTTTGGTAATCAAGATGGCTGTGGCTAATGATGATGGCGTATGCATTGTTTGTTTTTAATTCTCCTATCTATATAACCTTCCTCGTAGCCTCCAACTGAAGTTATCGTTATGTCTTATTTTATAGAAAGATTTAACCCACAACAGAATGGAATTTTATTCGCCATGAAGCACATATTTACAATTGATTAAAACAGTAAAACGAATTTGCTAGTAAAACAAGATACTTAAAATGACAACGAATATTTGGTTGTTTAGAATAGAGCCTTCTCAGCAGTAGTCGAAGAGTAAGTACGTTTTCAGTACATAATTGTATTGACTAATACAGATTAAGAATTATCCGCTTCTGTGTAAGTTGGCTACTGTCAGTTTCCTGTGATTTGTAATGCTAATCTATTCCATTTCTTCGAGATGTACGTAACCGCGCTAAGATGATGCAGTTCCTGCGAGTCGGACTTTTTTGTACATTTGGCCATATTTAATATCTGTTACCTGCGGTCTAAATTAAGCTAGTAGTATTTTATTAATAGGTTAAAAGAAAAGACTTTACTGCATGCTTATACATAACTTGACCCCTGGTGGGCCTCGATAGCTAGTAATAGTCCGTCGGCCCGTATACATTTCATGCAACGATTTTTATGATGTTCCATTTTTAGCGCGGTTCCTCCCTCCCTTCATAGAGAGGAACCACGCTTATAAGGTTGATCTCATGAAACAATCCGGAAGTGCCGACTAGAAAATTTTGCGTTTCAGACCGAAATTGACGGTGGTTCAAATTTATATATATATATATATATATATATATATATATATATATATATATATATATATATATCCCTGATCAGGATACTTCCAAGGCACCAATGACCCCAGTGGTTGCAGTGCCTTTAAAAAAAAAAAAGTCCGACTCGCAGGAACTGCGTCATCTTAGCGCGGTTCCAGCGAGCCGTGGGATGATAAAATTCCTGCCGGAGCCTTGGATTATGAATCCAAGGCGCTAGCCATTAGACCACGGGAGACCCCGGTTCCTGTTCATATCCCTATTCTCATTTGAAAAGCATAGAATAGAAACAGATAATATTTTCCTCGGCCTTTGTACAAAGGGTTCTATGGCTATACCTGGGGTCAGGTCCGCAAGACCCTAGAATCCTCTTCTACCGATACTTCATTTCATACGTTTCAATGAATTGGAAAATATCAAATATTTTCACACATTCCTGTGTTCTTTTACTATAGTAATAATTCTACAGATAAAATCAATTAAAAAATAAAATAAAAAAACCAACAGCATAAAGGCAATTGAAAATATTCAAAAGACGTCAACGAATCTTTTTCTCTTGGCAAGCTATATTTCTAACAATGAATTGTTTTTCTTATTTTGCCTAATCTGTTTTATTGTAAAATACATTATCCAACTATAAGCAATTAAAAAATAACAAGGAATAAAAACAGACAAAAAGAACAGTTCGAATAAGAAAAATCAATTACTTTAATGTTTTAAGCACTTATTTCTCCGATTGACATCGCCTAATCAAAACTTTCATCAGAACCTTTTTTGTAGAGCATTTAGTAAGCTTTCTAATGGTATTCTTTCGTTTACCAAATTCTTAACCTTTTTCGAGATATTAAGGAAAATATACAAAGTTACCAAAACTTTTTAAGTCTGTTAATAAAATATTTTATTCTAACCCTTCCTTAACTCCAAACGTAACCAAAATTTCAACATATTAGTTTTGATGAAAGTAGAACATGCAGAAAATGTTTCAACTGAATCCCATGATTCTAAGTACCCAAACCAAAAACGGTATTCAAAAAATATTTTTCCAATTTTCTCGAAAACGGTTAAAGCTATTGCCCTAAATATGGTTTCATTCGTTTTCCTAGCCCAGGAATCATATAAAACGAGTACTTAGAAGCTTATGAACTCAAAAACGTAAGCGTTACGATTTTTTTGCGCGAATTTCGCCCCAAACGCCATCTTCCAGTAGGCGGATTTTGCTGGTTAACGAACTTGACCTTTCAAATTGGACGAAGGATTTTTGTACCAAATTTCATCAAAATCGGTCCATTCGTCTTCTAGCTAGAGAGCGAACAGACAAATATATATATATATATATATATATATATATATATATATATATATATATATATATATAAATAAATATATACATATATGTATATATACAAATTTGAACCACCGTTATTTTCGGTCTCTAGGGGTTCTGAAACGCGAAATTTTCTAGTCGGCACTTCCGGATTGTTTCATTGTATCAACCCTATAAGGGGGGTTCCTCCCTATGGGGGAGGGAGGAACCGCGCTAAAAAAAAAAAAAAAAAAAAAAAAAAAAAAAAAAAAAAAAAAAATATATATATATATATATTTGTCTGTTCGCTCTCTAGGTCCCAGACGAGTGGTCCGATTTTGATGAAATTTGATACAAAAATCTTTCGTCTTATTTGAATGGTCAAGTTCGTTAACCAGCAGAATTCGCGCGAAAAAAATCGTTGCGCTTACTTCATATGCTTGCAAGTACTCGTTTTATAGGCTTCTTGGCGTAAGAAAACGAATGAAACCATTTTTATGCCAATAGCATTAACCGTTTTTGAGAAAATTGGAAATATTGGGGGTTTGGGTAAATAAAATCATGGGATTCAGTTGAAACATTTTCTGCAGGTTTGAATTACACCAAAACTAATATGTTGAAATTTTGGTTCTTTTGGAGTTAAGGATGGGTTAGAATAAAATATTTTATTAACAGAAATGAAATATTTTGGTAACTTTGTATACTTTCGTTAGTTTTTTTTTTTTTTTTTTTTTTTTTGGTTAATTTTAAGTGCATCGACTGCCGAGGCCAATAGCACACTTTCGTTAGTATCTCGAAAATGGTTGACAATCTTGGGAAGTGGAAGGTAACCATTCAAAAGCTTACTAAATGCTCTACAAAAAGTCCGACTTGCAGGAACTGCGTCAGCTTAGCGCGGTTACATATCGAAGAGATGGAATAGATTAGCATCACAAATCACAGGAAACTGACAGTAGCCAACTTACACAGAAGTGGATAATTCTTAATCTGTATAAGTCAATAAAATTATATACTGAAAACGTACTTACTCTTTGACTACTGCTGAAAAGGCTCTATTATAAACAACCAAAAATTCGTTGTCATTTTAAGTATCTTGTTTTATTAGAAAATTCGTTTTACTGTTATAACCAACTGTAAATATGTGCTTCATGGCGAATAAAATTCCATTCTGTCGTGGGTTAAATCTTTCTATAAAATAAGAAATAACGATAACTTCAGTTGGAGGCTATGAGGAAGGTTATAAGACAGGAGAATATAAAACAAACTACGTCATCATGATTAGCCACAGCCATCTTGATTACCACAGCCACTCCAGACTTATTATTACCAATACCTTTCACCGTTTCTTAGCTTATTTTACTACTATACTAATTTTACTGATAAATGCAATTTAAAACAAGAAATAACCATTTAAAAAGTGAGATAAACAAAGAGAAAACCCCTTTCAAAACAACAAAACAAACACTTTTTAAGTTTTAAGCGCTTATATCTCTGACTGACGTTGCCCCATCGAATATTGCTTCAGAACCCTCTTTGTAGAGAATTTAGTAAGCATTCGAATGGTTACCTTCCGCTTAGCACGAGTTCCCAACCGTTATCGAGATATTTACGAAAAATGTATGAAGATCCGAAAACTTTTCATGTCTATTAATAAAATAATTTTTTTCGCATACTTCCTTAACTCCAAATATAACCAAAATTTAAACATCTTAGTTGGGATTAATTTCCAAGTTGTAGAAAATATTTCAATTGAATCCCGCGATTTTAAGTACTCACAAAAATATAATGACTTACAAAAACATTGATTCCACTTTTCTCAGGGACGGTTACAGATATCGCCTTAAAAATGGTTTTATTCGTTTTCTTAGGTCAAGAAACGTATAAAACAAGTACCTGCAAGCATATAAACTCAAAAACGTAAGCGTTACGATTTTTTTTGCGCGAATTTCGCCCCAAACACTATCTTCTAGTGGGCGGATTCTGCTGGTTAACGAACTTGACCTTTCAAATTAGACGACAGATTTTTATACTCAATTTCGTTAAAATCGGACCATTTTTGAGCTTGCTAGAGCGCGAACAGACAAGCATATATATAAATATATATAAATATATATATATGTATATATATATATATATATATATATATATATATTCAAATTTGGGCCACCTATATTTTCATGATCTATAGGGTCTGAAAAGTGAAAGTTTCTAGTCGGCACTTCCGGATTGCGTCATGAGGTCAACCTCATAAGCGAGTTCTCCCTATGGAGATAGGGAGTAACCGCGCTAAAAAGGTTCTGAAGAAAGTTTTAATTAGGCGGTGTCAATTGGAGAAAAAGTGCTTAAAACTTTAAAGTAATTGATTTCGTTTATTTGAACGGTTCATTTTGTCTGTTTTATTCCTTGTTATTTTTTAATTGCTTATAGTTGGATAATGTATTTGACAATAAAACAGGTTAAGTAAAATAACAAAAAAATAAAAGGTCAGAAAATGAGCATTATTACCTACTAGGTGTTATCTGCTATAGTAGTGATAGCTACAGCAGCTACAGCCTTCCTGAGACCTGCTGGGTGTTACCTGCTATGATGGAGTGATAGCTACAGCCTTCCTGAGACCTACTAGGTGCTACCTGCTCTAGAAGTGATAGCTGCAGCAGCTACAGCCTTCCTGAGACCTACAAGGAGGCACTGGGTAAGTGTGCCAGCTGTTCTCAATACGTGATGCCTCGCCGGTCTCACTTTTAGCATCCTTTTCTCTTTACCTTTCCGCCACTTGGGGTGTTAATTATTTCATTAAACTCCTTTCGTTATGACATTTAACTTTCTAAGATGATGAAGAAATATTTGTGACTTACATTATTGAAAATTTTCCAGTCTCGTTCAAGAGAAGGCATGCACTGTTTGCTAGAAATGCGTCATCTTAGTGAGTTCCTATGTAATGTATATATCTGGTCTGATTAGGAATCCTTAGAACGAAACGAAATCAGGAATTCCGAAACTTCGAGCTGTGTATTTTTCCGTTTCAGGTAGTGCAATCGAAAATTGCACATAAATTTATAATGTAGTAAATGTATATTTTTTACGAGTAATCGCCTTCTGAACACGAAATTCCAACCGTTTTCCAGATATTTTAGAAAATATATAAAAAGTTCATGTCTGTTTATGTCTGTTTTTAGGATTTTTTATTTTGTGGTGTTATTTGTTTGTTTACTTGTGCTTAAGGGCAATCGTTTGAAGTGAACGAATTTTACATGGGGCTATGAGGATCAAGGATTCGCAAAAAACAAATTAATCATTGTTGGTGTTATTTAACAATTTTCTGATCTAAAATGACTTTCATTCTATTTGCTACGAAACCTTGCCTCTTGTTAGCCCCATGTAAAAATTCATGATTTTTTTTTTTTTTTTTTTTTTTTTTAATCTCTCCCCATATAATGAATAAATGAAAAAAATAAAATTAGGATAGGATTCCAAGTACCTCAACGGGTTCTCTAGACGTATCAGTTTGTCATTTTTAATTCCAGAAGACTTCAAAATGTCGATTATACTTACACTTTTAGCGCGGTTCCTCCCTCCCCCATAGGGAGGAACCCCGCTTATAGGGTTGATACAATGAAACAATCCGGAAGTGCCGACTAGAAAATTTCGCGTTTCAGAACCCCTAGAGACCGAAAATAACGGTGGTTCAAATTTGTATATATATATATATATATATATATATATATATATATATATATATATATATATATTTGTCTGTTCGCTCATTTCTGGCTTCCCTAATGGTCCGATTGTGATGAAATTTGGTACAAAAATCCGTCGTCCAATTTGAAAGGTCAAGTTCGTTAACCAGCAGAATCCGCCCACTGGAAGATGGCGTTTAGGGCGAAATTCGCGCAAAAAAAATCGTAACGCTTAAGTTTTTGAGTTCATAAGCTTGTAAGTACTCGTTGTATAGGCTTCTTGGGCTAGGAAAACGAATGAAACCATTTTCAAGGCGATAGCTTTAACCGTTTTCGAGAAAATTGGAAAAATAGTTTTTGAATACCGTTTTTGGTTTGGGTACTTAGAACCATGGGATTCAGTTGAAACATTTTTTGCATGTTTGAATTTCATCAAAACTAACATGTTAAACTTTTGGTTACGTTTGGAGTTAAGGAAGGGTTAGAATAAAATATTTTATTAACAGACATAAAACGTTTTGGTAACTTTGTATACTTTCCTTAATATCTCGAAAAAGGTTGAGAATCTTGGTAAACGAAAGAATACCATTAGAAAGCGTACTAAGTGCTCTACAAAAAAGTTTCTAATGAATGTTTTGATTAGGCGATGTCAATCGAAGAAATAAGTGCTTAAAACTTTAAAGTAATTGATTTCGTTTATTCGAACTGTTCTTTTTGTCTTTGATTTTGGTACTTAGAATCATGGGATTCAGGTGAAACATTTTCTGCATGTTTGAATTTTATCAAAACTATATGTTGAAAATTTGGTTACGTTTGGAGTAAAGGAAGGATTAAAATAAAATATTTCATTTTTAGTCATGAAAAGTTTTGGGAACTTCGTATATTTTCATTAACATCACGTAAACGGTTCGGAATCTTGGCAAGCAAAAGATTACCCTTCGAAAGGTTACTAAATTCTCTACAAAAAATGTTTTAAAGACATATGCGATGGGATGGTCATATTTGGAGAAATAAGTGCTTAAAACATAGGTAATTTCGTTCATTTGAACGAATCTTTTTGTGTGTTTCCTACAGTTTTTTTCACTGCTCGTTATTTTTGTGATTGCTTATAGTAGTCAAATGTATTATTCAATAAAACAGGATACGTATAAATAGAAACAATATTTTGTTTCAACGGCATCTTGGAATTCGAAGATGCCCTTTGAATATCTAGATTACTGTACTGGTGTTGATTTCGTTCTTTAGAATTGTTTTTGGTAATCCCTATTTTCAGAAGTTTTTATCTATTTATTAATTTTTTTGTTTAAATTCATTGAACAAAATCATAGGAATTCGAAGGTGAGGAGCTAGGAGGCTTAGGGTGGGAGGCATTTACCCTGTCCCCAGGTAGCGGCGCCCAGTGAACCCTCGTCATCTGTAAGTCCCTTTCTAGAGTCATAAAGATAAGCCTCCAAACAACTTTAGGAATGTAGGATTTCTAATTTTTGCCAGTATCAGAACAGCCGCTCTTTACATACCACAGTGGTACTGACGTACCGGTCTATACTAGTTGCACTCCACACGGTGGTAGTACTTGGTGTATACCACAGCGGATCGCTCATTATAACCTTATTTTATTCGTATTAAATAGATACCTAAAAAAAATTTATTTGTGTATAAGTGTAGCGTTATTGGGATTAGAATAAAATATTTTATTAACAGACATGAAATGGTTCGGAATCTTCGTATATTGTCCTCAATTTTTTTTTTCTTTTATGGTGCATCGAAATCTGAGTCATTAGCACCAGTTTTTCCTTATGAGCTTATATAATACTTAGATTTAGCTAGCGACAATATTTTACACCGCAATTAAAGTGATTTGCTCTTCTTATAAACATAATATTTATATTATAATATAAACATAATACATTAATTTGTCTGACAAAAAAAAGTCCGACCCGCAGGAACTGCTTCATCTTAGCGCGGTTCCGTTCTTATCTCAAGTGCGATTAGTGAAGGAATATAGCAGCTATCGGTAGTTATTAGCACCATTGTCCCCCCTTAATATCTTCAAAACAGTTAAGAAATCGTGACAAGTACGATGTAACCATTCAAAAGCTTACTAAATTCTCTAAAAAAAAGATTCTGAAGGAAATTTCGATGGGGCAATGTCAGTCGGAGAAGTAAGTGCTTAAAACTACGAAAGTGTTAGTTTTGTTATTTTAAACGGGTTTTTGTCACTGTTTACTTCACTTTTGTTTTTTAAGTTTATTTAACGGTGGAATGAGTATTTCATTAAAGCTGAGAAAATAAGAATCATATTGGTAATAGAGTTTTCCTAGAGTGAGCGTCGCGATGACGGGAGAGTCCCATCCGCTTAGAAAACTGTCAGTTTCCATATGTGGCTCTTTAAGCTTCCTTCTCTTTGAGATTTTATTTTATATTTTTAACGAAAGATCAAAACCTACCAATAGCAGCTACTATTCCTTTCCTAATCGCACTTCGGATAAGAACGGAACCGCGCTAAGATGATGCAGTTCCTGCGAGTCGGACTTTTTTTTTTTTATTCCCTTTTTAATGTGCTGTCAACCACTTAGAGGTCATTAAACACAGAGCTAAAGGAAGTAGATTTGATTTCCTGCCAGTATCGCTATTGCGTGAAATTAGCCAGAACGAGTAGGGAAAGAGAACCCCAGACGAGTCACCCAGACGTCACACCAAGCCACCGACGATCCCGCCCGAACACAGGTAGGAAGGTGACCCCGAAGTGCCTCCAGACACCCTACTAGGCCCCCGTCCACCTACACCCGGCCTTGTCTCTTGTTAATTAAATCCTTTTTGTTTTTGTAGAAATTTTCATTTTTAATATTTGGTCTTTCTTGATTTGAGTTTGTTGTTACATTTGTTAGGGGGTGTAAGATTGGGAGTTTTATACTTTTTTTTTTTTTTTTTTTTTTTTTTTCTTATTATTATTTATTTATTTATTTTTTTTATAATGATTTAGAGGTTATTTGGTGTTTTTTTTTTAAATACTATTTATTAGTCCAGTAGATGTTAAAAATTCAAACAGTTTATCGATCTGATTGGGACGATCCGCTAGTATTTCGTTAATTGTGTCTGGTAGCTGTGCGTCTCTTCTGTGTTTATCGTATTTTTTGCAATCTATTAATAGGTAGTGGACGGTGATTCTTTGATTGCATTCTCCACAAAGTGGTGGGGGGCTTCGAGTCATTAGAAATGAATGGGTTATTTTCGAATGGCCAATTCTAAGGCGAGTCAGGACCCGTTCTTCTTTCTTTGTTGATCGGATAGATGTTTTCCATGGAGTTACTTGCTTTTTTATGCTCCGTAATTTGTTCTCTGTTACAATATCCCAGGTTTGTTGCCACTTTTTAAGAATTCTATGCTTCACATAGCTTATTAGATCATTTTGTGGTATCTTGTCGTATTCTAATCCTTCTCTAATTGCCTTTTTGTTTTCTTATTAGACGTAAATGTTAAGGGTAGGGTACTTGGAAATAGCATCAATATTTCAAAGCTTTACCATTAGCTTCTCGTTTCCTGAAAGCTGACAAAATATCGTTGGACATACCGGATAGCAATGTTTTGAGTGTTGATTTGTTTTCGGAAGGAAGGTAACATGAACGAGTTGGTTGTGTGAAAGGTATACACAAAACCTTTAGTATTAAATTATTTGCTGGCCTCTGAAGGCCTTGGTAAAATTTAGTGAATTATCGATATAGGCGGATTGCCAATAATACTTCAATATACACTTACATAATATTTATTTCACTCCTCTACGTGCTTAAAGAATGGCTATTTTTTATTGTTTTATTTTATTTCTCTTTAAATTACCAATGTTTTTATACGATTAATCTATTGATTTCCTTTTACGTTTTAATTCTCCGCATCGGGCACTCGTTGCTGACTTAATGAGGAAACAGGACAGACCAACATGTGTCATTTGCAACACAGACCTCACTATTAAACACATACTAATTGAATGTAAGCAACGAGACAGCACAGACCTATCAAATGACATGAACGAACTTTTGACAGAAAAGAGTCCTCACATTAACACAATTCTCACGTACCTCAAACAAAAAAACGTATCTATACTAACCTTTAGAACAAATAAGAAAACATGTAGTACTTACACATGGCAAACTAAATATGTTTTTATCGACTCCTGTTTTTAACATTTCCAAATTTGAATTATTTTTTCTTTCTTTTAATCACTTTAAGTTTTCAAAATTTGAATTTTCATATTTTTATTTATTCACATTTATTTCATGATGATAAATCTCATATAAACATTGAATTTAAAATATAAATTCTACCCAACTTTGAAAAGAGCACTTTAGCGGGCTCTAAATCAACAAATAAATAAATTTAATGTTTTATCACACATTGATTCTAGGCTTTCCGTAGTAGGTTTGTTTTCTAGCTTTATGCGTTTTCGACATACCTGTTCATTTTTATCAAAGCAATTCAAACGGATCCAAACAAAGATGACTTGGAAAAATGTCTATGACTTATAACTAACCCACTTATGATCAATTAAGGGAAAAGGCGAATAGTTCTTTTAAAGACCAGAATCCAGATCTAGCCCGTTATTTTCGTCTTATCTTAATCCCATAATTTAAAACCAAATCAGACATAAATGTAAAGGGAACGGGAAGATCGCGTGGAAGTATGAAAACAAAATTAAAAATAGTTTCAGTCAAATTAAAGGTATATTGAAATTAAAGGAAGCTAAAACCAATAAATACAAAATTGACTGTAATACCTGCAATAGCAAACGGCCATAGGCACGTTGAATGCATCGGTTCCCGTTGAACACCAAAGACAGAAAGGGTGACCGAACACGTACTGTTGGCTACCTGTAGTTAGCCCGGTATTAATAGCTCAATTGTTGATAAGCCACAAAAAAATCTGCTATAGATGATATATAAGAGAATCAGAACAGCTACTTTGAATACGAATTAAACACCATGTTCATATCGACAAACGAGAAAATAAAAGTGCGTTTGCTTTGCTTTAACATAAGATCATAATTTCGATTTTGAAAACATTAGAATACTAGGAAAAGAAAGATTAAGGAAAACATACCAAGGTAACAACTGAGAAGGTAAAGGTAACAACTGAGAACGTAAAGGTAACAACTGAGATACAGCACCTTAATAATATTTTTATTTATTTGTCAACAAATAGGGAAAGAGGGTTTGTTTTTACAATGTTTCTTTTTTAAAAGGTTTTATGAGTATATTTTATCTGGAAATTAATGTTAATTTTAAACACAAGAAATTATCGACCAGCTGAATACTTTCCACCAAATTGGATTCGTGCAATGACTATAAATGTGGCCATGCTAGTGCATAGTTTTCCTCCTCAAGGCGAGGTTGAAGCTGTAGTATTTAAAACATATTTCCCTGAAGAGCACCAAATTGGCGCGAACCATTTAGGGAAGTGAAATGAATAGTGAGATAGTGTATATTAGAGCATTAGTGACCTTACGCTTATTTCGATATTCACAAAAGCTCTAGTTTTTGTTGCAGTTAGTAGGCGAGAGCATGAAAAAAAAAATACTTAACCAAAGTGGTTATAGAGAAAAATGGCGTTTTTGTAGTGACAAAGAAGGATCATTTTGTGACAATAGAATAAGTCATTAGTAAGTGATCACCCACGTCATTGTGTCATTACTTGTTAGCATCTATTTACATCTAATTATACCGTGAAAGGCGAGCCGTCTCCGGAGCTAATCCTTTGTAACCCCAAGCAGGCTGTCATATTGACAAACCTTGTCATGGGAAACCTTAGAGCCACCTGTTGCTCCAAATAGTGAAAGTACATAAGTTCGGCCTAGTTCGGCCGCCCGCACAGCACGTCTTCTCGTCATTTTCTCTCGCTTACAAAGAAGGCCTTTAGCGGAGATGAAGGGTGTTGAGGGCAAAAAAACAACAGGCGCAGAAAGAGTCAAAAGAAGAGGAGGGACGTCTACGTAGCTTTTATTATTGTCACTAAACTTAAGAGACTTGATAGTACTCCAAATTCTGCTAGTTCGCTCATACGTCTCGTTTGGATATGCTTTTTGCAAGATATCTACTAAATAATATTTCTACTGCTAATAGTAATGAGGCCGTAGCTAAAATGTGGAAAAACCTTAGGCCGTTCAAAATAACCAACAACTACATTCGAGTTAACATTTTCATCCTTAATTATGGACTTTGCGGGATGTCTAAAACCACCCGTCCGCCAACTAAAGAGTGCCAGATTAAGGATTGACCTTAAAGCGGCTCCTACACGGTCAGTAATAATGACATTATCAGTAATGTCATTACTATTCAACTCTCGTCATTCCATATCATCATTATAATGTACACCTTACACCGTCATTCCACGGATCATTTTCAATGTCATTACTTTTCTTCAGTATGCATTCTGATCTCCGTGACAGAAGCGTTTTGTTAATAATGGAGCCTCGCAAAGTCGCCTGTGTAGCTATAATTGCGACACTAGCCACAAAAAAACGTGTGAAACGTTCGTAAAGGCCTTAATATGACACATATCCTTCCAATCAGGGCGTTTCCAAGTGTTCTGGACCGAGGTTATGTGCAAAAAAGTTTACATTTTATTTTTATTTGGATAACCACTTTTCGCAAGTACCTTTAGAGATAATACAATAGTCATTTATATGGTTAGAAAAAGGAGTCTTTCTTCATTTGAAAGATTTCAATGACGTAAAAATCGGATTATCTCAAGGGGAGATATTGAATTTCAAAACGTCACATTGCTTTTTCGCTTACAAATTTTTATTCTCTTCCAGACTGGGAAAAATCATTATTTTTTGTTTTCAATATTATTCACCACGTTAGGGTTTCTTGGGGTGCTGATTTTAAATCTGCTATTATTTTTGGTGTAAAAAAATGTATAATACTAGTTTGCTTGAAAACGTAAGCATATTTTTGAATATATTTGACGAAATATAAATTATAGTTTAACGATTATATTTTCCTTCTAATCTACTCTATAAGACAAATGAATTGGTAAAAGAATCACGTCAACATTATTTTCTAAAGTCGATATAAAAAATAAAGCACTTTCAACCTATATTATATCGTCGATACAAATGCAAAGTAACGAATGTGAAAAGTTGTTGGTACCTTATAGATGACTTTATATATATTTTATTCTATAATATATTTTAATTAGACTTAATGCGGATTCGTTACAGTGATATATATATATATATATATATATATATATATATATATATATATATATATTACTTTTATAACTATTTTATAACTATAATGTTACCAAGGTAGAGTCATACATTTCAATTCATCTTATTTTTTGCCCTTTCTACTCAATCTAGTTTAACCTTTACATCTGTTTCACCTAGTTACAGCTCGAGATAGACTGAGTAATGACGGATTAATGATGTAGCGCTCCCTAC
Source organism: Gonocerus acuteangulatus (assembly GCA_946811695.1). Lineage (NCBI taxonomy): Eukaryota > Metazoa > Arthropoda > Insecta > Hemiptera > Coreidae > Gonocerus > Gonocerus acuteangulatus. The sequence continues at coordinate 37,845,514 of OX328123.1, forward strand.
ACCATCATTACTAATGACAGTATCCCCTCCACTTTCAGTAATGATGAAGCCGAGATCAGAAAGTCCGGATTCACATCATTACTGTTCGTCATTCCAACTTTATCCATCTTACACTATCATTATTACTGTCATTTTGATAAGGTAATGTCATTATTACTGACCGTGTAGGGGCCGCTTAAGATAGACTTCTGTTTTGTATCCGAATGAAGCTATTCAGATCAGAAATTCATTTTTAAAATATGAATGTTTATAAAGTAAAGTACCTATGCATGTTTTAGTAAAAGATGCATATTTTGTTACACAGTTGTTGGAAAATACGAAATATTGGTTTTTAGATGGTTTATATAAATTTTATATCTCTAATTCACCTTTTAGGTTGGTAGGATCGATGAAGATTTGAGGAAAATGTTTAAATTCTTTCATGTGTGAAACATTAATATATAGATTCCTTGGAAAATTGCTGAAATCTCTCTATTCCTATTTAGTTTTGCTTGAAATTAGAGGAGGCTACTAATGGAATTGTAATAAGAGCGTCCTAGTTGCTGATGGAGTTGACCACATCTTCATTATTTCCTCGTTCTTGGAGAAAGCGGGTCTTAGCTCTACTTCGACAAGCACCACTCGTTCCTCGACGAGGCTTCCATAGATTAGCATAGTTTTCACGGCCAATGATTTTACTCAAAATGTTAATTCACTCACTCAGGAGAATTATTCCTATTCTTTACAAATCATGAATAAATGAAATACACGTTCTAGGATGGTAAATCCAGGTCAAGTCTTATCAACTTTAATTTTTTTACATAACTATAATACTCATAATGCATTATACTTTATTCACTATTTTTTTCCTTTGTCATTAGGCGGGAAGCTTTGAGTTTCCAACGTTTTTCTGCACTATCATAGATAAGCCTACCTATCAAGTCTTAATTATCAGAGTGCGCAAGCGAACAAACCCCTACCTTTTTATTTTTATTTTTTTGTAAATTTCTCTAATATATAATAAAAGGGGTACAAATATTAACAAATTTGTGTAAGAATAATTAAGAACTGACAAGCAGCGAGGATAAGAGGTGACAAGACCGAGAATAAGACAGAATTTTGTTTTCATTCCATCCTTAATCATATAACCTCATAATTCTATTTCTTTAAAAAATTGTGTATTGACTATTTAATCAAACTACGTTATTTTTATCAATGACTGTCCCATCTGGAGAGTTACTGGACATTGCAGTATAATCCATTTTTATATTTATATTTATTTATTTAGAATTTACAACAATTTATAAGAAGCGTTTCTAGTAAATTATTGCTAGATTATATTGACATAAATGTTCATGAGGTGGGAAGCTGCACAGTTGTAGTACCCACTAGGCGGATATTTTTTTTTCTTTGTTTTTTTATTCACAGATATACATTTTGTCGAGTTGGTTTCTTGCGTTTCAGTCGGCGAAGGTGGATGTGAGGGATGTGCTGGGAGGATAAAGAGTTTATTAAGGAGTTAGGATGGCCTTGTAGGTTCGAATGGAATTTGCGGTAGAGGGATTTGGCTGAAGGTTGGATAAAAGGGATATTAAGGTCATTATGGAGGGAGACATAAAACGAAACATCGGTTATTTTCCGGAGAATTTGTGGAACCCCAAAGTTGAATACAGTATAATCCAGCGTATGTTATGTTTTATCATTAAAAATTTCCTTACTGTTCTTATAGTACCTACTTAGAAACCTTTTAAAAATTGAACTTTTTGGCCCAATAATTTACTTAAAATTGAACTTTTTGGCTCAACAATTTAAGAAAAAATGAACTATTAGACGCCTAAATCCCAATAGATTTACATAAAATAATAATTTCGAAAACGATTAACAAATTATAATTATTCTACCTTCATATTTAATGCCAATTTACTTATTTTTTTCTGTCAGAAATTAGAAATTCAAAAATACGATTTCAGATCTTTTTGATTAAAAAATTTAAAATATTGAGGTTTACGCTGAGGCGATTCAAAATGAATGAAGGCTCGTCATTAAGCGAAACGTCTGGACAAGGACGTATGGTAACAGTGTCAAGAGGTTCGGTCGCGTTCATAAAGCGGTAATTGAAAGAACCTTTAGAACTAGACTAACACGTAATCAATCTTTCTAATGAGCTCGATCATGATGGGTGTATTGGTAACTCGTCGAAGAATAACTGCACGCCTTAGAAGGCTCTAGACTATAGGCCGGCCGGTAGAAGAATGGGGAAAGTGAGGTTAGGATGGAGTCGTGCGTGTCCGACGTCATGCTAGGGACAGTCTAGTTGCTCTAGGATACTAGTACCGAGTACTGTACCAACAACATGCTCAGGCAGAGATACGGTACTCTTCCGGAACGGCACTTCTTACAACAACAACAATCTTCTAAGGTAGGGATAAAGCTCATGGCTCTTTAATATACAACACCAAAAGTGGCGTTTCAATATAGGCTTTTTATATAGAATATTGTTTCCTCCAACTTCCCCCCCCCCCCCCAGGCTTCTCGAAGACCATGCGATTCTTATGGAATACACAATTCAACATGAAATATTTTTATTTTACGTAACTGCCTAAGTAATTTGCCACTGCATAAAAGGTTCAATTGCAAGGAACGATCCAAGAAAAGCCGGTATAACAGAGAAAATTAGCAAGAAAAACGTATTATGGAGACTAACCAAGCATAGAATGAAGATCAGAGACAAGCACGCGGAGAGAAAATGATGAGAACTGGGAAGAAAGGAAAAAATTAACCAAAAACATTCAGTTCATGGTGCTAATGACCTCTGCAGTCGATGCACCGAAAAAGGAAAAAAAGTCCGTCACGCAGGAGCTGCATAACTAAGCACTTTCCTCAGAATTTGGGTAGTGTAGATTGCTTTCCAGAACAATTTGCTTAAAATATCCTACATAAATAAAATAAAAACATGAATAGTTCTCTTTTAAATTTGTAATGAGTAACTGATCAATTAATAATTTGCTTCCAGAGTTATGTTTACACATGGTACCTATTACACTACGTAATAAATACAAAAAACCTCATATTATCGTATTTTGATCTAACGCAGGAACAGGATACAGTCACTCTAGTGGTAGAAAGCGCTCCTTGCGGCGGCTTTGTGAACCTAGATCTGACGGGCTTTTCTATTGAAATATATAACAAATTAAACCACCGCTTTCCGATTGACCGATTCAGCTCATTTTTACAACACTTCTTTCTCATGAGTTACCCACGACGTATACCGCGTTTCGTTACAATACAGCAGAAATTACGACCGGTATGAGTATATTAAGAATTTGGGTCAAGAGTAAACCCCCCCTTCTAATGAACCGATTTAGTTTATTTTTACAACACATATTTACCTGTAGATTACCACTACGAATACCGAGTTTCGTCGAAATATACCAAAAATCACGGCTGGTAGTGGCGAATTGGTATTGTGGGTCCGGAGTAAACCCCCCCTCCTAATGAACCGATTTAGTTTATTTTTACAACAGTTATTTACCTGTGGATTACCACTACGAATACCGAGTTTCATCGAAATATACCAAAAATCACGGCTGGTAGTGGCGAATTGGTATTGTGGGTCCTGAGTAAACCCGCCCTTCTAATGAACCGATTTAGTTCATTTTAATATCTCACTTTTCTCTCTATATTACCACTACGAATATCAAGTTTCGTTGAAATATAACAAATATTACGGCTGACATGGTCAAATTAGTGTTTTGGGTTCGGGGTAAACCCCCCCTTCCGGTGGACCGACTTTGGTGGTTAACGAACTCGTTCAATCGTTTGCTAATTGAATGCTATATACCAAGTTTCGTGACGAAAAAACAAAAACTCTGGCCGCTATCGTGTTAACAGACACATATATATATATATATATATATGCATATATATATATATATATATATATATATATATATATATATATATATAGATATATATAAATTTTAACGGGGGTCATTTTCGGTGTCTACTAGGTAGGATCGATAAAGATTTGAAGAAATTTTTCAAAAATTCCGTCATGAGTCCAACCTCAATAGCTACTTTCCTTCGGAGGAAAGTGCTAAAATAAAATGTCCGACTCGCAGGAACTGCATCATGTTAGCGTGGTTCCGTTCATATCCCTAGTGTCATTTGAAAAGCTTAGAAACGAAATAAAGTGTTTATATATATATATATATATATATATATATATATATATATATATATATATATATATATATATATATCGTGAACATTGTCAAAATCCTCTCGAACATCTCGAATAAAAGTGATATTAAGGCTCCAGGGACACCGACAGTAGCTAACTTATACACAGAAGCGGAAATTACACAATCCGGCTCTCATTCTAAAGCAAAGCTCTATAAATCAATACAAAATATGCCTAATAAAGCCTTTTCTAGTGGATACAGAAGGACCAAGAAGAAGTACTCAAGATTAAGTAGAATACCCTGCCTAATATAGCCTATATAGAATAATATGCCGAATAAAGCCTATTTAGTAGATACAGAAGGACAAATAACAAGTCTTGACGATAACAAGTCAATATATAGGATAATAAACCTAATTAAGTCTATGGAGTAGATACAAATGGACCAAAAACAAGTCTTGAGGAATCTTGTTTTTTTTTCTAATTAAATACTTTTTATCAATATTTAGTATATAACCTTTGTTGAAAACTATTGATTGCTAATTGATGAATCGTGTTACAACTAAGTAGTCTTTATGAATATTTAGTATATAACCTATGTTTGGAACTGTGTTATCTCAGAATCTAGTATAGTTTAAAAAATTTTGGTGAATGAAATCATTAAGTTGCTCACCGTACTCTGGCTAGACTTTGTATTTGTGACGGCATACCTGGGGTATATTTAAAACTCTTGAGGATTAACTCCTAGCAGGTCAATTTCCTGCGGACCTTCTGTTTCTATGAGCACTGAACCGACTCTCTATTCGCTCATAGCATCTAACCGTTGTGAAGTTTATTTTTTTGGATTTAGGACTTAATATACATATGTAGACTAAATCATAGCAAGAAGTCTACCTCTGACGTCGGTTCTTAACTATGTAGACTCGCTAATGTTACCAAATCTTAGATACATCGCAATAAAAATCCACAGCAAAAACACGACATTTCATCAGAATCCCCTGCTTAATAAAACATATATAGAATAATATGCCAAATGAAGCCTATCTAGTGGATAAAAATAGAGGAAAAACGCCGTTCGTGGTGGTAGAAAATCTTACAAGGCATTTCGCTCAGAAATCTCCGAAATATTGTTACTAATTTTATTATTAATAAAATTATACTAATTTTATTATTTTTATTATTGTTACTAATTTTACGTATCCTGTATAGCCAAATAGATTTATATTCTATAATCAATAAGAAAAAACTACTATCAATAAAAACTATGGGTAACAGATGAAAATGGGGAATACCAAGAACAATTCTAAAGAACGAAATCAACACCAGTACTGTAATCTCGATATTCATACGGCATCTTCGAATTCTAACAAACAAAATATTGCTTCTCATTATACGTATCCTGTTTACTGACAAATACATTTGACTGCTATAAGCTAGTACAAAAATAACGAGCAGTGAAAAAAAAAACTGCGGGACACACAAATAGATCCGTTTAAATAAACGAAACTAACTAAGTTTTAAGAACTTATTTCTCCTAATGTGACGACCCCATCAAACATTTCTTCAAAACATTTTTTTGTAGAGAATTTGGTAAGCTTTCGAACTGTTACATTTCACTTGCCACGATTTCCTAACCCTTTTTGAGATATTAAGGAAAATATACGAAGGGGGCCTAATAGATATTCATACGGCATGTGAGAATCCCAAGATTCCGCAAAAATAAAATATTGTTTCTAATTATACGTATCTTGTTTTATTGGCAAATACATTTGACTACTATAAGCAATTGCAAACACTAGGGAATATGCCAAAGAACTCGGAGTAGGAGCCTCGACAGTTTCAAGACATTTGAAGGAAATCGACAAATCCAAAACTGACATTTCATACGTTACAGCCTGATATATTTCTAACAATGAATTGTTTTTCTTATTTTAATTAATCTGTTTTATTGTCAAATACATTATCCAAGTTTAAGCATTTAAAAAATAACACGGAATAAAAACAGACAAAAAGAACCGTTCGAATAAACGAAATCAATTACTTCAAAGTGTAAGCACTTATTTCTCCGATTGACATCGCTTATTCAAAACTTTCTTCAGAACCTTTTTTGTAGACCATTTAGTAAGCTTTCAAATGGTAACTTTTCGCTTCACAAGGTTTTCAACCGTTTTCGAGATATTAATGAAAATATACGAAGTTACCAAAACTTTTCATTATTTCTAGCAACAGAAAATTGGTCTCACATTACCTATCCTGTTTTACACACAAATATATTTTCCTTACAAATAAAACATAAGAAATTACAAAAATAAAAAGCAATAAAAAACTAAGGGAAAGAGACAAAAATTACAAAAAGAACGACAAAAACCCGTTCATAAGAACTAAACAGACGTATTTGAAGTTTTAAGCACTTATTTCTTCGATTGACATTACCTAATCAAAAAATGTTTCAGAGTCTTTTTTGTAGAGAATTTAGAAAGCTTTCAAATAGTTTCTATCCACTTATCAAAATTTCCCAACCGTGTTCGAGATATTAACGAAAGTATACGAAGTTCCCAAAACTTTTCATGTCTGTTCATAAAATATTTTATTCTAACCCTTCCTTAACTCCAAACGTAACCAAAAGTTTAACATGTTAGTTTTGATGAAATAGCAAACACAAGTATGAAACAAGTAAAAAATGTTTCAACTGAATCCCATGATTGTAAGTACTCAATCCAAAAACGTTATTCAGCAACTATTTTTCCAATTTTCTCGAAAACGGTTAAAGCTATCGCCTTAAAAATAGTGCAAAGAGTATTTGCATGCATATGAAGTAAGCGGAACGATTTTTTTCGCGCGAAATTCGCTCCAAAACCCACGTTCCGTTGACCTTTCAAATTAGACGAAAGATTTTTGTGCCAAATTTCATCAAAATCGGTCCGTTATTCGCTGAACTATGCCGGGAACAGACAAATATATATATATATATATATATATATATATATATATATATATATATACAAATTTGAACCACCGTCATTTTCGGTCTCTAGGGGGTTCTGAAACGCAAAATTTTTTAGTCGGCACTTCCGGATCGTTTCATGAGATCAACCTTATAAGCGAGGATCCTCTCTGTGAAGGGAGGGAGGAACCGCGCTAAAAGAAACATGTATACAAATTATGTAGTGTGCTTATTAAAACACTAGGCTATAGCTAAGACATATCCATGTCAATACCCAATCAAATCAGGACGTTGAGGCATTGGGCAGGCAAATATGATTAAAAGAGCATTTTATTTTATTTTTTTTTTGGACCTGCAGCAAAGATGATTCGTCCAAATACAATTAATGAAGTTCCAGTTATTAAATTATTCATTTTCTTGACAACCAATCAGCTAAAAATAAAAAGAAATCATTAAAACAAACTTAAAATAACCTAGAAGCGTATTGGGGTCATCTGACCCCAATAGGTTAAAAAAAGATTGACAATCAGATTCCTGTAGATTTGTTTTGACCTAGAGCAGGAGCGTCTATTTAATACATTCTTGGAGCATGAATGTATTTTACTATCATTCGCAGATCTTCACAGTAATTATGTTCACATTCCGTGCTAACATCCCGGCACGAAGCCTGTATAAACAACTTCAAGTACCATATTAGAATGATCTAGCATGACTTGATAAAACATTAATAATTCGCTGTTTCACTGTCTGGGAGAGGTTCTAATTGTATAGTTCTAACGAAATGGAGCAATGTTTATATTCGTTAAAGAATATTACGCTTTGTGATTCGTAATAATCACCATAATCAGAGCGGTAATTTTTATGTTCATGTCATGAATCATATTTGAAAAGCAACGTTCTTGTTAATCAATTTGAATTGGAGTAAAATAATATATATATATATATATATATATATATATATATATATATATATATATATGTGTGTGAATATATAAGGCGCAGGTGAAATTTCCATTTAATTTAGCTACTTTCGTTAGTTATATGGTTATTCGCTTTTTTACGGAACCTCTCTTCATATAATAATTGTATCCTTTTCTAATATAATTCGATATATGTGTCTAAGGCTTTTTGAATTTTAATAGTATTAGTATAATTTAATTTTAATTAGTATAGTCTCTTTCGTTCGGAACTGCTTCATCTATAGTACCAGCTGGTTCATCCAGTTGTCGACGATGAGCGTTGTGCTGGACTGCTTTGATTTCGCTACTATTCGCGGTAACGTTTCTGGAATGTAGAAATATGCGGTTCATTAGAATCAAGTCAATGTAAATAATAATAATGTTTTGTAGTAGATGTTATTATTTCTATAGAAATATTTAGAACGATTAGAGATATACCTCGGCGGCAATAATCTGCATTATAGATTAACAAGCTCTATTGCACAATGTCTATTAGTAAAAAGCAGTATTGTCTTGGAATTTTCGGATATGGGCGTCACGGTATTATCACATTCTCAAGGCAGAACATTATTCATTCTGCCCAACCGTCACTTAATCTAGTGTAGAGCATTATGTCCTGAGAACGACTCAAGTTTTTTAGTATATAAAAAATATAAATATAAATTATAAAAACCTTTCAACTCTGTGCCAATCTTTGTTTTTACGCAGTATCTCAGCATTTGATTCCCTGGTATTTATATCATTCGGTACTAAAATATACATTGTGGTGAGTAAGTCAGAAAATAAAAATCGCATCGTTTCTATATGATTTAATACTATAATTTCCCCGCCATCACAAGCTGAAATGGCCACAGGTTTCATTTCATCATCCCTATTTGTCTGGAAAGTCATCCAATAGGACATATCTCCGATAGGATCGCGTTGCAATTACATGTTCAAGGGTAACTACCACTGAGCCCTCGATTTCTGAAAATAGCCTACAAGAAGTCTACTATATAACCACAACTTATAAGAATAGGATCTTATAATGTGAAGAGGATCTTCACCTAAGCTCCTGATTTATTTCACCTATACCACAAAATATTAGAGTTTTTTTTATATTTTCTCTTGAGATTGGAAGGTGTTTGGAAAGCCATTTCAAGCCACAGTCATTGGTTTAAAAGGAAGATCGAGAATGGAAGCTCAATAATTAGAAATGACAGTAAACCTTCAAAAGCTAGAAGTATTGCCACACATTTTGTGACATTCTTAACTGAAAAATGGTATAAAATAAAGAATTATTTGAATCATAATGAACTATCCTTGTTTCGAATTTGTCAGAGAGATAACTGCTGAATAGAATTTTCATTAAGCAAGTTGCAGTGAGAGGACCAAGGTTCTACTTAAATGGTGAATTAATTAAATTATCTTTTTATCATTTTTGTTCATTTTTTAATCTCATGCTTCGTCCAAACCTCTATAGTAATGCTGAGGACGTTAAAAAAGGAAAGCGTAACAACAAACCATTTTCCAGCACATTTCCAATGAACGTAGGAATTAAGATTGCATCATGAAAGAATTTTTTTAAAATTTTTTTAGTACTAGGTGCCAAAAAAGACACTCATTATTTTATACATATGTGTGTGAATGTGTTTGTATAAGTGTGTGTGTGAGTGTGTGTGTGTGTGTGTGTGTGTGTGTGTGTGTGTGTGTGTGTGTGTGTGTGTGTGTGTGTGTGTGTGTGTGTGCGTGGGTTATCATTCTAGGGACTTGAGTCTTTAATCTTATCTGAAAGTCAAATAAAGTATTCCCATCACAAAATTAAGGACTAATTTGTTAAACAATAACATCGATTGCCCCACAACGGCCGTAACTTTTAGGTTTTTGCAACAAATCTCGTTATATAACGCTCAAAAGTTAAAATAGAGGTATATTTTAAAAATGTACAACACCGGCCTAATAGAAGTGGGAGTTTACTCCAAATTTAATTTATCGTTTTGTGTTATATGCCTAAAGGCCCCTACTTTGGGTGTCATGCTTCAAAACTCATAAAATTAAATACATTTTCCAATAGAATGATAGAGAATGTATTAGTCAACACAATAACCTGAAGTTAGGATTGATATGATGCAATCTATAGTTGGGATCCGGCTTTTAAAAAAACTGTCCAGAGGGATTTATGTTGTTGTGGCTCGTGATTGCGATCAGGTGAATGGAACGGACCGGAGAGTAGACTGGAACTAACGGATCAGCTGACCGATGACATGATCTTGGTAAACCACCTGTTGGAATCGATTCTCCTCGATATACAGATACTATTACCTACCTCACGGTAAGCGGTCTTACGGTAGTGTCAGCATCTTTAACGCTTTAGTGCTTCCGAGACTTCTTTTCCGCAAGCTATTTTACTGTCACTTTTTTTTCTTTTTAGCGCTTTTCTTTCCTATGCGGATAAGCGATGTCGACCTTTCGTGGTCTATTCGCGAAACAAATTGTGTTTGCTTGTTTTATATGTATATTTGTAGTTCGGGCTATACCATCCCCAAAAATAGTGAAAGGACATATTCGTTACTCAACACACTTACGTTTTTTGTTTTTTTTTGTTTTTTTTAAATAAACTAAATGAATAGGTTTCTCAATAATAGTAGGCATACTAAAAGAGAAAGGAGATCATGGAAATGATGAAGAATCCACTGTCCAATTTTAATTTCGGCGAATTTTTAATTATATTAGCCAATCAAAAGAGTGGCAACTACATCACGCAAAAGATAAATCAATGAAAATTTGGAAAACACAATGTGACATATTTCTCCAATGAAAACATTTTCCCACGATTTCTTTTAATTACTTTTTATTTCCTCGAGGTTGGACAATGGATTCTCACAGTTTGGCCAATAAAAAATGAATAATGCATAATTGTTTCACACAAGGCATTTAAAAGTAACAAAACTCTTTTTTAAAATATTTTTTGACAACCTCGCTCAACCTATTTCTCAATAAACATCCACTTCATTTGCATAGATTTAATGCTTACTAAATGTAGAGGTCTTCCTGAAATTAGTGAATCTGTAGTCCAGTATCAGGACGTGAGGGCTAGATGGTTAGATGCTTTGATTCTTGACCTTACGGCACATTAAGTAGATAGTGTGGTTCGTACTATGCTCCGGTCACTTGAAATTCGCCTTTCTAGGTATCCTTTGGCACATATTTGGCCTCAGTGCCATATGGGACCACATATCCAGCCCTCAAATTACGAGACTAGAGGATTTAAACTTAGAGCTTTAGTCAAATGCTCTACCACCTATGTATGTATATATATATATATATATATATATATATATATATATATATATATACATATGTGTGTGTGTATATATAATCCAGATAACCAACCATAGATAAAGAAAACTATTATGTAGAAATAAATAAAAAACAAAACGACATATACATAATTCATGCGGAAAAATACATTAGAATCTTAGATTTAATTTATGAGTATGTATTAATTATCTTTGTGCACTACCGAAGCCATTTTGCTCTAGTTAATCTTAATTATTCCGTTTATTCCTATATCTCAGTAACCCATTCCTCATTCTCTTTCAAGATAATATTTATGTATCTAACTATTCTAAATAGACGACTTACATTATTTTACCTTTGCAGGTAAGTGGCTGGATTAAGTTTCTTTAAATATGACTCAATGTACAACGTAAGTATAAAAAAATACATATATACATATATATACATATATATATATATATATACATATATATATATATATATATATACATATATATATACATATATATATACATATATATATACATATATATATATATATATATATATATATATATATATATATATATATATATACATACATACTTATATCCATAAATCCATAGTCTTATTTATCTGAAGCCAATTGATGGGCTCAGTGCCAATGGTGACTAACCCACAATTAGAACAAACTGAGAAAATTAAGGTTAAAGTTTACAAGACTTTGGAAAAAATTGGTGTTGGTGACAGAAACGATTTTAATTGGTCTTTATTCATTAGATACACAAAATTCTTATGAATATACCATAATAATAAAAAGTTTATAGTTAGGCATGATAATAAAAATGTCCGACTCGCAGGAACTGCGTCATCTTAGCGCGGTTACATATCGAAGGGATGGAAAAGATCAGCATCACAAATCACAGGAAACTGACAGTAGCCAACTTACACAGAAGCGGATAATTCTTAATCTGTATAAGTCAATACAATTATGCACTAAAAACTTACTTACTCTTTGACTACTGCTGAAAAGGCTCTATTCTAAACAACCAAAAATGCGTTGTCATTTTAAGTATCTTGTTTTATTAGCAAATTCGTTTTACTGTTATAACCAACTGTAAATATGTGCTTCGTAGCGAATAAAATTCCATTCTGTCGTGGGTTAAATCTTTCTATAAAATAAGAAATAACGATAACTTCAGTTGGAGGCTATGAGGAAGGTTATAAGACAGGAGAATTCAAAGCAAATTACGTCATCATGATTATCCACAGCCATCTTGATTACCACTGCCACTCCAGACTTATTATTACTAATACCTTTCACCGTTTCTTAGCTTATTTTACTACTATACTAATTTTACTGATAAATGCAATTTAAAACAAGAAACAACCATTTAAATAAAGTCCGACTCGAAGGAACTGCGTCATCTTTGCGCAGTTCAGTTTTTATCCCTAGTGTCATTTGGGAAGATTGAAATAGAAACCGTTTTTATATTGGTTCAACCTTTCCTCTGTAAACAAAGGGCCCGTTATCAAGGGGCAGCGTACCCTTATACCTGGAACGGCACCCACCACAGGTTGGCCAGCCCAACTGCTACAAATTGTTATTTCAAATATCAAAACAAATATCAAAATATTTCTATTTTTCTTGATTTCTTCTACAGTAATACTAATTCTATAAATAAATGCAAAAAAAAAAAAAAAAAAACAACAACCCATTAAAATGTGAGCAAAACAACTACGAAAAGGGCATGCAGGGTTTGGTTCCAGGTAAAGTCATATACTTTTACTGCCCTTTACCGTTACTCAGAAAGCTCTTTATGTTTACAAACAAAGGACTCGGTATAGACCACCCGTATTAACACAAAAGTCATTATATCAAGCTTGATAAACTTCCTCAATTAAATTAAGGAATTTATGAGTGCTTAAAATAGGTTCATGATCTAGTCAAAAAATTCAAGGAGAATTAGATCATGAATAGAAAATCTCGGCCAAACAGAAGGAAAATAACAATAACAAGGATCGTCAAACTTCGTTTTCAAAGATTGTTAGTAGTAACACAAAAACGGTCACTCATGATTCTAATAAATTAACTGTGAAGGGTGATTACACAAATATTCCTGTTGAGGCTTTAAAGCTTCAATTTAAAAAACATATTACATAAAACATGTTACCCGCAGGAATTATAGATAGGCCTAAAAACATAAAATCATTGATAAAAGGATTTCTTATTATTGAATCAAACAAAAACGATATAGAGGTTTTATCAGCAGAGTTTTCAAATATATGCAAAGACCTGTTGATCAAGAAAAGTAAAATAAAAAATAGAGTTCTCTGTAAAAGGTTTAATGAGTTCTGTTAAATACATATTTTCCAATTTAGTTATAATTTTAACTATTGGAATTATTATCCAAAGACTCATATAATTACTCAACAATAGATTCTAATTTAAAGCACAGCTATTTTCGATATCTACCTGTTCTAAAACGTGAAATCATTTATTAGGCACTTCGGATTACGTCATTGGGTCGACGTCAGAAGCGTGTTTCCCATCTGTGGAGTGAAGCAGGAAACGAGTTAAAAACAGCAACCAATTAAAATGTGAGGTAAATAGAGGAAAAACGCCGTTCGTGGTGGTGGAAAATCTTACAAGGCATTTCGCTCAGAAATCTCCGAAATATTGTTACTACTTTTACGAATCCTGTTTTATAGCCAAATAGAATTATATTCTATAATCAATAATAAAAAACTACTAGCAATAAGAAAACTATGGGTAACAGATGAAAATAGGGAATATCAAGAACAATTCTCAAGAACGACATCAACACCAGTACTGTAATTTAGATATTCATACGGCACCTTCGAATTCTAACAAACAAAATATTCCTTCTAATTATACGTATCCTGTTTACTGACAAATACATTTGACTGCTATAAACAAGTACAAAAATAACGAGCAGTGAAAATAAAAACTGCGGGAAATACACAAATAGATCCGTTTAAATAAACGAAACTAACTAACTAAGTTTTAAGCACTTATTTCTCTTAATGTGACGACCCCATCAAACATTTCTTCAAAATATTTTTTGTAGAGAATTTAGTAAGCTTTCGAACTGTTACATTTCACTTGCCACGACTTCCTAACCCTTTTTGAGATATTAAGGAAAATATACGAATGGGGCCTAATAGATATTCATACGGCATCTGAGAATCCCAAGATTCCGCAAAAATAAAATATTGTTTCTAATTACAGTTATCCTGTTTCATTGGCAAATACATTTGACTACTATAAGCAATTGCAAACACTAGGGAATATGCCAAAGAACTCGGAGTAGGAGCCTCGACAGTTTCAAGACATTTGAACGAAATCGGCAAATCCAAAACTGACATTTCATACGGTACAGCCTGATATATTTCTAACAATGAATTGTTTTTCTTATTTTAATTAATGTGTTTTATTCTCAAATACATTATCCAACTTTAAGCAATTAAAAAATAACAAGGAATAAAAACAGACAAAAAGAACCGTTCGAATAAACGAAATCAATTACTTCCAAATTTAAGCACTTATTTCTCCGATTGACATCACTCATTCAAAACTTTGTTTGGAACCTTTTTTGTAGACCATTTAGTAAGCTTTCGAATGGTAACCTTTCGCTTCCCAAGATTTTCAACCGTTTTCGAGATATTAATGAAAATATATGAAGTTACCAAAACTTTTCATTATTTCTAGCAACAGAAAATCTCAGAAAGTCTCATTTTACCTATACTGTTTTACACACAAATACATTTTCCTTACAAATACAACATAATAAATTACAAAAATAAAAAGCAATAAAAAACTAAGGAAAAGAGAAACAAATTACCAAAAGAACGACAAAAACCCGTTCATAAGAACTAACCACACGTATTTGAAGTTTTAAGCACTTATTTCTTCGATTGATATCACCTAATCAAAGCCCGTAGCCGGGTAAGCATGGGTTGTCGGCCCCAGAAAGGTTTTCACTTGAAATTTGGAGGATCAAACTCGTCCCTTAAAAGTGGCCTAAAGCCAAATTTTCAGCTCTGAATTCACACCCCCCGTCGAATAAAAAAAAGAAAATCGAAATTGCTTTGATTATTTATATCTCAGGATTGAGTTGTCGGATCAGAATGAATAAAAAAAGAAAATACGCATCTTTCTTAAGGCTTTTAGAATAAAAATAATTCGGCTTCCGGTGACATCGCGTTCAATTGTTTTTTTGTGTTTTTATTTTTTAATTATTTTTTTTACGGAGTATCCGTTTTGGTACAATCACCAAACTTTTTGTGAAAATTCTCTTACCATCCCTGTACTACCTCAATTTTTTTTCAAGACGCTCCAAGCGGTACGCCATAGTAAAAAAAATCGATTCTATTTTGGCATATATTATGGAAAAGCAAGAGGTTTATGTTTAATTGTAATTTAATAATTAATTATATATATATATATTTTTTATTTTTCGACTATGTATAAAATGTTTGTTGATAAGATAAAATGTATTTGAAGTTTTAAGCACTTATTTCTTCGATTGACATTACCTAATCAAAAATTGTTTCAGAATCTTTTTTGTAGAGAATTTAGAAAGCTTTCAAATAGTTTCTATACACTTATCAAAATTTCCCAACCGTGTTCGAGATATTAATGAAAGTATACGAAGTTCCCAAAACTTTTCATGTCTGTTCATAAAATATTTTATTCTAACTCTTCCTTAACTCCAAACGTAACCAAAAGATTAATATGTTAGTTTTGATGAAATTCAAACATGCAAAAAATGTTTCAACTGAATCCCATGATTGTAAGTACCCAAAGCAAAAGTCCGACTCGCAGGAACTGCATCATCTTAGCGCGGTTCCGTTCTTATCTCTAGACTCATTTAAAATGATTAAAATAGAAGCTGTTATTATTTTGGGTCCACATTTCTAGAAATTATGAAGATTAGATAGTTAGCCGTCGAGGTGATAAGTAAAGATGGAATGGTTGGGATTCGGCTAAAGAAATCTCAATACGATTTTTGTTAAAAAATCTATATTTAGGACGTTTTGGCTACTCATTGGTAGCCTTCGTCAGCAATGAAGAAGAGTATTTAGTACACTTTCTAATGGCATTCTTCCGTTTACCAAGATTCTCAACCTTTTTCGAGATATTAAGGAAAGTATACAACGTTACCAAAACTTTTTATGTCTGTTAATAAAATATTTTATTCTAACCCTTCCGTAACTCCAAACGTAACACAAATTAAAACATATTAGTTTTAATGAAAGTGGAACATGCAGAAAAGGTTTCAACTGAATCCCATGATTCTAAGTACCCAAACCAAAAACGGTATTCAGCAACTATTTTTCCAATTTTCTCGAAAACGGTTAAAGCTATCGCCTTAAAAATGGTGTCATTCGTTTTCCTAGGCCAAGGAGCTTATAAAGCAAGTACTTACAAGCATATGAACTCAAAAACGTAAGTGTTACGATTTTTTTTTTGCGCGAATTTCGCCCCAAATGCCATCTTCCAGTGGGCGGATTCTGCTGGTTAACGAACTTGACCTTTTGAATTGGACGACGGATTTTTGTACCAAATTTCATCACAATCGGACCATTAGGGAAGCCAGAAATGAGCAAACAGACATATATATATATATATATATATATATATATATATATATATATATATATATATATAAGTATATACATATATATATATACAAATTTGAACCACCGTTATTTTCGGTCTCTAGGGGTTCTGAAACGCGAAATTTTCTAGTCGGCACTTCCGGATTGTTGCTAAAACAAAAAGTATAGTCATGTTTGGCTTTTACATAAAAAAAAATAACGTACACTTAAACAATAGTGGTCACATATTCGGAGATTAATAATTAATGGAAAATTATTTTTCTTTAGATTTCTATGATTATGTATCAATAATTTAACAAAACAAAGATTTCCAGATTAGGTGAGTTCTTTAGTATTTTGGGCAGGAACAGTGCAATCTTAATGTTGCGGTTTTGTCCTCCACAAGCGTGCTTCATGAACATTTCTTGATGGTTCATAGACAGGCATGGGCGTATATAGAAAATAATTTTGGGAGGGGCTGGGAAAATGTCGGGGGAGGGGCTGAGACCATTTCTCAGCCTTTAGAGCTTGGAATAGTTTTAGGCAACTAAAACGCTATTACACGTAAAATAAAATATTTTTTATAAACTAAGTGATCTTATTTAATTTATTTTTAAGGGTTTTTCGACAAGTTTTTACCATCAAATCAAAATTTCGGGGGGGGGGGGGGGGGCTGCAGCCCCCCCTTATATACGCCCATGTAGACAGGAACTTCCACAGAGCCATCAGAAGCTTCAACTATATCACTCATGTTGCTGCTTACCATTAACAAAGCCATACCTAGTGTGGGTTGGTCAAGTCTGCCTCTCACATGATTTAACTTTGCAGTAAGTTCCAAAACAAACTAACAGAAGTCAGTACTAATCAATGAGGTGTAAAGGCTGGTCATTTCTATCAATTATAAAACTTAAAATTCTCTATCAGGAAATGTGAATAACTCAAATTTGTTAAAAATGTGGGTTAGTCACCTTTGGCCCTGAGCCCTTCAATTATATTGGCATATTTGGCCATGTTCTGGACAAAATATACGGACTAATTAGACGACCTCTTGGGCCCTCGTTTTAGTCATCGATACAGAACAAACTCTAGCAAAACGCTTCACAATGATCTTAACATTCCATTTGCACTTGACCTTTCTAAAATCCGTTTCCAAATGTTTCACTCTAAATCTTCTCACCATCCTAATCCTACAAGTCTATCCTTAACTTCCCAATAAACTTATTAGCCCTGAAATAAACTTATTTAGCCGATTTTATTGCGACCATTGAAATATTTTTTTACCACTTCAGGAAGTACCAACAATGATTGGCTTCTTCCATATACTGTATACTGTTTTAATCAACTTGTATATAATTATCTGTCATCAAACTTGACTATTGTGCATTTGAAATATGTACAGATTTCAAATAAACAAATGATAATAATATAAAAAAAATATTTGGCAAAAACTAGTTACTGCTACAAGGATTTAAAATTAATAAATGACTATATAAAGCCTTGCTAGTGGGTTAGTTTCCAAGTATTTTTAAAATATTATAACTCTAGCCAAGATTTGAACAGAGAATCTTCCGTTTTACGCAGTCTGGGAAGAATATCTAACGGAGTCAAAGGTTCAGAAAGACAGTTTATTTATATGACCCAACAATTATGTTGACCTAGAGGCCCCAGTGCCCCTGCTAAGATATGAATTCCTATGCCGCCTGCCTGAGCCTATGGAAACATTAGATAAGGTATCATATCTAATTCCGGGGCTATTGTTCTAACATTATATTTCATTTTGAATAATGGAAATGAAATATTATGTTAAAGTTTCAAGCAAATATTTTCTATTGAAAACGTTTAATGAACGTATAAATAACAGTACAACGTTCAATAGAGACCATTACTTTATTCCATGCTCTGCTGATTAATGTTTTTAGTGGACCAGGTAATAATATTATCTAGTACTACCGTAAGCCAGGCCAAGTTCCGAACTAAGTACACGGTGTGTTTATTATGAAGTATTAGAGCCGATTTTTATTCTCTCATAATTTTAAATCAGTAGATGTGAGTAAAATTGGAAAGTTTCATAATTCGGGATTGAAGCATTTCTGAGATATAGGCGATGGAAAATTGGAATTTATACCACTCACTGACTCGCTCATTAAAATTATTAGGTACTTGCAGAAAAGCTAATCCTGTTTTGTACTTGTTGTTTTTTCGGAAACCCATAGTAAAAAAACGAGTACATTCCGAAACTTTTCATGTGAATTATTATTTAACGAAAACTGTCCAAGTTGAAAATGCACATATAAGTGAAACGGTATTATTAGGTTCTTGACAAGGTATTAAGGGACTAAAACTTAGTCAAATACTATGATATTTTAACTAGCATAGGCAAAGTATTTTGGGTGGGGCCTGGAACTTGCCTCTTCTTTTCAACGTTAGTTTTATTGGGGGATACTTAACTACAGAATAAATCTATCCATGTTTCATTAATAGACGTTCTAGAGAACCCCAGTGTCCAGATTAATTCACAAGATTTTCTACTTGTACTTGTGAGCGAAAATTTTTATAATTGCAATCCATCGAGTAGCATCTAATTTTATATTAGGGAATTCTCAAAAGAGGCAATTTTCTTCTTGAAATTTGATCATAGCAAAATACACTAGAAATGTTTTTTGAAAATTGTATATTTTTTTTCCAAAATTAGGCTAACAAACAAATAAAAGGATTTTCCATTTATTTACTTAATTTTTAACGCACCATTTAACATCCTTGCCCTTGCTAGAATCCGTTTCCAAATGGTCCATTCCAATTGTCTTACCATCCTAATCCTGATGGTCTATCTTATCTTCTCAATCCCATCCAGACAATCCTCCCCTGCGGCTTAATAGCCAGTGACCCCGAGATAAACTTTTTTAGCTGACCTTATTGTTGTCTATGGGAGTATATAAAGGAGGGGCTGAGGGGTCTGCAGCAACCCCTCCCCCCCCCCCCACCCCAGACATTTTATTTTAGTGACAACATTTCGTTTAAAAAAAAAAAATACCTATAAAACGAAAAATGTCTTCAACATTTACCCTTGTTTACTTGATATCCAGAGGACCTAAAACCCACCATTTTACACTAAAATATTTAAAATTTTCCTTACCCCCAAATTTGTTTAAAAAAAAAAAAAAAAAAAAACCATTACCTAGTAGGGATCGAACTCAAAGAGTGCTTTGAATGGCCACGGGATCTCCAAAATATTACTGGTATATATAGTATATATATATATATATATATATATATATATATATATATATATATATATATATATATACACATATAATACATTAAGCTGTAGAAAGAGAGAAAATGAAACACTGAGTTTCTCTTTCTTCCTTTTAGCATATTCTGAAGAAATGTAGCATAGGTTGCACTCATGTAGCATAGGTAGCACAGGAATTTTTGAAACTTTTCTTCAAATCTTCATCGATCGTACCTAGTAGATACCAAACACACCCTTTTAAAATTTATATATATATATATATATATATATATACATATATATATACATATATATATATATATATTTATATATTTATATATATATATATATATATATATATATATATATATATATATCATTCCCATAGCAAAGGATCGAACGAGTTCGTTAAATCTGTCTATCCGGAGTGGTTTAATCCTGACAAAAATAATATGCCCATATGTAATTTTTCTTATATAGCAATGGAACTCGATGCACGTCACAGATATCTATAGAGAAAGATGTGTTAGAAAACATATACTGAATCGGGCCATTAGAAAGGGGAGTGGTTATTCCAGAATGAAATTATAAATTTGGCCAGCCGTTATTTGTTCTTCTTTGCATCTAATCTTGGTAGATAAATGTTGGGGTTTACATTGGAAAAATGTTTAATAAAAATTAATAATTGATTCACCTGTTGATTACAAATTTATAAAATACTCCTTCTATTTATATATGAAGGTTATTTTAAACAAATTATTCCAACCGGCATGGTACTCCCAATGCATTTTGGCATTACCCCCTTTCTCTCTATACAGTCCCTTCTATTTTCATCGGTAGCATGAGGTGTCATTCTTAGGTCCGGCTCCAGGACCCAATTCGTTGAGCCTCGAGTTCTTTCGTTATTTTTCCATCTTTTCGCGGGGGGTTTGAAAAATTATACAGGAATGCAGCTAACAGTACCCACATACTGAGGAATATGCTTAGTTATGCAGCACTTGCGTAAAGGATGTTTTTATTATTGAGTTGTATTCTTCACTATTATTCCTGAAACCGATAATCGGTTATTCCTTTCCTTCTAATTCATCCTCTCTATCATTCCCACCGTCCATTTCCTATTACAAACTTCTTGATAATGGTTTCCTTTTGGAGCATATTGATAATGGTTTCCTTTTGGAGCATATTGATAATGGTTTCCTTTTGGAGCATATTGATAATGGTTTCCTTTTGGAGCATATTGATTATGGTTTCCTTTTGGAGCATATTGATAATGGTTTCCTTTTGGAGCATATTGATAATGGTTTCCTTTTGGAGCATATTGATAATGGTTTCCTTTTGGAGCATATTGATAATGATTTCCTTTTGGAGCATATTCCTTAGTCACTTCGATGTTACTAGCAGCTATACTTCCGTTACCTCCGAAGGAATATGGCCATTCATTATTTATAATAAACGTGGAGAAATCACCATCTGAACACTTAACGAGTAAAATCTAATGCAT
Source organism: Gonocerus acuteangulatus (assembly GCA_946811695.1). Lineage (NCBI taxonomy): Eukaryota > Metazoa > Arthropoda > Insecta > Hemiptera > Coreidae > Gonocerus > Gonocerus acuteangulatus. The sequence continues at coordinate 37,867,195 of OX328123.1, forward strand.
TTCTCTATAAGTGAACACTTTCACCGATCGACAGTAACGGTGATCTGCTGAGTTGAATACAAAGGAAGAAAATGGCCTTGATCCATGACAATGACTATATAGTAATTTTCCTAATTGCTTCTATGACCCCTTTTAGGCACTCCTTAACTCATGACTAATGATGCAAATCTGACAGGTGTATCTTTCGACGATGATTTATCTCTCAAATGGAAATCTTCATTAACAAAATAGACAAAAAAAAAACATGTTCATACATTAAGCTGTAGTATTTCATTAACATGTTCTTGCCAAAAAAAAACCATTAAAGTGCCATCGCTTTCCATTGTCCTTAATTAAATATCCGTTTGTTTTTATTTAATTCATTAACTTCGATACCAATATTTTTAGCAATTTATGGATAGTTTCTTGGTAATAATCCAGAAATCATGATTAAGTGCCGTGAAACGTTGGCCTTTTGGATAGGTTTCTTTACTGATTTTGTTTTTAACCCGATTCCTTCGGAAGATAGATTTTTGAAATGCCTCATATATATATATATATATATATATATATATATATATATATATATATATATATATATTATAAGGGTGGGACCCTTTGTATTCCAATTAGCAGAAGGTCAAAACACTTCCACATGTGGTATATTTGGAAACGCATTGATGACGTCGAAGGAAACCAATATGTAACCTGGCATGATTTTTGTATTTTCCAATCTTTGTTTTAAGTCCTTACCGCAGGGCAGCGACATCTCAGAGCCGGGCCCGGGACCAGATCACGGGCCCCCACTTCTCAGAGACAGACTGAAAATTCTAGTACTTTGCTATAGGACTTTTGACATTTTAAAATTATTTTCATCTTGAGTTTTGAGCGAAATAGGAATAAAAGCCGTCAATCGGTGCAGCAAAGGTCACTTTCGGTACTTGTAGTTTTATTACGACTCCTAATGAAATATACTATTCTGGGACTGCACTTGTTTTGTCGTTTAACTACATTAAAACAAATATAGATCCCATTCCAATAAATATAGGCTACGCCCGTGTATATTTCTAAACCCCATTCTTTTTACAAGCTCATAACCTATACACTTTTTTCCAATTAGCGAGGCCCGGCCCGGGCCCCCACGGCGCTCCGGGCCCGGGAGAACTATACCCGGCAGTCCCCCCCATGTGGCGGCCCTGCCTTACCGTTAAGAATATCAAATGGATTGTAATTGGTGATTTGCTTTAATTCCATCTCTAAATTTTTGTTGTTTGTGTTGTAGTACATCTAAACTACGATATTTAAATTTTGGCTTTTGGAGTTTAAAAAAAATTATTAATAGACTTGAAAAGTTTTGGCATGTTTTTTTGGGATGTATATTTTCTTAAATATCTCGAAAACGGTTCGTGGTAATTGGAAAGTAGCCATTCGGAAGCTTAGAAAATTCTCTACAAAAAATTATTCTTCAGCTGACCTTGTTATTAATCTTCTTATTTTCGTGGTAGGCGGAAGGTCAAATAATAAAAACTTCACCACAAAGTTTCACCAACTTTTTTACCTCCCTACATGTTTCACACCTTTTTTGGTGCCTCTTCAGGGGAAAAAGTTACATATATAAAACTTACAGCCTCAATCTGAGGAGGATAACCTTCCACCAGTACGGCCACGTCTAGACGTGGCCTTCCGCCTACCACGAAAATAAGAACTCTACAAAAAAGGTTCGGAAGCAATTTCAATCGGAGGATTAGGAATTTCTTCGAAAGTGTTTGTATTGTTCTTTTAAACGTTTTTTTTTTCTCTTTCTCTCTGTTTAACTCAATTTTTAATTCGTTGTATTTCTAAAAATATAATTTTTAAGTATTTTAGTAGAACAAGGTAAGAAATTGGGAAACATATTTCTAATATTGTTTTCCTAGTGCAAACGTAGTGAAGGTGGGATGCCATTTCCGCTTATGATACTGTCAGTTTCCTGTTGTGATGCCTTAAAACTTCTCTTCTAGATTTCATTTTATATTCATCACGTACACCCACCAATAACTCCTTCTATTCCTTTACTAATGGCAATATGGATATGAATGGAAGCGCACAAAGACCATGCAGTCCTTGAGAGTCGAACTTTTTGATATTGATATTATGGTATTTTATAAAGATATTATATATTTACTGACCGCACTGCCAATGACCCAGCAGGGTAGAGGCAGTATAATAAAAAAAATAAAGATATTATAAACAATATTTGTTGATGGCTCACCTGCAAACTAATTCGAATATAAAAAAAAAACCTACCGGAAGGACCTGAAGAAAAAGAAACAGAGAATATGCCTCGTAACGTTGCTGTTCGACTAGAGATCCATTTCACAGAAATATCGCAAGGATTCCCACGACGTCATGGCTGTACCTGAAGCCTTTGCTACTTGTTCCGTTCAGCAGAGGCAGTCCCAGTCATAGTGATAGAGGAAGATGTCATCCCAACAAAAAGGACATTGTTCCCGTTTCTTCTTATACACTATTACTAAACATGCTAGTCTCCTCTGACGGGTACCTTTCAAACTGTAGAACTAAATAGTAACCTTATGGATTTCCTCTATTTCCGGCGTTACATAAACTTATTCAATAAATAAAAACTCTTAATGGATAATACTTATTATTATTGGAGGAATATGTGTAACAAGAAAATTTCATTCAGATAATAGATAAAGAATAATTTCATTAGCATTTTTCATAATTACTAGCAAGATTTTGTTAAACTAGCTCTTCATGTTTTCATTCATTTATATTTGTAATTCAGTGTACCCAATAATATTACACAAATATTATTGAAGCCCTTCTAACAGCAGAATATTCGATTAAGAAAATATATTTGTCCCTTAATTAGTCTTTTGTGGCAAGCTTTTAGCGTTGTTCCTCCTTCCTAAAAGGGGAGAAATTTTTCATATTCATAGCCATATTTTCATATTCGAGCTCTTATCTATCTATATATATAAAAATCACGTGTCTGTCTGTTTGTTTGTTCCTTATACAAATCCACACCGTTTGACTGATATTGACCAAACTTCGCACATAGATACGTCTTGATCCGGGAAATCTCGTAGTCTAGCTCAAAATCTTCTAGGATTCACAGTTCGGGAGTTACGCCTTCGAAAATGTCATTTATGAAGGAGTAAATTCTCCGAAATAGCCATTTTCTTCCAGTGTTGCAACTTCTTCAAAGAAGAACGGCAATATAGATTGAAATTAGCAAGCCAACAAAACTAATTTTTTTTTTAAGTTTTACTTTCTTTTTGTTTTTGTTTTACTTTTTTTTAAGTTATACTTATTTTTAAAGTTTTATTTTAAATTCTTTTAAAGTTTTACCTATTCTCAAAATAGCCTTATATTCTCAGAATTTGGAGAAAAATCATATTTCTGTTTAAGAAGTATATATCAAGTAAGACAACACTGGGCTCCTAGATGTTATTCAGTTTTGCGACAGAATTAAGCTTGCATATACATTTAAACGGTTTAAGTTTTTAACAAATCTTTTTTAAAACATTTCGTTAAAACTTTGTTTTAAAACATTTCAGTTTTAACCGTTGTTTGTTTAATTACAAATTACAATTTAAATTACATTACGTTTGCAAACGTGTGTATTAAACTTTTTTAACTTTGAACTTTTTTAAGTCTACCTTTTAGCCTTTTAAGTCTATCTTAAAGTAATAAAAAGTAAATATATCATATAACATAAATTTATTTCTGTAGGACAACACTGGGCTTAGAAGCCATTTTTCTTTTGCTATAAAACATTTACGTTTTAAGCTTGAAAAATGTTTCTTTTCTTAGCCTTAGTGTTTATATCTAACATTCATACATCTAACTTTTTATGTTTCATGAAACATTTTTAAGTGTCTGCAAACTTTTTAAGTTTTCAAACGTGCGTTAATCAAACTTCATAAAGTTTGCAAAAGTGTCTGTATCAAACTTTTTTAAGTTTGGTGTTTTCATTTATCTTATAACCATGTAAGTCAAGTAAGTAGAACTATAAGTTTAACTTCCATTCCCTTTGTTTACTATTTTTGTTACTATGCTATTTTATTGCTTATTAAAAACTATGCCTTTAATAATTAATTTATGCCTCCGTTTTATCACATGCATTTGCTTAGTAAAAGCTTGCAAATACATTTAAACGGTTTATGTTTTTAACAAATCTTTTTCGAAACATTTCGTTAAAACTGTGTTTTAAAACATTTCAGTTTTAACCTTTGTTTGTCTATTTTCATCTTTTAGTTATGCCATACATGGTGTTAATATAGAATATAGAAGTGTTTAATTGCTTGGAAAATTAACCAATAAGAGAATTAAAATTATGAGATGTGACAATGGTAAGGAATATTTAAATAGTATGATTTATGCTTTTACAAAGAATAAGAGTACCTAAATTAATCCATGCCCTCATATATTCACAAATTAAAGGGAACTGCTGACCAATTTTTTAGAACAATTATGAATATATGTCATTGTTTACTGGCAGAATCTATTGTTGTAAAAAAGTTTTGGCCAAAAATTGTTTATGGAGCAACTTATTTGAAAAATCGCACTTCAGCTAAAACCATTGAGAATAAAACATCCTATAAAATATATTTGGAAAGAAACCAGATGTTTCTAAGTTACGTTTATATGGTAGTAAAGTTGTTCTTAAGAAACCAGAACAAATAACGACTTTTAAATGGGGTAAGAAGGTGAATATTTGCATTTTAATCCGTTATAGTGAAGCTCGGGAGTACTTTTGAATAATAAAATCATAGTCACTATGCATGTTGATGATGATGATTAGTTAATAGTTAGGTTAGTGGGAACTGATGAAAAATTTTAATGAAGAAAAGGAACCGGACTTGATTAATTTTTAGATGAAAGCCTTGGATAAATACAAATGTATAGTTTTAAACAAAATAATACTTGGGATTTAGTTGAAAATAAGAAAGTTGTAAATGCAAAATGTTGACCAGCTGGACATAGAGACTGCATTCTTAAATGGTAAAATCAATTCGGAAGTGTATATTTGAGGAGATTGGTATCAAAGTTGGACAACACCATTTTTTTCAATTGAAAAAAATGGAGTTGTCTAACATTTGAGTCAAATGAATATATTGGAGACATGCTTACAAACTCATTGTGTAAAGAAACATTTGAGAAATTCAGAAATATGTTAAATTTGATATTTTATATTTCATATATTGTCCATACTTCCTGCCTTAGGGAGGAACATTTTTGTCGGTTATACAATTTATAATGTGAAGTGATGTACATCTTGCTGTTTGTGTGTGTAATAAATGAATATGAACTTGACATGCTTTTATGAATCTCCCACACTTTTACTACTTTTAAATCATTTCTTTTAACTGGTCAAAAGGCACATTTAATTTTAAAAAATATGGTAGTAATACCCATTATGAATAACTTCCAGAAGGAATCAATTACATTCTCTTCTAGATTTGTACCAAAAATATTTACTTTATTATCATAAATTATTCCTCCAAGCCCTCAATCTTAGAACCTTTAAAAAAATATGTTCCATTAAGGAGAAGGCAGCAACCATGGAGTTTTATATCATTTTTATTGTTTCATAACGTTTTGTCCATCGCAAGCCTAACTTAATTTCACTTTTAATATTTAAATTTATATAATTTTAATTTGCTGTCATGGAATTGTCTTTAAACCATTTCCTTCTTATTAAAATGAATTCTTTCATTTATCCCCCCCCCAGGTGAATTGAATTTTCCATGCAATTTTCTATTAATCTAAATATGCCAAGCCTCTTTATTATTGACATTTTACACCCAGCAGTTTTATTACATTTTTATATCTGCTTTCTTTTGTCTGAGATATTTATATCCTCTGACTACTCCATTATTTAAATACGCTTGCAATTTGAGCACAATATTGTTGCAAAATCAAAAAAAAAAAAAAAAAAAAAAAAAAAAAAAGGCCACGAGGACCCTAGGTGGCAGATACTATAGAGGAATCTGATTCATGACTGTACAGCACACTAGGGAGATAGTATGGTCAGTACTATGCTCCAGCCGCCTGATTTTCCCCTAGGCTGCTTCGACACCTCAAGCCATTAGCACCCAGGGTATCCATTGGTAAATTTATTAAAGGCTGGGTTGGCCTAGGGACTGCCAGTGAGGCCAAATTCAACCCAAGAACGAAGACATTAGAAGAAAAAATCTTTATTGTTTGCTCGAGATTCGATCTCAGGTGCTCCAGTTTATTAGTCCAGTGCTCTACCACTGAGCTAACCTCGACCCCTCGCCAAATCAAATTAATCCCCCATTAATTTATTTAGTATAAGTCCTTATTGAAATTCCCAAATAGCTTTAATTCATTGTTGTCTATAGCTGCAACAAAAATATCTAAATTTGTTTTTCTTAGATAACCCTATTTCCTATGACAAAAGGGCTATCCTTATAGAAGAGCTCATAAATCTCAAGATTTGAAAGAGAAGCTTTAATATAACGGAAAATGTCAACAACAAAATGTGAAAGTTTATTTGGAACAAAAAGTTTTTAATACTTTCCTTTTGGCTCAATTAACATAAATCCTGCATCAATTGCTTTTTCAATCATAGAAAAAAAAACCTTAGTTACAGATTATTACATGAAAAGGTATAGAACATAACATATTAATATTATATTTAAAAAAACAAAAACAATACAAATAAAGAATAGTTTCAGTTATACTAGATTAAAACTTATAACTAAGTAAGTATAACCTTAATTAAATGCTTCATTTTGTTGCTATTTTTTAATATATATTTATATATGGACCACACATTATTTTCTTTAAAAAATTATACACAGGCAGTTTGGTTAGGATTTTCTTTAAAGTGGTACTACAATTACATGATTCCTGTATACTTTTTAAAATAAGAGTTAATTTATTTTCCACCCCACATTCAGTGAAAATTTGAAAAATAATTTTTTTAACTGAGCTCTCAACTTATAAACTTACTTTCTCATAATTTGAACAAGTGTCATATAATCATTCATTTTAATATATAATATAAAGTAGGAGTACCATGACATGCTGGGTAACAGGTATTTAATATGAAACATGTGTAGCATGCCACACCCGGTAACACCTATTTAATATAAAGTACGTGTAGCATGGCACACCGGGTAACAGCTAGTATCTACTAAAAATACCCGATTTTGATCAAATTGCACGCAAAAAAATTTTTCCTAAAATGAAAGGTGAAAAGAGACCAGCAGAATCCTTTTTATGGAAAACTGTTTACGAGCAAAAGTCAAACGAAACAAATCTTAACGCTACAGGTTTCACAAAAATTGGCATCTGGACTCAGATAATTGAATGAAGCTATTTTCACGGTGAAATCAATAAGACTTTTCAAGAAAACTGTGAGTAGATGTTTAGTGTTCGGGTATATCGAAAGATTGGACTGGCTGTAAATCTTTTCGCATGTTTCACATTCATCTAAACTAAATTTCATAAATTTTGGTAACATGGAGGGGAAAAAAAGTTGTTAGAGACATTAGGTTTTTAACTTTTCGTATATTTTGCTAAACTTTTTCAAAATTATTGAGAAATCGTGGTAAGTGAAAGGCTTCCATCGAAAGTTAAATACCTTAAATACAATAAAGGCCCAGACGCTAATTTCGATAGGTACATCTCAGTCGGAGAAAACAGTGTTACATTTCTGATCGCATTTACGGAAGTGTTTGTTTCTTTCCATTGCAGATGTTATTTAGCTTTGTGCTTAATAGCGAAATGTGAAACGTCAGAACAAAAGAGAAAGAAATCGTTTTATTTTTGCGATTGTACTTTGTATTCGTAATATTGCATTTCTTTACAACTACTGGAAGACATGAAACAGACATTGTGGGTCATTTCCGCTTTCTCGTTTTTAGCGCGGTTCCTCCCTCCCCCATAGGGAGGATTGTTTCATTGTATAGGTTGATACAATGAAACAATCCGGAAGTGCCGACAAGAAAATTTCGCGTTTCAGAACCCCTAGAGACCGAAAATAACGGTGGTTCAAATTTGTATATGTATATATATATATATATATATATATATATATATATATATATATATATTTGTCTGTTCGCTCTCTAGCTCGAAGACGAATGGTCCGATTTTGATGAAATTTGGTACAAAAATCAGTCGTCCAATATGAAAGGTCAAGTTCGTTAACCAGCAAAATCCGCCCACTGGAAGATGGAGTTTGGGGCGAAATTCGCGCAGAAAAAATCGTAACGCTTACGTTTTTGAGTTCATAAGCTTGTAAGTACTCTTTTTATAGGCTTCTTGGGCTAGGAAAACGAATGAAACCATTTTCAAGGCGATAGCTTTAACCGTTTTCGAGAAAATTGGAAAAATAGTTTTTGAATACCGTTTTTAATTTGGGTACTTAGAATCATGGGATTCAGTTGAAACATTTTCTGCATGTTCTACTTTCATTAAAACTAATATGTTGAAATTTTGGTTACGTTTAGAGTTAAGGAAGGGTTAGAATAAAATATTTTATTAAAAGACATAAAAAGTTTTGGTAACTTTGTATATTTTCCTTAATATCTCGAAAAAGGTTAAGAATTTGGGAAACGAAAGAATACCATTAGAAAGCTTACTAAATGCTCTACAAAAAAGGTTCTGATGAAAGTTTTGATTAGGCGATGTCAATCGGAGAAATAAGTGCTTAAAACATTAAAGTAATTGATTTTGCTTATTCGAACTGTTCTTTTTGTCTGTTTTTATTCCTTGTTATTTTTTAATTGCTTATAGTTGGATAATGTATTTTACAATAAAACAGATTAGGCAAAATAAGAAAAACAATTCATTGTTAGAAATATAGCTTGCCAAGAGAAAAAGATTCGTTGACGTCTTTTGAATATTTTCAATTGCCTTTATGCTGTTGGTTTTTTTATTTTATTTTTTAATTGATTTTATCTGTAGAATTATTACTATAGTAAAAGAACACAGGAATGTGTGAAAATATTTGATATTTTCCAATTCATTGAAACGTATGAAATGAAGTATCGGTAGAAGAGGATTCTAGGGTCTTGCGGACCTGACCCCAGGTATAGCCAGCCATAAAACCCTTTGAACAAAGGCCGAGGAAAATATTATCTGTTTCTATTCTATGCTTTTCAAATGAGAATAGGGATATGAACAGGAACCGGGGTCTCCCGTGGTCTAATGGCTAGCGCCTTGGATTCATAAGCGGGAGATGGTGGGTTCGATTCCCAACCTCCGGCAGGAATTTTATCATCCCACGGCTCGCTGGTGAAATTCCTCGCTACACCCTGGATGTCGGCGCTAATGACCTAGATGTAGATGTGCCGTAAAAAAAAAAAAAAAAAAAAAAAAAAAAAAAAAAAAAAAAAAAAAAAAAAAAAAAAAAAAAAAAAAAAAACTGGAACCGCGCTAAGATGACGCAGTTCCTGCGAGTCGGACTTTTTTCTGTTGTGGCCATTTAGCGCCAAACACAATGTGAACATTTTCTGCATGTTCTACTTTCATTAAAACTAATATGTTGAAATTTTGGTTACGTTTAGAGTTAAGGAAGGGTTAGAATAAAATATTTTATTAAAAGACATAAAAAGTTTTGGTAACTTTGTATACTTTCCTTAATATCTCGAAAAAGGTTAAGAATTTGGGAAACGAAAGAATACCATTAGAAAGCTTACTAAATGCTCTACAAAAAAGGTTCTGATGAAAGTTTTGATTAGGCGATGTCAATCGGAGAAATAAGTGCTTAAAACATTAAAGTAATTGATTTCGCGTATTCGCACTGTTCTTTTTGTCTGTTTTATTCCTTGTTATTTTTAAATTGCTTATAGTCAGATAATGTATTTGACAATAAAACAGATTAAGTAAAATAAGAAGATCAATTTATTGTTAGAAATGTAGCGTTCAAAGAGAGAGATCCCAAGGCTTTCCAAATGCCTCTGAGCGGAGGCCTTTCTGCCCGACTTATGGTATAGCTGACCCATACAGGTAAGATTGTAAATCAAGACCTTTCAAGACTGGTTTGTTTGAGATTTCATTTGGATAGCTGTTTCGCTATTGATCTAAATAAAGTAATAACTGTTTCTATTCTATGCCTTCATAAACACTAGAGATAAGAACGGAACCGCGCTAAGATGACGCAGTTCCTGCGAATCGGACTTTTTTTTAGAATACACACAACTCCTAAATAAACTATGATTGTTGTGGCACATAGTCCAGGGTGTAAGTAAACCAAAACTGGCTCTGTGCAACAAACAGAAATCATTGCTCAAGGTACTTAAATTAACTACCAACTAATATTTAAATTAAGTAACATAAATTTAAAAAATCCAACATTCAATAATATATCATTTTGAAGACAATAATTTATCACATAAAGGCTTAATAACAGTTAATGCAAGCATACATTCATAAAATAAAATTCCCATCTTTATCTAACATCTGTGGCGTTAATATCCTAAAAGGTTGGTACGCCTTTAGGAAAAAAAAACAAAACCAGAGCTTAAATTAGTAAAGGTTTAATATTTGGCTAGTTATTACTCTAATTTAAGCTCTGGCTGTAACACACACTTGCCTAATGTATCTTTCACCCTTTCCTGTCTATAATGTTTCTGTTTTAGCGCGGTTTCTCCCTCCCCCATAGGGAGGAACCCCGCTTATAAGGTTGATCTCATGACGCAATCCAGAAGTGCCGACTAGAAAATTTTGCGTTTCAGAAACCCTAGAGACCGAAAATGATGGTGGTTCAAATATGTCTGTTCGCTCTGTTGGTCGAAGACGAATAGTCCGATTTTGATGAAATTTGGTACAAAAATCCGTCGTCCAATTTGAAAGGTCAAGTTCGTTAACCAGCAAAATCCGTCCACTTGAAGATGGCGTTTGGGGCGAAATTCGCGCAAACAAAATCGTTACGCTTACGTTTTTGAGTTCATAAGCTGTACTCGTTTTATAGTCTTCGTGGGCTAGAAAAACGAATGAAACCATTTTCAAGGCGATAGCTTTAACCGTTTTCGAGAAAATTGGAAATATAGTTTTTGAATACCGTTTTTGGTTTGGGTACTTAGAATCATGGGATTCAGTTGAAACATTTTCTGCATATTCTACTTTCATTAAAACTAATATGTTGAAATTTTGGTTACGTTTGGAGTTAAGGAAGGGTTAGAATAAAATATTTTATTAACAGACATAAAAAGTTTTGGTAACTTTGTATACTTTCCTTAATATCTCGAAAAATATTGAGAATCATGGTAAACGTAAGATTATCATTAAAAGGCTTACTAAATGCTTTACAAAAATGATTCTGATGAAAGTTTTGATTAGGCGATGTCAATCGGGGAAATAAGTGCTTAAAACTTTAAAGTAATTGATTTCGCTTATTCGAACTGTTCTTTTTGTCGTTGATTATGTTACTTAGAATTATGGGATTCAGTTGAAACATTTTCTGCATGTTCGAATTTCATCAACACTAATATGTTGAAATTTTGGTTACGTTTGGAGTAAAGGAAGGGTTAGAATAAAATATTTTATTAGCAGACAAGAAAAGTTTTGGTAACTGTATACTTTCGTTAGTATCTCGAAAACCGTTGACAATCTTGGGAGGCGAAAGGTTACCATTCGAAAGCTTACTAAATGGTCTACAAAAAAGGTTCTGAAGAAAGTTTTGAATAAGCGATGTCAATCCGAGAAATAAGTGCTTAAACTTTGAAGTAATTAATTTCGTTTATTCGAACGGTTCTTTTTACCTGTTTTTATTCCTTTTTTTTTTAGCACTTTCCTCCGAAGGAAAGTATTAGCACTTTCCTCCGAAGGAAAGTAGCTATTGAGGTTGGACGCATGACGGAATTTTTGAAAAATTTCTTCAAATCTTTATCGATCCTACCTAGTAGACACCGAAAATGACCCCCATTAAAATTTATATATATCTATATATATATATATATATATATATATGTGCATATATATATATATATATATATATATATATATATATATATGTGTCTGTTAACACGATAGCGGCCAGAGTTTTTGTTTTTTCGTCACGAAACTTGGTATATAGCATTCAATTAGCAAACGATTGAACGAGTTCGTTAACCACCAAAGTCGGTCCACCGGAAGTGGGGGTTTACCCCGAACCCAAAACACTAATTTGACTATGTCAGCCGTAATATTAGTTATATTTCAACGAAACTTGGTACTCGTAGTGGTAATATAGAGAGAAAAGTGAGATATAAAAATGAACTAAATCGGTTCATTAGAAGGGGGGGGGGTTTACTCCGGACCCACAATACCAATTCGCCACTACCAGCCGTGATTTTTGGTATATTTCGACGGAACTCGGTATTCGTAGTGGTAATCCACAGGTAAATAACTGTTGTAAAATAAACTAAATCGGTTCATTAGGAGGGGGGGTTTACTCCGGACCCACAATACCAATTCGCCACTACCAGCCGTGATTTTTGGTATATTTCGACGAAACTCGGTATTCGTAGTGGTAATCTACAGGTAAATATGTGTTGTAAAAATAAACTAAATCGGTTCATTAGAAGGGGGGGGGGGTTTACTCCTGACCCAAATTCGTAATATACTCATACCGGTCGTAATTTCTGCTGTATTGTAACGAAACGCGGTATACGTCGTGGGTAACTCATGAGAAAGAAGTGTTGTAAAAATGAGCTGAATCGGTCAATCGGAAAGCGGGGGTTTAATTTCTAATATATTTTAATAGAAAAGCCCGCCAGACGTAGGTTCACAAAGCCGCCGCAAGGAGCGCTTTCTACCACTAGAGTGACTGTATCCTGTTCCTGCGTTAGATCAAAATACGATAATATGAGGTTTTTTGTATTTATTACGTAGTGTAATAGGTACCATGTGTAAACATAACTCTGGAAGCAAATTATTAATTGATCAGTTACTCATTACAAATTTAAAAGAGAACTATTCATGTTTTTATTTTATTTATGTAGGATATTATAAGCAAATTGTTCTGGAAAGCAATCTACACTACCCAAATTCTGAGGAAAGTCCTTAGTTATGCAGCTCCTGCGTGACGGACTTTTTTTAATAGCTTATAGTTGTATAATGTATGTGACAATAAAACAGATTAAGTAAAATAAGAAAAACAATTCATTGTTAGAAATATTGCTTGTCAAGAGAAAACGATTTTTTTTATCTCTGTTTACCTTTGTTTTTAATTTTTTTTTTCTCGGTTTGCCTTAGTTTTTAATATCTTGCTGTTATTTTGATTGCATTTTTTTTAATAAAACATGACAAGTGATTGAGAAGCTTTTTTGTATTTTGAATTTACTTTGAGAGTCTTGCTTAAGGATTGAGGAATTTCCGCTTCTAACCTGTCGGTGTTAGAACAACAGTTTTCATGAAATAAAAAAAAAAAAAAGATTAGTTCTATTTTAAGCTTTCCAAATGACAATATGGTTGAGAACGGATTCGTCTTAAAATGACGCAGTTCCTGCTGAAAGAGAATGTTTAGACTCTGAATAGGGTCAGACACTTGCCCGGGTCGAGCTACTAGGCTGGCTTCAGGTAAGCTTTTATTGCACTTCATAAATCAAGATGCATCCTAGGAGAGATGACAGATATTGTACCTGTAGGAGGTCATACAGCCAAATGCTATAGTAGAAATATAATTATATTTTATGGTTGTATGAGGCGTAGTACATTAAAAAAATAACATAATAATACTTTCTCATTTTCTTGTACAATTTTATTTTGTTTAATTGCATTTAACAGTAAAATGAGTAGTTTAGTGTTTTTAATTGCATTTAACACTAAAATGGATATGTTAGTAAAGCAAGTTAAGTCAATTAGAAACAAATTCGTAGTAGAGTCTTCGTAGAGAGAAACTTGGGACGGCGGAAAGAGTAATTTTCGCTTAGAATAGTTTCTTGTGCCTTGCCGACAATCTTGCTTTTCTTTGGAATATGTGTTCACATTAAGAATGATCTAAACAAAGTAATAACTGTTTCTATTCTAAGTATACAAAATGGCACTAGGGATATGAATGGAACCGCGCTAAGATGATGCAGTTCCTGCGAGTCGGACTTTTTGTCATTTCTTTTGAATATATATTTCTCTTAAGTCTGTCCTCCTTGTTTTACAGTCCTGATAAAGGCTTGTATTTCAAGCCGAAACGTCGGCAAAATAAAAAACTATTTTTTTATAAAACATTTAGTTTTATTAGGTTACCACGATCGAACCATGACAAATTCTACTTTCGCATGACCAAGGGTCAACAATCTCCTCTCAATGTATTAAACATTTCTATACTTCCGACAGTATGGATAACCATTGTGTGGAAACACGCTAAGAAGTTGCAGTTCCCGTGAGCCGGGATTCTGTATCTCCATCTTTTCCTATCAACGATAATTGATTAATACTACTCAGAAATAGATAAATATTATTTCCCCTTCTTTAATGCTAAATCCACAAATTCTTAGCTTTTGATAAATACATTTTTTTTTACCTATTTTTTTAATTGAAGTGGGACGAAATAAATATTTATTGATGGCTATATGTTGTATAATAAGATAATAAATGTAAGACACGATATTAAAATGATTTATGGATTACAAAGCGAGTGATTAACTCGAAAGCCCAAAGTGGCTGATCCCCTGGCACCATGTGGCCTGCATTTCTAACTAATACTTCTGTCAAACCACCACCTGATCTGTAATATCCAGCAAGATTCGAACCAACAAACCACTTCTTCCTCAGGGCTTTTCTGAATTGATCTGCACTCGTCCAATGAAAAGCCTCCAGAAAGCTCCGTGTACACGGGTATGGCACAACTAAATCTAACTGTCCACTGTACAATAACACTCTATTGTTTTCTATTACATCTTCCAAATATTGTTTTGCAGATACCATTATATCATCATATAAAAATTCTTCGACTTTTAAATCAGCGTGAAATGTGAGATTACCCACGTGCAATGCTTTCCGCATCATTTCGCTTTGAAGGAACACATTCATATCTCCATAAGGGCTGTAGTCTTTGTCGTGGAGTAAGTTATAAATGAACGAAAACCCTGTGAAATTTCGGAAGAATGTACCGCCTTCTATGAATCCTCCGAGTATTAACGTCTGAAATATATCCGTGGCTTTACGATAATTTTGTTCCTGTATATTTCTTATTATTTCGCTTTCTCTCCCTTTAAAGATTGATTTTTCATTTGCGTCAATGATTCCAAGCTGATAAAAATAATCTCCGTAGTTCATCATGTTTTCTGGATCAATGAAACCATTTCCAATAGCGATTCCTTTCAAGTTGATGTTGGATATATTTTTAGCATTCTTCCCGTGAATTACATAAGCAAGAGCTGGGATATATTTACCAGCATAAGACTCACCTGATATGTAGAATTCGTTCTTCCTCAAATAGGGGAAAATTTCAAAAAATTGTTGTACTGCAGAAAACAATTCCAAAGATAATCCGTGTTGATCTTTAGCAAAACACTCGTCATTGTCCGTGAAGCTGAATCCAGTACCCACAGGATTGTCAATGTAAATCATGTGGAACACTTTCGACCAATGATGCTCCCGTATCTTCGCTGTACCGTTTCTCTCCAAATACAATGGACCGTTTTCTTGGAAGAGGCCGAACATGGAAGAGGTTCCAGGTCCTCCTTGGAGCCATAAGACCACCGGAGCATCTTGAGGAGACTCCTCTGCGGGAAAGTACCAGAAGAACAGATTGGAATTGCAGGATTGGTTGACTGTCAGAAACCCCGAATAGCTTTCAACTCCCATTATGGGATTGACTAGAGCTGCCAGACGTCCAAGATCTGCCATTCGGAGCTCAATGTAAGGCGTCAAGAACAATGGTTCTCCTACGCCATTATGTGCGAGAGTAAAATAGAAAATATCGAAGCAGGAAAGCAATACACAATAACTGAAAGCACTGTGGACCTGAAGCATTGCAGAAAGAAGCAACTATTGCGTCCAAGCTTCAGAATTGTACTGAAGTAATTTAAAAATTGGAAACCAACAATAAAGTTGTTTTTTGTTGTTGTTGTTTTTTTTTTTTGCCGATTATGGGTTTAGAGTAATCTATGTTGATTAAGACTAAACTACTAATCTCTCGTCATGGATATTCCTTAAATCCTGAATATAGATATTACAACATTAAAATTGACAGGTTTAGAAACTTATGTAAGATGATTTATATATATAAATGTCCTACTCACAGGAACTGCATCATCTTAGCGCGGTTCCGTTCATATCCATTTTGTCATTTGAAAAGCTTAGAATAGAAACAGATAATATTTGGTTCGGCCTTTGTTCAAAGGGGTTTATGACTTTACCTGGTCGGGTCCACCGGACCCCAGAATCCTCTTCATACGTTGAATGCATTGAAAAATATCAAAAATTTTCACATTTTCTTGTGTTCTTCTACTATAGTAATAATTCTACAAATAAAATCAATTAAAAAATAAAATAAAAAACCAACAGCATAAAGGCAATTGAAAATATTCAAAAGACGTCATCGAATCTCTTTCTCTTGGCAAGCTATATTCTAACAATGAATTGTTCTTCTTATTTTACTTAATCTGTTTTATTGTCAAATACATTATCCAACCATAAGCTATAAAAAAAAAAAAAAAAAAAAAAAAAAAAAAAAAAAAAAAAAAAAAAAAACAAGGAATAAAAACAGACAAAAAGAACCGTTCGAATAAACGAAATCATTTACTTCAAAGTTTAAGCACTTATTTCTCCGATTGACCTTGCTTATTCAAAACTTTCTTCAGAACCTTTTTTGTAGACCATTTAGTAAGCTTTCCAATGGTAACCTTTCGCTTCCCTAATTTTCAACCGTTTTCGAGATATTAATAAAAGTATACGAAGTTCCCAAAACTTTTCATTATTTCTAGCAACAGAAAATTGGTCTCATTTTACCTATCCTGTTTTACACACAAATACATTTTCCTAACATAAGAAATTAAAAAAATAAAAAGCAATAAAAAACTAACGGAAAGAGACACAAATTACAAAAAGAACGACAAAAACCCGTTCAAAAGAACTAAACAGACGTATTTGAAGTTTTAAGCACTTATTTCTTCGATTGACATCACCTAATCAAAAATTGTTTCAGAGTCTTTTTGGTTGAAAATTTAGAAAGCTTTCAAATAGTTTCTATCCACTTATCAAAATTTCCCAAACGTGTTCGAGATATTAATGAAAGTATACCCAAAACTTTTCATGTCTGTTCATAAAATATTTTATTCTAACGCTACCTTAACTCCAAACGTAACCAAAAGCTTAACATATTAGTTTTGATGAAAATGTTTCGTCTGAATCCCATGATTTTAGGTACCAAAACCAAAAACGTTATTCAGCAACTATAGTTCCAATTTTCTCGAAAACGGTTAAAGCTATCGCCTTAAAAATGGTTTTATTCGTTGTCCTAGGCCAAGAAGCCTATAAAACGAGTACTTGCATGCATATGAAGTAAGCGGAACGATTTTTTTCGCGCGACATTCGCTCCAAAAACCATGTTCCGGTGGGCGGATTCTCCTGGTTAACAAACCTGACCTTTCAAATTAGACGAAAGATTTTTGTTCCAAATTTCATCAAAATCGGACCATTAGGGGGCCGGAAAACCGCGAACAGACATATATATATATATATATATATATATATATATATATATACATATATATATATATATATATACATATATATATATATACATATATATATATATATACATATATATATATATATATATATATATATATATATATATATACAAATTTGAACCACCGTTATTTTCGGTCTCAAGGGGTTCTGAAACGCAAAATTTTCTAGTCGGCACTTCCCGATTGTTTCATGAGATAAACCTTATAAGCGGGGGTTCCTCCCTATGAAGGGAGGGAGGAACCGCGCTAAAAAAGGAAAGAATAATCTGAAACATAAAGATGATTTCCTCGGTTTCGATTGTTAAATACCTATTACTCTCATAAAGACATTGGAGCAGATAATTAATATTACAAAATAGAATTTAAAAAATGTACATTTAAGGAAAAAACTACTAATACAATACTAAGTTCCCACAAAAACAATTATATGCCATCCATCAATTTCCGTATACTTGAGAAGATATATTCGACCGTTGAGATGTAGAAGGTGTCGAGCATCGGGGTTTCGGTCTTTTTTAAATAAAAACTACATTTTATTGGTAAACTTTTTGTATAAGATCAATTATATTATATCAATATAATTTCTTATACTTCAGTAGGATTCTACTCTGAGACCTATCAGATAAGAATTTCTACAGGGTTAGCTTTTTCTTTCTATATGTCCCACCGGAAAATACATACAAATTTGAAATACCCCTTTTTTTTCGTGACTTGGGAATAATTAGGTGTTGATTATTGTCAGTTCTTCGAATGGCATTATTGTATAAATATTACTATCATTGTTCTATATTCGTTATGACGAACAGTCAAATTAGTTTAAAAAGAAAATTTAGTCACGTCGACATTTAAAAGGGATTTTTTAAAACTATTTAACTTTATCTAATATTATCATTATTACAGACAAATAGCATGAAACTCCTTTTGCACACGTGTCCTTTTCCACCGTTAAGCAACTTGAAAATTGAACCATTTTTTAGGCTCCTTTACTTATTCAGACTAACACGTTCTTCTAAGAAATAATAATTGTTTCTATGAAGAGAGACGACTTTAATAGTAGTGACCCCTCAGTCTTTTACCTTATAATAAATCGTCTTATTCAGATCATCTCTGTCCTCTTCCTTTCCTCAGCTTGCTGGTGTTCCACAAGGCGGCATCCTAAGTCCTATCGTATTTCCTGCTGACATGCCCACCCATCATTCCACAACCTTCTTCACTTTTTCTGACGATACATATGCATATGAAAAAAAAATAGTAGTGAATTCATCGCAAACAATGAAATAATTTGTCATCGCCAATGATATAAAAGTATCCTTAAAATATATGAAACATGAATTTGTTATTTTGAAATAAATCATATTTTTGACAAGTTTGAGATTGATAGTGAAATATAACTGGGGGTTCGAGAGACTCGAATTTTAAGCATTAGTTTACTCCCAAGAGGTTATTTGGTGGGGTCTTGAGCTTTTTTTTTCAGTGGATAAAAGACAAAGATCAAAATATATTGTGATAAGAGGCCAAGGAATGATTAGGATTCGGCTAAGAGAAACGTTTTATAAGCTATTTTCATGATATTGCTTTATTAATTGCGTTGGTCATTATTTTAACTAAAATAAGTTAAAATGTTTATTACCCAGGTAATCGGTTAACTGAAATTTTGAGAAAGAGACAGAGCTAGAGAGAGAGTGCGGGTGGGAGGGGGGGATAGAGAGATACACGTTGAACAAACCCCTTCATATTCCATTCATGTAGTTGATCCTGGCAGTTGTACAATCTAGAGGTGCAGACTTTAAACTAGGAGTTTTATTTTGGCAGTAATTGGGCATAGAAGCAATAAATTTCTAGAAAGAGTATCCTTGCCCCCAGTGAATACGGATGAAGAGAAAGTTCGACCATGACCTGAATATCCTGTCCGGTTGATGGCCTACACTCAGCCGGCTCAATGTCAGGACGTTTAGACTAATCTAAAATCATTGGTCGAATTAACCCACATAATTACATTAACCATTAAAAGAAAATATTTAAAAAGTCCGTCACTAAGGAGCAGCATAACTAAAACATTCCTCAGTAAGCTGGTCAGATTAGATCGCATTCTAGAAGAATTTGTTTAGAATTATAACATTACTAGCTGAATACCCGTGTTTCACCACGGCCGATAAGTATTTTTTATATTGAGTTAAATAAGATATGATCAAAATTAACGCTACTACATAATTGTGTACAGCTTATTACTGCACGGACTTTAAAGTTACCCAGGAAACACCATGTGGAGGTAACCGTACTTGTTTCCGGTGGAGAGTAAAATAAAAAAAAATCAACAGCCGCTTAAACAATTAGGTAAACAGAGACAAATACACGTTGAAAAGCATAAAACTAACAAATTTGAAGTTTTAAGCAATTATCTCTTCGATTGACATCGCCCCACCGAACATTACAACAGACTCTTATTGTAGAGAATTTAGTAACCTTTCGAATAGCCGCCTTCCACTTACTACGAGTTCCCAACCGTTTTCGAGATATTTTAGAAAATATACTGAGATCCGAAAACTTTGTATCACCATTCGTACAATTTTTTTCCACATAATTCGTTTCTGAATACCCAAACAGAAAATTAGTTTTGAAAAGTATTTCTATCAATTTTTCTGGTAAATGGCTACAGAACTCGCTTAAAAAATGGTTTCATTCGTTTTCCTACGTTAAGGAATCTTTCGCACAAATGTCGCTCCAAAAACCATGTTCCAGTAAACGGATTCAACTGGTTAATGAACTTGACCTTTTAAATGAGAAGAAAGATTTCTGTACCAAATGTTATCAAAATCGAAACATTTTTGAGCCGATGAGGAACTTCTTAATAATTCAAACCCCCATAAAAGTACTTAAACATTTGAATATAAAAAAAAAAAAAACTTTCTTAGCGAGTGTTTACACTCTAAACGTATTGTCCGTGCAAAATTTCAAATTTTTGTGTCAAGTGGTTCGGGATATAATAACCTCGGGTGGGCCATCACCAGGGCGTACACTCTATGAGGGGCAAAATCACATTTTATTTCTAGTAATTCAAGGTCTGCCATCATAGTGGAAATTAACCTCAATTAAAAATAATACTATGAAATAGATAATGTAAGGTAACAGCTGTTCTCTTATCCTCCTAGCAACGCTTGCTGCCTAGGTTTGCCTGCTCTGACCAACTCAAACTTTAAACCCCTCTGAAAATACTTAAAAAATCGAATATAAAAAAATCCTTTCTTAGCGAGCGTCTACGTTCTATAGGGAGTGTCCATTCAAAATTTCAAATTTTTCTGTTGAGCGGTTTGGGCTGGGCGCTAATAGGTCAGTGAATGACTGAGTGGTATTTGACAAATATATAGTAGATAACTACAAAATAAACATAAATAGTTCATCTTTTTTTTATATTTGTAATGAACAGCTGACTCAACGGATGATAAATTAGATAGCTTTAACACTAGATTTACCAGACCAGTCATTTTCACTTGTGCAATTTCAATTCAAATGATATTATGACTTTTGTAGCTATAAAAGGGAATACATTTAATGAACCAGGTCCAGGTCAGGTATATCTAGTGTTAAATTATCTGTCCCCCTTGTCGCTCATGTCCTGTTACGGAATTGATTTTATAAATAAATAAATTTTTATATATATATATATATATATATATATATATAAATTTATATATATATATATATAAAAGATTGTAAATGGTTTAATTTTCAATAGTTTTTTCTTCATAAAAATCTTGTAATAAAAAGTTGGACGTCATTATAAACAATTTTCATTTCAAAGTTTGTTAAACCCTCTAGTTAAGGAATGAATTAAGATTCAGTAACTTAGAATGTATTCACATTTCTAATTAAAATAGAATCCCATCTCCAATAATCTTTGCTTACATGTGTCCATTTATCTATGACGTACTATGACTCCATAAACTAAGTTAATTTTTTTAATAAGGTTAATTTTTTTTTATTTAATAAATATGTATATATATATATATATATATATATATATATATGTATATATATATATATATATATATATATATATATATATATATATATACTACTACTACTAATTTGTAGTATTTTAATTTTTATAAATGTAATATATAATATTTTTAATGTCTTAATTAACTCACTAAATCATTGAGGCGCTTTACGTGTATAATCGGTTTTTGTGGAAGGTGTTTATTGATAAAAGTTTATTTAATTTTCTTATAATAATGCCAAAATGGAAATTACGGAAATACGATTAGCACTAGTTCTGGATATGGGCCTATAATAATTATAGTATTATTATTCTCTGATTATTTTATTTATTTATTTAGAGTTCACAACAAAGGCTATTTACTCTTAAATTCAATGTGCGAACAAAGCTAAATGTTGAAATACAAAGCTAAATGAAAAAGACAATTACAAAAAGATACTATAGTAGCTGAAAAGATTTATCATTGTTTAAGAAAACAAAATAAAATAATAATTATAATTATAAATTATAAAAAAAAATATATATATAAATAAATACAAAATAAATTATTTATAGGGAGGATTTCTAAAAACGTTGGATCTTATTTTTATTTTTTAAATATTTTAGAATATTATCAATGTGTGTACTGTCCTGTTTAAGCAATTCGTGTAAGTCTGTAGGTAAGTCAATGTCTTGTCTTTCCCTGCAGTCTGTAAGTATGTGTTTGATTGTTAAAGGAACGTTGCAAAGTGTACAAATCGGTTTGTCCTGTCTTGTCATCAAATACGAATGTGTCAAGTGTGAATGTCCGATTCTTAGTCTAGTAAGCACGACTTCTTCACGCCTCGAGTTCCGAATACTGGAACTCCAGGCTCCTATTGTCGGCTTAATCTCTCGTAACTTGTTGTCTTGTGTGTATGTCCAGTCAGTTTGCCACTTGTTCATTAT
This sequence comes from Gonocerus acuteangulatus, assembly GCA_946811695.1. Lineage (NCBI taxonomy): Eukaryota > Metazoa > Arthropoda > Insecta > Hemiptera > Coreidae > Gonocerus > Gonocerus acuteangulatus. The sequence continues at coordinate 37,889,758 of OX328123.1, forward strand.
GTGTATTTTTATTAAATTGTTTATGTCATGTCTAGTCATCTGATTAATGTCTTCAGTTGTTCGTCTTGTAGCTATTCTCTGATTAACATTATCCAATTATCGCATCAAAAAATAAAGCGTTGATTTGGTACAACTACTTAGTAGTTCTGAAACGTTATTTTAAATATAAACAAAGGGAAAACATTTTAGCGATGTTCTACTTTTTTAGTTCAAATGGTTTGGAAAAAAATAAACAAATAATTTGCTGAATCTCTGTGATATTGCAACTTTTAGAATAGCTTTTTCATTACTAATTAACAAGAACCAATTGAAGACCGTTAACTGGCCAGATGGTCCTTGCGATTATAAACTGAATATAAAAACAGAATTTAAATGTGTCCCCTGGCTTCGAAAGAGAAATAGAAGATATCCAGGATGAGTGCGTAGGCACGTAGGCAGAATTTGTGTCACACAACAGCTTTCTTTCTCTAGATCCTACTTTTCTTATCGCTGGGATATATACAAATGTGTTTCATTATTAGTCTTGCTTTGGGAGTTATCTTCATAACTAAAGGTTAGGTTATACACCTTTACGCCAATCTCGGAGGGAAGAAGTTGTTTTAGCCGGATTTCGGATAGACCACTCTGCAATGACCTATACCTACCTTCTCAAAACTCTGCACTCGTCCACGTGTGAAACATCCGAATATAGAATACATAATTATTCAATGTAAAACGTTCTCCCCTTTTTGAGCTTATTCATCTGTACATAATTTAATATTACGTTTCTTTAGCTATAGAAAGTTTCTGTAAACTGTGACTATTCATTGACGATAATATAATAAGATAACATAATAAATCAGGGATTAATATGATTCCTTGAGAATGATGTGATATATGATAACAACCCGCAGTGACAAGGATCATAGATCTTGATGGCCTAGAAGACATGCTACGTATAGAGGTAGACAAAAATAAACTAAAATGTTCTAACAGGTTTATAATTTAATTATCTGTGAGTGGCTCTTTCGTGTTTATTCTCAGTGCAGCCTCTCAGAACCTAAATGGTATAATATTTGAAGGAAAAAAGAACAAGTACATTATGGATTGTAGATTGTATATGAGTATTTTCAGCATAAAAGTTTAATTTTTGTATCTTGAACATCCGTAATATGTGCTAATATTGTCTAAAATAATCTCATTACCAGAAGGTAGAATACGCAGAATAATATAAAATATTAAATGTATTACATGACCTACAAAAGCAGGCAAGGAAACAGCATACTGTCCTCTTAAAATTCAAACACCAGGGAACTGGAAAACTCGGCATTTGAAAAGATAAACGATACCAAAAAAATATATGTAAATTAAAATAAAAATATGATATTATTTTAATGTCAATTAAATCCATCCTTTTTTTCATTTGGGGTTTAATTTGTTTCTATTTCATTCACTGCCTGAAATAATACGTAAATTTGGATATATTGTTTTGAACGGACATTTATTAAAATAAAAGATTTTAATAAGGAGATAGATAAGTTATTACTTAACAGTAACCTCACTGCCGACAATACATTGTCCGTTTCAAAATGTGTTTTTCGCGAAGAACCCGACAGCCATTGTAGTACAGCATATACTTCATGAACATTTTTCAATCGTAAATGACCGTGTTACTAGTTGGGCTAGTGGGAAACCAGACAGTCTAAACACAACGGGTGAACTCTTCATTAAAAAGAAAACGGAAAAAAGTAGTTTCTCAAGGAAGTAAGTAACGTCATCATTATTAAATAATACAGGAGTGAATCCGCAAAATAGAGGTTTCGTCAGCTGATGGAAGTACCAACAGGAAGAACAATTGAATTAGGTTTTGTTCACATGTCGATGTTAAGCTACTCCGATTCCCTTATATAACATCAGTAACCACAAGTAGGGGAATGTTATGACTAGAGCGGAGTTTGATTATTAGGTATAATTAATATAGATAGCTGTTCTGTTGGTTTCAGATAGGTATTTAGGTTAGATATCTATCTATATATATAAAAATCACGTGTCTGTCTGTTTGTCTGTTTGTTTGTTCCTTATACAAATCCACACCGTTTGACCGATTTTGACCAAACTTTGAATAATGGTAGGTCTTGATACGAGAAATCTTCTACGCTAGGTCAAAAAAATCTACCAGCTGTCTGTCTATATGTTTGTCCCTTATACAAATCCACACCGTTCGTCCGATTTTGACTAAACTCGGAACATTTGTGGATCTTAATCTGAGGAGTGTCATAGGCTAAGTCAAAAACGTCTACCAGCTGTCTGTCGGTATGTTTGTTCCTTATACAAATCCACACCGTTTGACCGATTTTGACCAAACTCGGTACATATGTGGATCTTAATCTGAGGAGTGTCGTAGGCTAAGTCAAAAACATCTACCAGCTGTCTGTACGTATGTTTGTCCCTTATACAAATCCACACCGTTCGTCCGATTTTGACTAAACTCGGTACACATGTGGATCTTAATCTGCGGAGTGTCGTAGGCTAAGTCAAAAACGTCTACCAGCTGTCTCTCTGTATGTTTGTCCCTTATAGAAATCCACACCGTCCGTCGGATTTTGACCAAACTTGGAATAATGGTAGGTCTTGATACGCCGATTGCCATAGGCTTGGTCAAAACGGCTACCATCTGTCTGTCTGTATGTTTGTTCTTTATACAAACCCACACCGTTTGACAGATTTTGATCAAACTGGGCACACAGGTTGGTCTTGATCAGGGGAGTGTCATCGGCCAGGTCAAAAACGTCTACCAGCTGCTGACTGTATGTGCCCTTTTTTTACCTGAAAATATCCTATTTTGACAGTATTTCATTCGCTGTAGATAAATATACAAGTTAAAATTCATAGTCACCTCTTATTCATTGTGCCATATTTAATGTAAAACTGAGAGCGTGATTGATTTGTCACATTAGTGTTGATAATGCCTAATGAGTGATAAGGGGAATTTGAAAAAGAAGCAAGAGAATCTTTTAGAGCAGTCGATCATGGTTATTATGGTAATAAGAGAAATGAAAATTATGTTGAACTTGCGAACAATCTCCTTCAAAAGCATCAACCTTTGTGTTGGTAAACCTCTTGGTCGCTAGAAATTCATTTTCTTTCTTCTCATTTTAATTTTTTTCCTGCTAAATGCGGTGATGTAAGTGACGAACATCCACCAAAATATCTCGACCATGGAAGATACCAGGGTCGATGCAATGCGTTAATGTTAGCGGACTACTGCTGGAATTGAAGAAAATATACCCCTGAAAGCAATTAAAATAGACATACGAAAAAGAAGAGAAATTCTTAATTAAACAGGTTTAAATATGTATTTTGTTGATATTACAAAATTCCAAATCTATATGTATACAAATCACGTGTCGTAGGCTAAGTCAAAAACGTCTACCAGCTGTCTGTATGTTTGTCCCTTATAGAAATCCACACCGTTCGTCGGATTTTGACCAAACTTGGAATAATGGTAGGTCTTGATACGCCGATTGCCATAGGCTTGGTCAAAACGGCTACCATCTGTCTGTCTGTATGTTTCTTCTTTATACAAACCCACACCGTTTGACAGATTTTGATCAAACTGGGCACACAGGTTGGTCTTGATCAGGGGAGTGTCATAGGCCAGGTCAAAAACGTCTACCAGCTACTGCCCTTTTTTAAAAAAAATAAAAATCCACACTGTTAGACAGATTTTTACCAAACTTGGCATACATGTATGTCTTGATTCGGGGGGGGGGGGGTTATAGGTTAGGTCAAATTCGTCTAGGACGGCAAGTTGGGAGGTCACGGGTTCGAAACAGTTACAGATTCGTGTTATTTGATTTTAATTATACTTATTTGGTTTCTAATTTATTTAGGCTTTTCTATATGCAGAAAGTAGGTGTAGCATGGCACGCCGAGTAACAGCTAGTAGAAAATAAATTTAACTTTATCTCCAGCATATCTTAAAACGGAAGTTAAGTAGATAAATCGGTGAATCCGAATAAATAAAAGTAGATATATATTTTACGTTTATGATTAAAGGTAGCTCAAAAGAATGTAACACTTAAGAGCATATATATATATATGATTGATTTGTGAGACGGCTTCTCTCTCCAGCGGTGTTCTTTCTCTCCTTTGCGCAATATTTCGTCGGGTTCATCTCCGACTTCTTCGGGCTGCTATCTGTCGTCCTCGGTGGTTGTCAAGGGAATGATTTTTTCCCGGAATTTCCCTCCTTTATAGCCCTACTTCGTAGACTATGCGGGCCAATGGTGTAGGGGGTCCGTGGGCCAATAGGGCTCGAGGGCTGTCTTTGTCCGTCCGTCGTCTGTAGTTCAACAGTGGTCCGTGTGGGGCGCTGGTCTTCAGTCCTTGTTTTCACCTCTCTCTTCTTAAGGATGGGCCGCCAGATGTCCGGGAGGATGAGGCCATCTTCCCTATTGAAGTTCACCGGATGCTTATATATTTCTATGGCTTCTCTAATAAGTCTTCTTGTCAAATTGGTCTCCTTGGCTAGGGTCTTGGCTTGGTCGAATAATACTTGCTTGGGGCACTCTTCTCCGTGTGTTGCCACCGCAGAAGTTTTGGTGCGCCCCAGCCTGTAGTCAGCAGCGTGTTGTCCGATCCGGGTGGCCACCTTCTTACCTGTTTGACCTACATACACCTTCCCACAGTCGCACGGTAGAAGGTAAACACCCTGGTCTTGTAACCGCTGCTTATCCTTACTCTTGCTGAGCCATTCCCCTAGCTTATTGAGCGGTTTAAAGGCGACTTCGGTGTTGTGACTTCTGAATAGTCTGCCTAATTTCTCGCTCACGCCGTTGACATATGGCAGGGAGATTCTTGTCTTTTGTTCTGCATCTGTCCGGTTATTGTCTTGGTGTCGGGTTTTCACATCTTTGATGATCCGGGCCAGTTTCTTATGATCATAGCCGTTGCTCACCAGATCTTTTGTGAGTTGTGCCAGTTCGTCTACGAAGTAGGGCTAAAGGAGGGAAATTCCGGGAAAAAATCATTCCCTTGACAACCACCGAGGACGACAGATAGCAGCCCGAAGAAGTCGGAGATGAACCCGACGAAATATTGCGCAAAGGAGAGAAAGAACACCGCTGGAGAGAGAAGCCGTCTCACAAATCAATCATATCAACCCCAGCGAAGAAACTTAAAACAAAACATATATATATATATATATATATATATATATATATATATATATTATATGTATATATATATATATTATATATATATATACATATATATATTATATATATATACATATATATATTATATATATATTTTATATATATATATATATATATTATATATATATATACATATATATATTATATATATATTTTATATATATATATTATATATATATATATGTGTGTTTGTGTGTGTGTGTGTGTTTGTGTATTGATCTACCGAACAGCAAACAATCGATGAAACAGAGAAGCCAGGTTGCGAATAGGGCATACAAGGCTTACACACTCTTACCTCACGTCCAAAGATGATCCACCCAACTGTATAAGCTGTGGAGTCCTCCTCACGGTGAAGCACATACTTACTGAGTGCTTAGAATATCAATTAGAAAGGAATCGATTCAAAATTGATGGTACCTTAGACGAAATTCTAGGGGATTATCCAGAAAAGATCATTAACCTGTTTAAATTCCTAGATTCTTCAAATTTAACAGACAAAATTTAACATTTAACTGTATTTTGCTGATACACAGTATTCTAACAAAATACAGTTAACAAAATAATATAGGCATTCTTGTGTTTCGATACTACTAATTTAACCGCATCTAGAAATTAATGTTATTCTCAACAGCTATTTTTATTTTAACCTGTCACCTGTTTTATTTTTCATATTTTTAAGATTTTCATTATTTGTTTCTTTATTTACTTTTTATTCTAATATCAATTTATAGTAATTGTAAATGTATCCATATTGCAACAAACAATAACATCAATAACTCTTCCTATTAAAATTACAACTTTAATACTTTAAGTACCCTCTTGGGTCTTACTTTCACAGGTTGACCATGACCCAGTGTGGTTGATATTGCCCTTAATACAAAACAAAAAAAAAAACATAGAAGTGTTAAAGGCTTCGGCAGCCGATGTACAATAAAAAAAAAACTTCCCACTTAGACGAGATTAATAGATCCCCCTTTAATGTCTTAAATTCGCCAAAAAATTCATAATGTCGCTGCACTCAAGTACAAAGCTCGAGTAAATTAGGTATCAGGCACTAGACTTGTTGCTGCACTCAAGTACAAAGCTCGAATAAATTAGGCATCAGGCACTAGACTTGTCGCTGCACTCAAGTAAAAAGCTCGAGTAAATTAGGTATCAGGCACTAGACTTGTTGCTGCACTCAAGTACAAAGCTCGAGTAAATTAGGCATCAGGCACTAGACTTGTCGCTGCACTCAAGTACAAAGCTCAAGTAAATTAGGCATCAGGCACTTGACTTGTCGCTGCACTCAAGTACAAAGCTCGAGTAAATTAGGCATCAGGCACTAGACTTGTCGCTGCACTCAAGTACAAAGCTCGAATAAATTAGGCATCAGGCACTAGACTTGTCGCTGCACTCAAGTACAAAGCTCGAGTAAATTAGGAATCAGGCACTAGACTTGTCGATGCACTCAAGTACAAATCTCGAGTAAATTAGGCATCAGGCACTAGACTTGTCGCTGCACTCAAGTACAAAGCTCGAGTAAATTAGGCATCAGGCACTAGACTGCTCACCTTCCCACTTACCGATATCTTAATCGTTCCTCGCGTAATTAAGAAATATATAAGAATAGTTGAAAACTGCCTGATGATAACATATCGTTTTATATTAAGTATAAAATGAAAAACACGGTTAGCTCCATCCGTTTCTTTAAAACCCCCGAAACAAAATTTTTTCTGGCGTCCATTGTTCTCAAACAAATGTACTATATATTTTTCAAAAATAGTCGCTTACAGTTTTTCGTTGTCTCCTCTGGTTGAACTTTATATATCGTAAAACTCGTTTTTCCGATTCGTGACTTTGCTCTTAGATTGTGGTCGTTACGGCGTTTCCTGAATTTTTGCAACTCTTACCCCTTTAGAATAGCCTTTAACCCTTAAATAAAGTATCGAATAAGACTATTATTCAATATATTACTTCATGGCTAGAATATGTTCGTTCTCTAGTTTGCTCCGATTTGTATATTCGATAATCTGACATCATAAGAACGATATGTATTTTTGCGCCGAAAATTTAATTATTTTAATCTTTTATTTTTCGTATTTTTAAGATTTTCATTATTTGTTTCTTTATTCACTTTTTATTCTAATATCAATTTATAGTAATTGTAAATGTATCCATATTGCAACAAACAATAACATTTATAACTCTTCCTATTAAAATTACAACTTTAATACGTTAAGTACCCTCTTGGGTATTACTTTCACAGGTTGACCATGACAGGTTGATATTGCCCTTAATACAAAACAAAAAAAAAACATAGAAGTGTTAAAGGCTTCGACAGCAGATGTACAATAAAAAAAAAAACTTCCCACTTAGACGAGATTAATAGATCCCCCTTTAATGTCTTAAATTCGCCAAAAAATCCATAAACAATCATAGAAAAATAGTCCTTTTCTGAAGGGTTTTCTGAAGTATTGTGCTGTATTTTTTTGTTAAACAAAAATCCAAAAACATGTTCACATTTAAGCGTAACTTATGTGTAAATGTTTATATACGCATGTCTATGTTTAGGATAAAAAATCCTCACCTAAAAAAAGGCACATATCTTGGGTGCGTGCCATTTTTAATTATAACACTGATTTTTAAATATGCGAAAATACAGTTAATTTTCCTGCTTCGTTGGTTACTCCTCCGTGCAAAAAGAAAATGTCATTAAACGATAAGTGAAGTCAGATTTTGTGGTGTGGTCATTAAAACAGTAAGGCTGTTTTTTAATAATCATCGGCACTCGACATTTTTTGAGAGAAACCGACAAATTCCAAGCCATCGCCGACATCCATGGTCCAGCAAGAAATTTTCTCAATGGGCGCTGAAATTAAAAAAATCCCTGCTGCAGGCGAGACTCGAACCCCCATTTCTTGCATGAGAAACTAAGGCGGCATCCACTAAACTACAGGGAGACTCTACAGAAATTATTATTGTAATTATGAATAATATTAATAAAATTTAAAAGCATAAATGCACGTAGCATAAACTTAGATTTAACTACCCGACGGTCACGTTATAAGAAGAGATCATAGCTTAGAGATTTAAGGATTAAAATCTGTTTTAGGCGATTCAAGAAAGATCACAATTTGTTTTCATACAAAGAGTTGGTAGTTTCGTGCATTACTAATCCCTGTATGCAGTTATTACTCATTGAAGAAACAGAGAAGATTATCGGCTTGGAGATTAAAGCACTCTCTCTTGCAATCTTCAGGTAATCCGATTAGCAATAACCGATAATAACAGTTTATAGCCTTTATTGCTGAAGATACCATCGCATAACAATTACAAGAGAGTACTGAAGTGGTAGCTAAGAAAACCTACTCTCATTTCACAAGCAGAATAACGAGCTGACCAAATGAAGAAGTGACTCTTCACAGCGAGTTTCTATAAAATGCTGATGTTTGGTCTGATTTGGAAATATTAGAATACAAACTCTTAATATTTCTCCTACAATGGCAAAAGAACAGAACTAACAAATTTCAAACACTGATTTATTTATCTACTTGGAGATATCCACGTCAAGGGGGTGATCTGAACAAAACAAATGATAAGAAGAAAATGAGAATAAATTGTAATAAGAAATATAAGGAAGTAATAGTTTATGAATTAATTGTTCATGATCTGAAAATTACATAGAATCCAATAATAGGTTATAAAATAAGGCTATTTTTTTAATAATAATCGATCTAATAATATGATATCAAACCGTAAACAAAAAAATAAAATAATTAAATAATCTATATGTATAAAAATCACGTGCCTGTCTGTATGTTCCTTATACAAATCCACACCGTTTGACCGATTTTGACCAAACTTGGAATCTGGTAGGTCTTGATACGGGAAGTCTCGTAGGCTAAGTCAAAAACGTCTACCAGCTGCCTTTCTGTATGTTTGTTCCTTATACAAATCCACATCTTAATCGTCCCTCGCGTAATTAAGAAATATATAAGAATAGTTGAAAACTGCCTGATGATAACATATCGTTTTATATTAATTATAAAATGAAAAACACGTTTAGCTCCATCCGTTTCTTTAAAACCCCCGAAACAAAATTTTTTTCTGGCGTCCATTGTTCTCAAACAAATGTACTATATATTTTTCAAAAATAGTCGCTTACAGTTTTTCGTTGTCTCCTCTGGTTGAACTTTATATATCGTAAAACTCGTTTTTCGGATTCGAGACTTTGCTCTTAGATTGTGGTCGTTACGGCGTTTCCTGAATTTTTGCAACTCTTACCCCTTTAGAATAGTCTTTAACCCTTAAATAAAGTATCGAATAAGACTATTATTCAATATATTACTTCATGGCTGGAATATGTTCGTTCTCTAGTTTGCTCCGATTTGTATATTCGATAATCTGACATCATAAGGACGATATGTATTTTTGCGCGGAAAATCAAATAAAACAGCATTAAAAGAAAATGTTTTAAGCGGTTTTAAAAAGTATTTAGAGAATTTCGTCGAAACGTGTTTAATGAGTGCAGTCTCATTACTCTATCCAGCAATATTAAATCTTCTATATGCTTGCAAACGATAACAAAAAAATGATCTCGCCCCCGGGTGGGCTCGAACCACCAACCTTTCGGTTAACAGCCGAACGCGCTAGCCGATTGCGCCACGGAGGCAGACGCTCTAGGGAGGTTTCATGATTTCTTTTCTCCCTTATCATTGCTCACGTCAAAGATCTCTTGCGTAATATAATTTGAGATTTGCTTGAATTCGAGTTTTTCTGTTTCACAAATGAATATTTGCTTACTATAAAAATATTACCACATTTCGTGAAGTACGCGTTTAATGTTGCATACTTCGCTGGAAGAAGGTACCTGATAGAATGTACCTAACATTTCAAAAATAACAAAATATTATAAAGAACTTAGGGATAAAACAAATCGCAGGCATTAATTAGCTGTGAAAAAAAGGTCACAGGGACTGCGTCAACTTTACGCTTTCAAAAGACTCGAAATGAACACGATTTTTTTTGTTTTTTTACTTATTTATTTTGAAATTTCATATTTATTGTGAATATTTACTTTTCAAATCCTCATTCCGTAATGCAATAAACGCAAAAATAACTAAGCTTATTTCTATCTTGTTCATGAGTGAACCACATAATAATACAAATTCTATGGCTTTTTCATTTAAATTTTTTAAATCTGAATTTAAGTTCCCCAAGGAAAACACTGTTACCCATATGTAATTTACTCGGTTTAGTAAAATACTCTTTTAAATTTTAAAGACCATTCGATAACCTCCCGGAGATAGCAACGCTCTTCTTTAATCTCGTTGAACCCATAATGAAAATGGCAACCAGGGCGGAGCTGGAGTGGTAATTCAGCCAAATAAAGGAGATTCGAGGCCGGTCAATCAATGTAATAAGTAGCCATTCTAAATAATCCATTAGAATAGGCCCGTTGAAATGGAGGCAGGTAAACCGGACATGATACGTCTAGAGAAAGTACCGGACTTCCCAGTTCGTAGGCTGGCATTCCTAACAACTTGGCTGGCGTTAAACACCACACATTCAGGACGTACAGCAAACCCTCCTTCCAAGACCCCCTCCTCGTCACGCTGGAGCTACATGACTAAGTAAGGTGGATAGATTTAGCCTCAATGGTGAGGCCTGTGTTAATCTAATCTACATGAACAAATGTTTGTATGTATGTCTATGGCCGGGAGGTATTTAAATTTTGGTTTAATTAGTAGATAAGGAAGCACTAGAAAAATGTGCATTTTGAGGATTTCAATATATTTTCCTAACAATCTTGATAACCGATGGAAAGTAAATATTCGAATGCTTACTAAATTCTCTACAAAAACTGTTTTTTTTTTCGATGGGACGTTCTGAGTCGGTGAAATAAGTGTATTTATTGCTTTTTTCTTTTTTTTTTTTTTTTTTTTTTGCGGCGCATCGACAATTCTTGGCCATTAGCGCCGGGCCTCCAGGGTGCAACCAGGAATTCTCTCAGCGAGCCCTGAGATGAGAAAATTCCTGTCGCCGGTGGGGATCGAACCCACCATCTCCCGCTTATGAATCCAGCGCGCTAGCCACTAGACCACGGGAGACCCCTTTATTGCTTGTTGTTTTAGTAATTGATTTTAGCAGTAAAATTAATTTGGCTGTAAAACAAGAAAAGTAAAATTAGAAACAATTGTTCGTTGTTCGTAAGAGAGCATTGCGAGCGGAAGTCGAAGGGGCCGAATGCCTGATTTCCGCTACTACCGTATTCCGATTTCATTGAAGTAGGCTTTTAACATTTCAAAAAATATTAAATAAATCTATTTTAAGCTTTCCAAAGGACAAGAACGCTAATATAATCTAAGATGATGCAGTTCCTGCCGGACTTTCTTCGATGTCTCCGTCAAAGGGACTTTCTTTTTCTTTTTTTGTACTGGGCTGAATATATCTGTAGAACCTATCTTGATTATCATGTAATATGCGATTACAATTTCATAATTACCAAAACGTGCCTCAATCGTTTCCAATTTAAACAGAACTACAATGGACGCTGAACGTTCCCGATAATGGAGATGCGGAAGATATTGACCTAATAACACGAATATCTGAATGATCGAGTCATCGATATTTAACGCCGAATAACTGTCGAACTATAATTAACGTTCTTCGAATAATGAACATCAATCGAAAGCAGACGATGAATAAAAACGGCACACTTACTGCCTTATTGTTAATTGTCTTTATCTTCAACAGCAGTTTATATCTACCGCCGCTTGAAGAAACCATGCCGTCTCAATGTAATGACCATTCCTATTAAATTCCTATTCATAAAAGGTATATTATGTATTAATGTGGCATATGTGTAGCTAGGATTCTAGCTTATAGTTCAATGAATATCCCAATGATTATGAATTATCAACGCTTGAAAAATAATATTTTTTCATAATTAATGTTCACAGAGATTATATTGAAATGCATCGTAGAAACTGTTGTCAGATTGCCTAGCAAGTCCAATCACCTTCACATCACATAGTCTATTACCTTGGTTACTGAAGGAAGTGAAATGAATCTCCCGTATACTTTAACAAAGAGTCGAACATTATATCAGATTCCTGAAGAACTCAGAAGATCCATTTTATTGTTCACTTCAAAATAACAAAGAAAAAGTAAAAATGAATCGCAGAAGGAATCATTCATTAATTGCTTGGGTCCATGTTTAGCTTAGCTCCTTTACTCCTTCAGAGTATTTTAACCCAATTGATCATAAATTGGAAATATATCGCAGAAGGAATCGTTCATTGTTTGCCAGGATCTATATTGAACTTAGCAGGTTACCACCTCCTTCAGAGTATTTTAAACCCATTTGTTCGAAAAGTGTAAATGAATGCAGTAGGATTCGTTCATTATTTGCCAGGTTCCATCTCTAACTGAGCAGGTTACCACCTCCTTCAGAGTATTTTAAACCCATTTGTTCGAAAAGTGTAAAAGAATGCAGTAGGATTCGTTCATTATTTGCCAAGATCCATCTCTAACTGAGCAGGTTACCACCTCCTTCAGAGTATATTAAACCCATTTGTTCGAAAAGTGTAAAAGAATGCAGTAGGATTCGTTCATTATTTGCCAGGATCCATCTCTAACTGAGCAGGTTACCACCTCCTTCAGAGTATTTTAAACCCATTTGTTCGAAAAGTGTAAATGAATGCAGTAGGACTCGTTCATTATTTGCCAGGATCCATGTCTAACTCAGCAGGATACAAACTCATTCAGAGTATTTTAACCAAATTCATTGTAAATTGGAAATATATCGCAGAAGGAATCATTCATTATTTGCCAGGATCCATGTCTAACTCAGCAGGATACAAACTCCTTAAGAAACTCCGTAAGAAATTCCATTGAAGAAATTGTAGCTGTTTTTCTCCTTGGGAAACTCTCGCTCCAGCTTGGGGCCGCTCAAGGAAATCGAGCCCAGCTCATTTTCCATAATCTTGTCTCACTCTCTCCCCTTTCATCTCAATCCAAGCTTCTGCACCCGTCCGCCTCTCTTCTGAATGGAGGACCGTAATACTTCCATTCACAACAGCACTATGAGCGGCATCTCTTGATTTCTGTTTTACTACTATTACCCTTTTAGTTGAAACCTTGGATTTCTCTTCTTGGGAGGAAAATAAATTGTTTCGAAAAATCAAACTAATTGCTCTCGTTTCGAATAATTCTATCGAATCAACGGAACCCCGCCACTCGAAACTAGACTATATTTCGATTCATCAAATCCCTGCTTTCATGATCCGTAATTGCAAATTGAGTTGTAGTTATAACTTTAACGGACTTGAAAATGTATTTCTACAATTCTAATGAATATGGGAACGAGTATTGTTGTATAATTCGTTTCATGTTGAGGATGTTCTGCCCGGATACCAGTACTTCCTCGGCTCCTAATGAGTACCTGCAAAGAGAAATGTCAAGTTGTCTGATCATATAGTCTCCAAAAGACAGGTAATTAGTGGGTAAAGAATCAGATTCATTTACAGTGTCTGCTCCTTTGAGCCTTCAAGGCTTCAGTTGTTACGGGACTTTTTTTAAAAAAAATTAGTCTAGGCGCACGGTAGTGCGCCAGGCCAGGTTCCGGCCTAAGCATACTGTGTTTATATTACAGGAGGTCTTAGAGCCGATTTTTACCCTCTCATAACTTTCAACCAGGTAAAGAATAGTTATGAAATTTTACACAGGTATTATACTACTCGATGTGAGTAAAAGTGGCAATTTTCATAATTCTACGTGGAATAGTTTCTGAGATACAAGCGATCGAAAATCGGGATTTATAGGACTCACTGACTCACTGACTGACTCATAAAAAATTATTAGGCACTTCCCAAGATGCTACAGACTTGAAATTTTGCAGGATGATAGATATGAGGGCGTTATTAAAGGAAAAAATCGGAAAACCCTGAAAAGTTGTGTCTGACTCCGGTTCCGGGGCGGGGGTGCCAGTTTTGTACTTTCTTCGGAAACCCATCATTCTGTCCGAAACCCATAATGTGGGGTATCAAATGAATCGTCTCGGTATGAGGAACCTATATTTGATGTTTTAAGAAACATTTAGACGAATATAGGCTTGGTCAAAATCTTATACCAGCTGTCTGTCTGTATGTCTGTTCCTTATACAAATCCGAACCGTTTGACCGATTTTGACCAAACTTGGGACACAGGAGGGTCTTGACCCGGGAAGTGGCATAGACTAGGTCAAAATCGTCAATCAGCTGTCTGTCTGTCTGTTTGTTCATTATACAAATCCACACGGTTTGACCGATTTTGACAAACAGGTCGGTCTTTATCCGGGGGGTGTCATAGGCTAGTTCAAAATCGTCTATCAGCTGTTAGCCTAACTGTTTATTTCTTATACAAATCCATACAATTTGACCAATTTTTACCAAAAATGGTAAACAGGTAGGTCTTTATCCGGGGAGTGTCATAGGCTAGGTCAAAATCGTCTATCAGCTGTCTGTCTGCATGTTTGTTCCTTATACAAATCCACACCGTCTTGGCAAGGAGAACCTATATTTGATGTTTTAAGAAACATTTGGACCCATCTTAACCACAACAGGTGTGACTTCTTTCTTAAATGTTGTAAATAAAGTCGTAGGGGTTTACTGCATAATATACTTGAAAGCAGATACTATGGTTTTTCAAAGACGAGTCATCTAAATTACAAAGTTTAGGATCACAAACCCAAAACGTATCGTCTTTGTTCTCATCTTTTCTTGAAGGCCTTCTACACTTTCCCTATTGTGATCTTTATCCTCGGGATAAGGTTCCTGTGTTTTAAAGTGTAATAGTTTATTTATGAGAGCAACCAATTTGTCCTCTAGAGTCATCTGGAAGAGCTTCTAACTTTTCTAGTCTAGTGATTAGATGTAGATAGGTGGTATATTCTTAAACTTGGCAATGTTTAGTTTTCTCTCTAAAGATAATTTCGGCACAAATAAAACATTTCCAAGTTTAAGAATATACCTGGTTGAGGAAAGTGATATTTTAGTAAATGGATGTAAGTATTTTTATTGTTGTTTTTAAAGGCCAGTTTAAGTGTCTTTACTGTTCTTAGTAAATGACTAATAGGTCTTGTAAGTAATGAACTTGGACATTTCGTTCTTGTATCATCTCTTGTATTGGCAAATATTTTTGGTTGAAAATGTAGTACACTTAATACACCAACTCATACTACTTTTTTGGAGTGTAGGATGGTAAGGCGTTTTTTGGGGGTTTTAGGAGGGGGTATTTCTCGCTTTTTGGGGAGGGGAGTGTTTCTTTGGGGGGATTAACTTGGCCTCTATTTCACATTTATGTTTTTTTGGGGTGCTTCAAGTGCTTCAATTTACAATTCATGGATTAAGTCATTCATAATTATTTTCATTCATTCACCTAATCGTTTATATCAACACATACCGAAAGATGACCAGCTTGTCATGTATTTTTAGGAGACATATTTAGAACGAGGTTATTTGTGTGAGATTTTTCGTTTGGGTGTGAGAGTTAATACACTATATATATATATATATATATATATATATATATAGGGTGTCCCAGTCTTAAATTGACAGACTTAGTATATCGATGGGGAATCGAAAAACTAACTCAAAAAATCCTTTGGCGATTTTCTCGTTTTCGCTTCGTTTTCGAGAAAAACGCAAAACCCGTGATTTCTGGACAAATCCTGATTTATTGCTTAAACGAAGTGTTCCACGAAAAAACAAAAGTTGTAGCTTATAAAATTACCTTTAAGATGAGACCAAGTTCAGGGTCTTAGCTAGAATATTTTTACACGAGATAATCGTGTTTGAAATACCCATCGGATGGACATTTTGTTCTATAGACATTTTTCTACAGTTAGACATTTTTTGATCCGATGAACCTTCTGCGCGTGGAATGCAAAAACTGGAAAAATCATTTCGGTTCAGTTTTATTTTTTTTTTCAATTTAAAATATCAGGTAGATAAAAATATTATAATTTGGTAATTTATATAATATAATATTATAATATGGCCTCACGACTAATTTATTTTATCTTTTTTGTTTTGACAAATTTTTACTTATTCCTTAACGGAACAATTTCGTAAAAAAAAATTCTAATTTCTGTACAAATTAGTATCCAATCTAAATTGAACGCCTCAATTAGACGCGAGGCGATCAATTAAATATAATAAATATATGTATATATATATATATATATATGTATATATATATATATATATATATATATATATATATATATATATATATATACATGAATTAGTTCAAATGATATTATATAGCTGTCTTATAATTGATGAAATTAATCTATTCCTTTATTTTTCAGAACAAATCTTCAAAAAGAAACTAATGACGAGCTTCATGGCAGCTATGTTGATCATCAAACTGATCAAGGTGAAGCTCATGTTCCTCCTTCCACTGATCGTGGGCGTCAGCACTGCTAAGAAGATCCTTCTGAAAGTCCTCCTGTTCCTGTTCCCCGCCTTGGCTCACCTCTTCAAGCTCTGTGCCTACTACCATCACCAGCACAGCAAGTTCCATCTCCATCACCATCACCAGATCGCACACCACCATCACCATCCGCCTCCCGTCTACTATCCAGCCTATCCCGAGTACTCGCATCCACCTCCGGGTGCCGAGATCGTACACAGGAGCGAACAGGCGGCCAACGAGCTGTCCTCTTGGGGGATTGAATATGAAGGCGATCCGACTCCCATCAGCAGGGTCTATAACCTGCCAACCTCCAAGGTAACAATTGCGTGATAATAATCTCTCATAATATAATAATATCAATTGTAGCTCAGGAGTGATCGTTAAAGTTGTAAATAGGCGGAGCTCGGTCATACTAGGTGACAGGCTATTAATGCTGCTCACGTTTCGAGTGGGTTTTAAAGTCTTCATCAGGAAAATAAAACAAAATGGACCAATTAAATACAATAATGAAGGCAAATTAATCACTACTAACTTATAAATATAAAATTGCGTCTACTGATTAGACAGGCACACAAAATAAAATGTGACTATATCCAAAGACGCCATACATACATACATTCTTATGTATTTCGACAAGCTGAATCCGAATGCGGAGTCCGTTTCACCGAGCAAGTCAGGTTTAAGAACATTTGAAGGTCAAATTTCGTACGTAGTCATTTAAGAAGAAATAACTAGAGCTTCCATGGTTTTGAGGGTCGCTGAATTCGAATCCGAGGTCTGCTTCAACACATCGGCGCAAAATCATGTTCATTCAAGGAAAAATATTTCTCTTTTGAAAAAAGAAAAAAAAAAGAAGAATTATGACTGCAGATTCATTTCTTGAAAATAAACATATTTGCCCTTCAAATGAACATGATTTTGCGCCGATGGGGTGAAACAGACCTGGGATTTGAACTCAGCGTCCCTCGAAACCCTGGAACCTCTTGTTATTTTCTTTTTAAACGACTTCATACGCTATTTGACCCTCAAATGCCCTTAACCCTGACATGCTGGGGTGAAATGGACCCCGAATTCGGATTGAGCATATCGAAATACATAAGAATATACGTATGGAGTCTTTGGAAAAGACCACTTTCTTCTTGTGTGTGCCTGTGTTACCTTCCAAGTAAATGAACAATGAAAAAGCTTAAGTTAGAGTTAAAGAACTGCTCCTATGTTCTTTAATGTATGTACATGCAAAACTTAAACATCATTAATTGTGTTTTTAGGATTCGGAAAATATTGGAATAGGAGGAAGACTAATTTCATTGTCTATCTTTAATGGCTTGCCTGGATATCTTCTATGATGGTGGTTTTTATGTATTTTCATTTTACGTTGTTTTCTATTTGTTTATTCTCTTATTAACGATCTTTTCTTTGTTCAATCTAGGGCTATTACAGCTATGGTGGTGCATGTAATAAGTTAAACGACCCTGGATGTAGTTTTTGTATAATTCGGTGTTACAGAGTGGTGCATGTATTTCATAGTTTGTTAGTTTCAGGTTGATAAGTAAAAACTTTTGAATTTTTTTCGGATAGCTTAGTTATATAAGGAGAGAAATTGGTAAGTATTGGAAGGGGGTCTGGGGTTTTCCATGGAATTTTCTCCTGCAAAGAGAAATTTCTATGTGGACGTCAATTCACACGTTATTATACAGTTACAAACCTTTATGAGAATTGTTTCTCATTCAAAAATATTTTATTTTATTTTAAAATCTTCAAGATATAATAGTAATTGAGAAAGATAAGTTTGGTGTCTAGAAGATACAAAGATTACACGACGTACTCCTTGGGAATGAGGACAAAGATTAACTCCCACATCGGAAACTTGAAGCTTCTATAAAATAAAAGATGCTAGTAACCACAATTATCGTTCCTTAAGTAATAGATTGAAATTAATTTGAAGTTTTTTTAAAATAATTTTGTATTAATTAAAGAATCTGAACTTCATTAGGTCACAACACCTGTGGGCAACACGTTGTCTCTAGGTCAGATTCCCAGTTGGCCGCCAGTGGGTCAGCAACTTTTTCCTCTTAGAAATTCATAAAATCTGGGATATTCGATTCACTTCCTCTTGAGGAGTGAATCTGGGCTGATAATAAAACTTCTAAAATTAGTATGGGTATTTTCGAAGTAAAATGAGGTGCCAGATTTTAGATAAGTTTATTTTAAATGCTAAACCTTGTTGGAGGTTGTCTATTACTTTAAGTAGAGTCTGAACTCCACAAATCCCCAGAAACAATAAATGTGCGAACCTCATTAGAGTTTATAATATTTAGATTTATATAATTTAATGCTAATTAATAGTAAATATTTGTAGTTAATAAATATCAACATCAGAATAAATAATATCAATATATACAAATCTAAATATGTTTCTTTTCCTTTTTTAGCGCGGTTCCTCCCTCCCCCATAGGGAGGAACCCCGCTTATAAGGTTGATACAATGAAACAATCCGGACGTGCCGACAAGAAAATTTCGCGTTTCAGAACCCCTAGAGACCGAAAATAACGGTGGTTCAAATTTGTATATATATATATATATATATATATATATATATATATATATATGTATATATTTATTTATATATATATATATTTGTCTGTTCGCTCATTTCTGGCTTCCCTCATGGTCCGATTTTGATGAAATTTGGTACAAAAATCAGTCGTCCAATTTGAAAGGTCAAGTTCGTTAACCAGCAAAATCCGCCCACTGGAAGATGGCGTTTGGGGCGAAATTCGCGCAGAAAAAATCGTAACGCTTACGTTTTTGAGTTCATAAGCTTGTAAGTACTCTTTTTATAGGCTTCTTGGGCTAGGAAAACGAATGAAACCATTTTCAAGGCGATAGCTTTAACCGTTTTTGAGAAAATTGGAAAAATAGTTTTTGAATACCGTTTTTGGTTTGGGTACTTAGAATTACGGGATTCAGTTGAAACTTTATCTGCATGTTTTACTTTCATTAAAACTAATATGTTGAAAGTTTTGTTACGTTTGGAGTTAAGGAAGGGTTAGAATAAAATATTTTATGAACAGACATGAAAAGTTTTGGGAACTTCGTATACTTTCATTAATATCTCGAACACGGTTGGGAAATCGTGGTAAGTGGATAGAAACTATTTGAAAGCTTACTAAATTCTCTACAAAAAAGAATCTGAAACTATTTTTGATTAGGTTATGTCAATCGGAGAAATAAGTGCTTAAAACTTCAAATACGTCTGTTTTGTTCTTATGAACGGGTTTTTGTCGTTCTTGTTGTAATTTTTGTCTCTTTCCCTTCGTTTTTTATTGCTTTTTATTTTTGTAATTTCTTATGTTGCGAAAATTTTGTGTGTAAAACAGGATATGAAAAATGAGGCCAATTTTCTGTTGCTAGAAATAATATAAATTTTGGGAACTTTCATTAATATCTCGAAAACTGTTGAGAATTTTGATAAACGGAAGAATACCATTAGAAAGCTTATTAAATGCTCTACATAAAGTTTTGATTAGGCGATGTCAATCGGAGAAATAAGAGCTTAAAGCTTTAAAGTAATTGATTTCGCTTATTCGAAGTGTTCTTTTTGTCTGTGTTTTATTCCTTGTTATTTTTTAATTGCTTATAGTTGGATAATGTATTCGAAAATAAAACAGGTTAAGTAAAATAAGAAAAACAATGTATTGTTAGAAATATAGAGTTCCAAGATTCCAAGACCTTGTAACTAGCGGGACGGTTTCTATTGTTGCCGTCCCATCCAGGTAAGATTGTAAATCCTACCTTTCAAGACTGGTGGAACCAAAATATAACTGTCAGGGTTCGGTCACTGCTACTTAATAAAACTACATTTTATCGTAAAAATGGTTTTATTGTGCCGACGTTTCGGCTTGAACTTCAAGCCTTCATCAGGGCTGTAAATACAAGTAGGACATATTTAACACTAATATATGCACATATCTATGTAAATATACCTAACATATATATATATATATATATATATATATATATATATATATATATATATATACATATATAATATATATATATTTATATATATGCATATACACATACACATATACACGCACACATATGTACATATATATGCCCACATACATACACATATGGGGTATGTATTATTAAGTAGCAGTGACCTAACCCGGACAATCCCTAAAATTAGACTAGGGATAAGAACGGAACCGCGCTAAGATGAGGCAGTTCCTGCGAGTCGGACTTTTTTTTTCAATGTCAGGATAATATATAAGAATTTGTTGTGAAATGTGTGAGGTTTGTGACACTTCGTTTATTTGGGACCTAACTTATTCAGTTCCCATCCAGACAATCCCCCCAGGCGGCTTAAGAGACAGTGGCCCCTAGACAATTTACTTGCCTGATCTTTTCATGATCAATAAAATATTTATTGAGACA
This sequence comes from Gonocerus acuteangulatus, assembly GCA_946811695.1. Taxonomy (NCBI): domain Eukaryota; kingdom Metazoa; phylum Arthropoda; class Insecta; order Hemiptera; family Coreidae; genus Gonocerus; species Gonocerus acuteangulatus. Next base: position 37,910,838 of record OX328123.1, read on the forward strand.
CCTCTGGAAGTGTCAACAATTGTTGGCTTCTTCCAAATTTTGTATTTTTTATTTTACTTTTTCCAGTTTTGTCAACTTGTACATAATAGCTGGATCAAATACTAAATAAAAAAAAAAAAAAAAAAAAAAAAAAAAAAAAAAAAAAAAAACTTATTCAGTAGGCTTGCCAAATTTAAACGAATTCTAATATATATATATATATATATATATATATATATATATATATATATATATATATATATATATATATAGGGTGTCCCAGATAAGCGGGCCACAAAAGAAATATCTCCTTCCGAAAAAATACTGAACCATTCTCGAGTCGACTAATCTGCAGATCATGTGGCTCTGATAAACTTTGATGGAGAGAAATTTGGAAAGGCTTAAATCCCATATTCTTCATTAACCTTTGAATTACAGCTCTCGATATCCCTGTTGTTAGAGCTAAATGTCTTTGTCTGATATGAGGATTCGCCCTCAGTACATTCATGAGCCTTTCCGCATTTCCATGCTGCCAAGCAATAGACTTCCTTCTCCTCCGGAGATTGGTCATAATCTTCTTTAAGACTTTCCTGCTTGGGTGACTTCTCCTGGGATATTTCTGGGCATAACGCTCAGCTGCAGCGAAATAATTTTCCCAGCAATCTGCGAATCTGATATAGTCATTATCTCTTAATCTTTAAACTTATCAACAACCTCTTAATAATTCTATTCTTCAGGACCAATCATGTCAACAAAACATAAGAAACACCAACTCCTTCATTATTTGTGAAATTTTGGAACCTCTTCTGCCTAAAGCCATATTTTTTTTTATTTTTTAATTTAGACTCAAGAGAATAGTTCTGTAGAACGCTGAGCACACTCTCCTAAGCTTAATTCCCCTCCCACATGAAAAATACTACATAAATAAAGTAAAGCGTCTTCAGATGAAATTCAGATGAGAAATACATCCAAATCAAAGGGTATTTTTACAGAGAACTACTTAACACACGAAACTCCGTTTGCACAGTTCTTCCTTGTTTTTTAAAAATGTAATGTAATGTAATATATGGGTTCTTGTTTTTGAGGGCACTATTTCATTGATCTCAACGAAAACTATACATTTGCCCCATTGAAAAATGTTGATATCTCCAAGCGTTTACGAGTTATTGGCTCGCTTATCTGGGCCATCCTGTATATATATATATATATATATATATATATATATATATATATATATATACACATATATATATATACACACATATATATATATATATATATATATATATATATATATATATATATATATATATATATATATATATATATATATGTATATATATACATATACATATACGAATTTGATCCACCGGTATTTTCGTGATCAATGATTCCAAAACGAGAAATTTTCTATTGGGCACTTCCATATTGCATCATGAGGTCAACCTCAAGAGCGGGTTTCCTTCCTATGGAGGGAGGAAGGAAACGCGCTAAAAGATGCTACGATGAGACATTTCCTACGCGTCGGGCTTTTTTTCTTATTGTTTTTATCATGATAAACATTAATTTTCATCAACGAGCACTTCCTATATTGACTTACATAAGAACTTTGAACATAACATAATGATATGAATTTCTTTGGATATCAGTGATCAAAGCTCTAAAATTGATAAGAGTTAGCAATAATGTAAGAATCAGTTTTTGTTTTTAGTTAAACTCAATTAAAATGCGATCTCGGAATAATAATATTTACAAAATGATTAATTTAGATAAGAGTTAAATGCTGATAAAACTTTTTTAAATACTTTTCAGTTTTTCATTAAATCGCATTCTGAAAAATTAATTTAAAAAAAAAAAAGGTCATTGAATCTATTCCATAATTATCAATTGAACCAAGAGATTTCTAGATAGTTATTTGCTATTTATCGAGAACATTGTCTTCACCAATAGTAATCTCTTATGGATTGTTAATTTTTGACATAATATTTAAGTGATGCTAATGCTTACCGAACTATAACAACTCCGGGCTAGAAATTACAGTGGTTTCCATGATACGCCCATTCCCGTGAAGGCTAGTCTTAAACCACCTTCACGCAGTGGCTCTAATAAACAAGGTAATTATTTAATAGACTATAATATCTTCTAATGGCTAATGAAATGTTACTGTCCCTCTCATAAACACCTTTAACATTGTCATTTTCTCTTATGAATATTACTCCTTTAATTATTGTAAATATGTATATATTGGTCTTGTTTAGAACAGGCCCGCCAGTGATTTTATAATGATATTTAGTAACTGTTACTATGTAATTTGATACCATCGATACAGAAATAAATACACATGTTTAAATACTATTTAATTTAGTATTTTTTGTGTATTTGCGGTTATAAAAGTATTAAACTATGAATATTTTTGATGTTTACGATTTATGCAAAGAAGAGCAACGAGCCAGGATTTTCTTTGTCGAAAGAGGAATTCTACCCAAGGAAAGATATTGTATAAAAGGCCACATGATATTTTAAGAAGAAAGGAAAAAATATAGATGCAACAAAAGAGAATGTCGGTTTGAATGTGGCGTGTATAAGGGTACGTGGCTATGTGACAGCAAGTTACCGTTAAGGAAAGCCATTTTATTCATTTATTCATGGGCACAGGAGTATACGACGTTTAAATTTTGTTCAAAAGAATTCAATATGGGCTCTGCTACAATTGTTGATTGGAAAAATTATCTGCGGGAGGTGTGCGCGGCTAGTTTGCTGAAAACTGTTATTGGAGGGAAAGGACTGACAGTTGAGATTGACGAGTCCTGTTTTTCTCGTCGAAAGTATAATAGAGGACGAACCTATCCACAGCAATGGGTGTTTGGCGGGATCTGTCGTGAGACAAAAGAGTGTTTTTTGTACACAGTACCCGATAGGACAAGAGCAACCTTGGAGGAGTGCATGAAAACATCAATTAGACCGGGTTCCATTATAATGTCTGACATGTGGAAGTCATATAGTGGGATAGAAAAAATGATTGGAAAGGATTACAGGCATTTTACTGTAAATCACTCCAAAAATTTCGTTGATCAAAGGACCGGTGTTCACACTCAAAGAGTTGAGTCTATGTGGGCGAAGGCCAAAAGGAGAAACAAAAAGGAATGTGGGACACATCGCTCTATGATAGACTCCTATTTATGTGAGTACATGTGGAGGCAGAGAAACTCAAATGAAGATGTTTTTAACATTTTTAAGGACATAGTAGAATTTTGGCCTCCAGATTTACTTGGAGGAACTGATTAAAAGTATGATAATGTTTTTGGTTATGTGTAAAAAGTTTTTATTAAATAAATCATATGTTCCTTTAACCCATATTTTTTTATTTATCAATAAGTAACTGTTACTAGATAAAATCACTGGCGGGCCTGTTCTAAACAAGACCCTATGTATTCATTTATGACGAGTAGCTTGGTGCATGTGTGATCGTCACTAATATTTTAGGCGTTGTATCATTTCTCTTTTAGCTCGAACATTTAACTTTACAATTGCTACTTGTATTAGAGTGAAGAAGGACTCTATCCCAGAATTTATCAGGAATAGCATGAGATCAAAAGCCCCTTTGATGTAGAGCATGAGTTGAAATGTTAGGGATATTACAAGAAATTTTAACCTCAGAACCGGACAGTGTAGTACAACCATATTCAGACGGTTTTCTTTCATCAAAATTATTTATATTAGACTAGACTATAAAAATTACCACCCAAGCCTGGCCGCATGTATGTATAACAAACCAAATCTGTACCCGAGAAGTAAAGGGCACCACATTTATAATTGTTCAGGAGAGCCAATTTTCTACAACTATTAAAATTTGTTTCTTTGTTACTTATAGAAACAGTTTAAAGACAATTTTTCGAATTTTTATTGGCATTGATAGGTAATTGGAATTATTGATCATAGAGAAACAAAACTATGTCCTCTACATGGTGTCAATGAAAACGGACAAGATTTTATAATTTACTGACTTTTCTTCGTTATTTATGGGGGCAGGACATAGTGCTCTATACCATTATATTGGTCAAAAAATCCACATTAAGAACATGTTGTTAAGTCAATTTAATAAAAAAAATGGACATGATGTCCTTTACCTCCGGGGTACAGAAATATATGTTGCAAGTGTGACCATAGGGCACTGCGGCAAGCAGAGCTTATTCTGTTTTGTTTTTAGCGCGGTTCCTCCCTCCCCCATAGGGAGGAACCCCGCTTATAGGGTTGTTTTAAATGTGACTAGACATGTTTGCAATCAAAATTAAGGTAAATATGATGAGGACTGACGAACAGTAAAATGGCTATAAGCCCGTCAGGGAAATAAAACGCACGCCACAAGAAAGAGTTATTTACATATTTCATCTGTATGGTTTTATAAAGGAGACAATATTGGATACAAGAGTTCACTATTACATTCAATATATGAATATATTGTCCCACATATATATGTTTGTGCCCCAGATTAAACAATTGTCTTATTTTAAAGAAAAAAAGCATAAAAATACTTTGTGTTAAAGAAAAGTTCAAGTTCGTTAACCAGTAAAATCCGCCCACCGGAACTCAGGGGATTCAGCATAATTAATTTGTCCCATGGAATCAAATGAAACCACTTTCAAGGATAACTTTGAAAAAAAAAAAAACTATAATAATATTTTTAGTTTCGGAAACTCAAAATTTGGTAAAAATCAAAATTTGCTGTCGAATAATTTAGTAACATTAGTAAAGCCCAAGTAACATCGAATGATTATTTGATGAAGATACCTGAGAGGTCTTCAACATTTGCCATATATTATAAATACATGCCATATTTTTATTAAAACGTTTGAGAAATCGTGGTTTCTATCGAAAAATTTCACACGGTAATTTTGGTGATCCTTCTCAGTCGAAGAAAAATCAGTTCGTGAATTTTCGGAAAGGTACATTTCGTTACATTAGAGGCGTTTATTGAAAATCTTGCGAATTTTAAATTTATTTTATGAGTTTAACGAGTGTATCTTTGTATGTAACATTTATACGTGCACTAAACACACTGGGTGTGTGGTTGGTTTAGTAAGTCCACTATTTCTTAGGTTATTTGTAGTCTAGATGTAACGTGTTCATGGGCGTATATAAGGGGGGCTGAGGGGGCTGCAGCCCCCCCCCCCGAAATTTTGAGTTCATCGGTAAAAATGTCATAAAATCCTTAAAAATAAATTAAATAAGATCATTTAGTTCATAAAAAATATTCCATTTTGGGTGTAATAGCGTTTTAGTTGGCTAAAACTCTTCCAATATCTAACTTGTTAGTATTCCATATACCGGAAGTGGTCTCAGCCCCCCCCCCAAAAATTTTCAAGCCCCCTCTGAAATTATTTTCTATATACGCCCATGAACGTGTTATATGCAATGCGCTACACAAGTCGTGGAAAACGCGAAGAAATCGTGAAGATATCATCTAAGAAAGCTGATTGGATCCGGAACGTGTTATGTCTCAGGAAAGGTCTCCATATCTGGGACAGGTGGTTTGAGAATGTCGCTTTCTTCTCGAAGGCCTATAGATATAGAATTGTATTTGATAGGAAATGCCGATGTTGATTCATCATCATGATTGCATGTTTACTTCCTAGTTAGTAAGAAAGTAGATCGACACGGTGTAATGGCCTTCGCTGAAATTACACCGCGCTTTCTCCTTTAACGTTTATTCGGCGTCTTGCTTGGCAAAACCAGTTTCATTAAGTGATCGGATGGACAATTCAGGAAATAATCTACACTGACAGATGGTTATATTTTTCTTGTTGTTTTCAAAATCTCTGAATCTGATGACGGCAATAAGATAATGACGCCACGTAGTCGCTGCGTAAACAGCACAGTCCTGAGCAAAAATAAACTAAATGGATACAACTTGTATTAATTAACCCGTACCACCCGTTATTTCAACATTCTTCCAATCACACTCGGCACACATGATCCCCAGCTAATGAAGAAGATGAGTTGTAATAAAGATCGGTTAATTAGAGGCATTAAGCGAACTTTCTACAAACACCTACCTGCATGAGGTGAAGTATGATCTTCATTTCCAATTAATTAAGCAATTACCAAATTAAGTTAAAAGAATATATTTTTTTAATCGATCCAACCGTCACCGCCTTGGTACAAAGCAATATGGAACCGATATGACACCTTGAGTATGTGCAATTTGGTGGCCTTTCATTTTGCTAAAACATTGGTGCTATTTCCAATAATCTACTGCTAATCTGTTTATATGAAGAACTTGGAATCCTAATACAAAGGAAAGACTTGGAGTTAATACTAATTGACTCGCTAGGCATAATAAGCCAACATATACATAGGAATTTATGAAAATCATTCCTTCCAATATTTTTTATTATTTAATTTTATGCCGAAAAGAATCTACTGATTCGCGACGATTACTATTGAAGAAATGTTTTCGCCAGTACGTAAAGAACAGAACTGAAATTATAAAATCATCAATCCGAAAATAATACCGAAACAGGAGGATAAGCATGCTGTGTAGCCAGCAACCCAACAAAGTTGGACAGCCCACTTTATTAATTAATTCATTTTAATAAAGATTTCTTCTTCTTCTTCTGTTTCATTAGTAATCATGTTTCGAATTCCCCAACTTCAATGAGAAGGCAAAATCTTCAGCCACTTCTGCTCTTCTTCTTTCAAGAATAAATGAGGAGCTTAGTATCAAAGTTGGACAACTCCACTTTTGATTTTTTTACAGGAGAGGTAAAAAACCATATCTACTATATTGATGTCAGTATCATGGTGAATTTTTTATATGTTATTCTCCTAGGTCCAAAAAACATGTTTTCAAAGGCATTACAAAATTATATGAGTATTTAGGCCGTAATTACACTTTAAATAGTGGAGTTGTCCATGTTTGAAACCAAGTCATGGAGTTGTCCGTTTTTGAAACCAAAGGGAGCCATTTTAAAATTGAATCTATCCTCTTTTGAAACCAAAAAAAAAATATGAATTCGATATGCACGAGAGTGTTTTAATACCATATAATATAATTATGTCTAATGTAAAAAAAAAAAAAAAATCGTATTGTTAAAAATTACTTGAAAAAAAACATTTAAATGCAGCTTGACAAAATTGAAGTCTTTGAATTATTCTCACACCTTAGAAAGAACTAGTTCATCCAAATCTGCAATCAACACACTCACAGTGTCCACTGTTGATAACATTAGCAGTTTCGCTCTGTACTGTGAGGTTGCGGTACCACTGCAAACGGTCTCTTTCTTCCTAATTTTCTCCGGAGTACTTGGACAAGAGATTCTTAACATCTGCAAGTTTCTTGGGGTTGACGCTACAGCCGACGGGAATTGGTGCAGGATTAAGTTCTAGAAGTGACTTAGCCTTCTTTGTTATGGACATAAATATACCAATATTTGTGTTGTATGGCACCTCACCAGATACTAGTATATTCTTGTGGATCTTGGATCTTTTAAATAGGAAGCGCTTACATCTGGTGCGGAAAGTGAAGGCTTTACCACCACCTTAGCTTCTAGTCTCCAGTCCTGTGCTAACCAATCTCTTGTCACAATTTTCACTCCTCCATGTTTCGCAAAGACTTCATGATATTCTTCCACGTCAATTATGGTGTAGTATGGCAAACACCGCTTTGATTGTGCAGATAGATTGTAAAGATATCTGTAATGAAATTAAATTATCCTTAGTTTATTCGGTTTAGAAAAAATGTGGTACTTAGCTATCCTCTTCGCACAGTTTTACCTAAAAGTACATTTTTTTTTTTTTTTTTTTTTTTTACGGCGCATCTACATCAAGGTCATTAGCGCCGACATCCAGGGCGCAGCGAGGAAGTTTACCTGCGAGCCGTGGGATGATAAAATTCCTGCCGGAGGTTGGGAATCGAACCCACCATCTCCCGCTTATGAATCCAAGGCGCTAGCCATTAGACCACGGGAGACCCCCCCCCCCTAAAAGTACATGTATTGAAGTTGCTGTCCTATAATTTTCATCGCCGTACTCAACTATACCTGTGCAGAGCTTATTAAAATTAATTTATCAATTAGCGATGCGATTATTTTATGAAAAACGAGTTAACCATTATTATTTTCTGGAGATAGTTGTTGAAAAGCTTGCGATAGCAAATAACTCAATATTAACGGTGAGATCTATCTAATGTCTAGTGTGAAACTGTCAATATTTATTTGTTATACGCGAAAATTTAAATAAAGAGAAATATGTCGAGAACAGTTACCAGTATTACATTAGTTGTTAATTTAATCACCTGAGGTCTTGAAAATACATTTGGAAGGATTCATAGATCTACCAATGGAGTAAAAATGATTTTTTTAAATTGAATAGTTGCTGTTTTTCACGTTTTTTTTAATATAAAACCCGTTTATTATTAAAATAATTATTGTGAAGAATTGGAAGTGGTCTCATTCTACTCGGTAAGGAAGAAATATTTTAAAAAATGATTCCTAAATCACAAAGATTCAAGTACCTAGAAGTTTTGCCCCAAAATCCGGCGTTCGGCACTACAGTGTGCCGGATAATAGATAGTTATTAATTAGAATTATCGCTAAATGCACTCATTACAAGTAACTACAAACATTCAGCCATGATGGATTTGCAGTGCATGATGGGAGCAGATTGCAGAAAAGCAAGCATCTCATTGGCTACTGAAGGAGTTGTCTTTTTTTTAAACCAAACTATGTTGGAATTGTCCATATTTTGATTCTCAACGGTGCAAATAAACGCTATTTTAACTATTTTCTGTTTGTTTTTACGGCAAAACAGTTGTAAAACCGAATACAGCATAAAAAGCTCCTTAAGAATCGACCAAAATCTCAAAACCGAAAAAAATGGAGTTGTCCAACTTTGATACCAAGCTCCTCAAATGTGCCTTGTTGGTTTGATAGATATGGAGTTCGATGCTCTACTGCTAGGTTATTTGCGCCTTCTAGTATATCGGATAGAAAAGGTTTGGGTTCTGTTTTACAAATTGTTGGCTTATTTAATTAGATTTCAAATCTGTATCAAGTTTATTGACGGCAACTTCAGGGATGAGTGGCAACACGTGGAACACAAGTGGAATTTGTAATTGACACGTTTTCTGGTTCCAGCATGATAAATCTGTTGATGGCTGTCGATTAAAACCGAAACAAAGACTATAAACATATTTTGCAATTTATGTGGATGGTTAATGTTAGACAAAACAGACCTCCAACCATAATCCGGTCGGATATTTATTTTGTTAAATTGAATTTTCTTTTTGTTTTAAATGGGGTACTTATTCTTATCACATCCATCTCCAAGGTTTCTACACTTAAAAAGTACCATTAGTCCATTATCTAATACTGATAAAACTTGAAGCGGTTTGGAAAGCTAGTATTTTTATTTAAAACCATGTTTGAAACATAATACCTGTTAAGCATATGTATTATAGTTATTGCAGTTAACATATCCATTTTTTCTAAAGAGTTTCTAAAGAAAGTTAAAAATTAACTGTTACACTACGATTTTTTTTTTTTTTTTTTTTTTTTCGGGACTGATATATTTTCAGAGATTGATTGTCCTCTGAACTTCCTTTTTTCGAAGGTTTCTATGCTTATTAGGTGGTATTTCTTAAATTAATCGCTCATTTTCATTTCACTGCGAGTTCAGTACTCACGAGCTAGATCGGATCGGATCGGGTCATGACCAATCTTGGTACTCACGTCGGCGCTGTTTGTCAAAGGTATCGGATCGAGAGAAATACGGGTCCAGTGTCGGTGCAGCCTTAGTTCTGTGATGTGTTTATAGTCCACTCACCTAAGACATCGAGATCGCAAAAAAACGCCTAACGCTAATTTTTCGGGGTGTTGTTCGGGACCACCCTAGTAGTGTGTACCCAATTTGTCAGCTTCTAAAGACCTGTGCTAACTGCGCAACAGTCAAAAAAATCCGACTCGCAGGAACTGCATCATCTTAGCACGGTTCCGTTCATATCCCTTTTGTCATTTGAAAAGCTTAGAGTAGAAACAGATAATATATGGTTCGGCCTTTGTTCAAAGGGCTTTATGACTTTACCTGGTCAGGTCCGCCAGACCCCAAAATCCTATTCTAGAGATACCTATTTAGTACATTTCAATGCATTGAAAAATATCAAAATTTTTCACATTTTCTTGTGTTCGTCTACTATAGCAATAATTCTACAAATAAAATCAATTAAAAAATAAAATAAAAAACCAACAGAATAAAGTCAATTGAAAATATTCAAAAGACGTCATCGAATCTCTTTCTCTTAGCAAGCTATATTTCTAACAATGAATTGTTTTTCTTATTTTACTTAATCTGTTTTATTGTCAAATACATTATCCAACTTTAAGCAATTAAAAAATAACGAGGAATAAAAACAGATAAAAAGAACCGTTTGAATAAATGAAATCAATTACTTCAAAGTTTAAGCACTTATTTCTCCGATTGACATCGCTTATTCATAACTTTCTTCAGAACTTTTTTTTGTAGACCATTTAGTAAGCCTTCGAATGGTAACCTTTCGCTTCCCAAGATTTTCAAATGTTTTCGAGATATTAATGAAAGTATACAAAGTTCCCAAAACTTTTCATTATTTCTAGAAACAGAAAATTGGTCTCATTTTACCTATCCTGTTTTACACACAAATACATTTTCCTAACATAAGAAATTACAAAAATAAAAAGCAATAGAAAACTAAGGGAAAGAGAGTAAAATTACAAAAAGAACGACAAAAACCCGTTCATAAGAGCTAAACAGACGTATTTGAAGTTTTAAGCACTTATTTCTTCGATCGACATCACCTAATCAAAAATTGTTTCAGAATCTTTTTTGTAGAGAATTTAGAAAGCTTTCAATTAGTTTCTCTCCACTTATCATAATTTCCCAACCGCGTTCGAGATATTAATGAAAGTAAACGAAGTTCCCAAAACTTTTCATGTCTGTTCAAAAAATATTTTATTCTAACCCTTCCTTAACTCCAAACGTAACCAAAATTTCAACATATTAGTTTTGATGAAATCCGAACATGCAGAAATTGTTTCAACTGAATCCCATGATTGTAAGTACCAAAACCAAACTAGGCTTTGTATTTGTGTCGGCAGATACCTGGTGTATATTTACAACTCTTGAGGATTAACTCCAAGCAGGTACATTTTTTGTGGACCTTCTGTTTCTACAGGCAGTGAACGGACTCTCTATTCCCTCATCGTATCTAACCTGTGTGAAGTTGAATATTGTTTCTAATAATACGTATCCTGTTTTATTGGCAAATACATTTGACTACTATAAGCAATTACAAACACTATGGAACATGCCAAAGAACTCGGAGTAGGAGCCTCGACAGTTTCAAGTCATTTGATAAATAAATTATCCAACTATAAGCAATGAAAAAATGACAAGGAATAAAAACAAACAAAAAGAACCGTTCAAATAAACTAAATCAATTACTTCAACGTTTAAGCACGTATATCAAAAATTGTTTCAGAATCTTTTTTGTAGAACATTTAGTAAGCCTTCCCATGGTAACCCTCCGTTTAACAATATTTCAAACCGTTTTCGAGATATTAGGGAAAGTAAACGAAGTTCCCAATTCGTTGTCATTTTAAGTATCTTGTTTTACTATCAAATTCGTTTTACTGTTATAATCAAATGTAAATATGTGCTTCAGTAACGATAACTTCAGTTGGAGGCTATGAGGAAGGTTATATTGTTAGGAGAATTCAAAACAAACCTATGTATACGCCATCATGATATTGGCCACAGCCATCTTGATTACCACAGCCACTCCAAACTTATACCTTTTATAGTTTCATAGCTTTTACTGCAATACTAATTTTACTGATAAATTCAATTTAAAACAAAAAACAACCAATTAATAAGTGAGATAAACCAAGAGAAAACCCCTTTCAAAACAACAAAACAAACACTTTTTAAGTTTTAAGCGCTTATATCTCTCATTGACGTTGTCCCATCGAATATTGCTTCAGAACATTTTTTGTAGAAAATTTAGTAAGCATTCGAATGGTCACCGTCCACTTACCACGATTTCCCAACCGTTATCGAGATATTTACGAAAAATGTATGGAGATCCGAAAACTTTTCACGTCTATTAATCAAATATTTTTTTCCGCATACTTCCTTAACTCCAAATATAACCAAAATGAAATCATCTTAGTTAGGATTAATTTCCAAGGTGTAGAAAATATTTCAGTTGAATCCCGCGGTTCTATGTACTCGCAAAAAAATAATGACTTACAAAAACATTGGTTCCACTTTTCTCAGAAACGGTTATAGATATCGCCTTAAAAATGGTTTCATTCGTTTTCTTATGTTAACAAACCTATAAAACAAGTACCTGCAAGCATATAAACTCAAAAACGTAAGCGTTACGATTTTTTTTGCGCGAATTTCGCCCCAAACACTATCTTCTAGTGGGCGGATTCTGCTGCTTAACGAACTTGACCTTTCAAATTACAAGACAGATTTTTGTGCCAAATTTCATCAAAATCGGACCATTTTTGAGCCGACAGGAGCGCGAACAGACAAGCATATATATATGCATATATATATATATATATATATATATATATATATATATATATATACAAATTTTAGCCACCTATATTTTCGTGATCTATAGGGTCTGAAACGTGAAAGTTTCTAGTCGGCACTTCCGGATTGCGTCATGAGGTCAACCTCATAAGCGGGTTCTCCCTATGGAGATAGGGTGTAACCGCGCTAAAACTTAAGGCTTATATTAATTACAAATAATGCAGTCTATAGGCCCAGTTGGTGACTAGATATCTTTAAAAATGAATAGTACGGGGAGTGGTGAAATGGGGGGGGGGGTTCAAAAATATCGAACAGTGGTATCATTATTTGCAACATGCCACTCAATTAGATTGCGGTTCCGCCGTCAATGTAATTACTTTAATATTTTAAATTTATTTTTTTCAACTCTTTATATCTTTAACCCTTAATTACTTGCTTAGGGTCATATTGACTCGAATGTATTTGTTTATTCGATCTTTGCCCTTTAATTATTTCTAATTGCCTGCCACTTACATTATTATCTCCTAGCATTTTGTCGACAATGATGTTTGTCCAAGATATCGAGAAATCCTAGGGTGGAAAAAAATAAACCAGCCATGATTACTTTTCATGAAGAGGTATAGTTTTTGTCCTTCCACAAAAGACAATAAATGTTCTTCATTTTGTGACACATGTGGCAAATGTGTGTGCAAAGAACATTGTTCGTAAGAGAGTAAACGCTATCAAACTCTCCAGGGACTCATTTTATTCTTGCTCTCCTCCCTCCTCTTCTAATTCAAACTCATTCAAGTCTTTCAGTAGGCCAAAGTTTCCACAACGTTCCTCTTCTACTTATAATCCTATCACGCTTCATACGACTGGTATGAGAAGATTTAAGAATCCTTCTAATTTTAGGAATCCATGGACTCTTAACTCATCTCCTGAACGGTCTCCGAATCGAGGTATCCGGCCCGGTGGACCATGTATAAATTGAAAGAATAGCATCCCTTTCCATGGGATAGGGTACATCTTCCTGGTTGTAGCTCAGGGGTGTGTGAGTGAGAGAGTGGACATGTGTGTGGAGAATGAGAGGGGTCACAAATGCAACACTAGTAGATGATAAAGCTATAATTAACAATAAATCCTTACTTTAATAATAATGATATGATGCTTCTTGTGAATGGGTGATGATGTTTGCTATTTGATGGGTTGCTTGATTCTGAGTTGGCATGTTAGCTGGCTATTCCACGACTCCTTGCTTTGAGTTGCTTGGTTTTCTACTCCATATTACTGTAGTTAACTTTCGGAGAGAAAAACTTGGAGCTGGTGTCCATTAAACTTGAAGACTAAGTAACAGCCATTTTTTACATGAGCATGTCATATCTCCATGGCAAGGAGGTAGGACCAAGGTGCGTGTAGTGATGACTCGACGTACGTGTGATGATGACTGAACACTGACAATAAGATACTCCTTGGGAAATACAACCTATGACGGAATTCACAGCGATATTAAACAGAGTAGTATTCAGTATATCTCCTTGAGGCACTCCATTCTCCTGTAAAAATACATCTGAAAGAGCAGTGCCTATTCTCACTCTGAATGTCAAGATCGCTGTGCAAATACTTCAAGACTTTACCTTGCACTCCCCATTCAAGCAGCTGTGATAGTATCAGACTTCTCCATACCCTGTCATAGGCCTTTTCGAGGTCTAAAGATACAGCAAGAATTGATTTCTTGTTTAAAAAAGTCCGTCTCGCAGGAACTGCATCATCTTAGCGCGGTTCCGTTCATATCCCTAGTCTAATTTGGAAAGATAAAAATAGAAGCAGTTATTATTTTGGTTCCACCAGTCTTTTTTTTTTTTTAATTATTCTTCAACTGACCCTTTTTTCCAATCTTCTTATTTTTGTGGTAGGCGGAAGGTCAATTAATAAAAACTTCACTATACACTATCACCAACTTTATTCCGTCCCTACATGTTTCACACCTTTATTGGTGCCTCTTCAGGGGAAAAATTACATATATAAAACTTACAGCCTCAATCTGAGGAGGATAACCTTCCACCAGTACGGCCGCGTCTAGAATGATCATGGTCTGAAAGAATCCAAAATGACGAAATACAATCAGCTGATCCATAATCGATTTGTCAAGCATTTAAAATTTAAAATTAATTTCCAGAAGAAATATAGTCTTAAAAATTAAAAACATCTTCCCACCTTCTAATTAAAACATATATTCACCTTTTGTTAAATAAATTAATAAAATCTGTGATGTATGCAGCGTTATTTGTGGAGTTCTCACACCTGTTCGGAGAGGCTGTTAGCAGTACTACCGGTGGAGTAATAGATGCACTGACGATGAGAACCATGTTCTCGAAAAGCTTTTGCTAATAAATACTTTGAAAAACAGTGGAGAGACATCATTTTTCTACCTTCTACGAAATTAATAAAAATTGTATTCAAATGTAATATTTCAGTTTTTTTATTTACCACTTTTTTCCTATTTTTTATGATATGGATATTTTCCTTAATTCTCCTTTTCATTCTATTTCTCTCTTTACCTAATGTACTAATATTTTCAAAATCGAAACTATGTTTATATTTTATAGCATGATAAGCCAACGCTGTCTTATTCTCTCCTTTATCAATACTTTGCGCATGCTGTTTAATTCTTTTTCGAAGTAGCTGTTCCGATTCCCCTATATATGATTTATCACAGCCATTGCAGTCAATTTTGTAGATATTGTATTTAGTGTCCCTTAATTTTAATTTATCTTTAATATGACTAAAGCTATTTTTTATTCTATTATCATATTTCCAAGATATCCTGCCTATATCCTTACATATGTGTCTTATTTTGTTGGAAATTAATGGATTAAAATTAAAGCCAAAATACCGGCACCAATAAAGGTGTGAAACATGTAGGGACGGAATAAAGTTGGTGATACTGTATAGTGAAGTTTTTATTAATTGACCTTCCGCCTACCACGAAAATAAGAAGTTCTTTTTTTAATTAGTTATTATAATGGCGTGTCAACCCTTAAGGTCACTAACGCCATTCCTGTGAGTAGTGAAGCCTTGAAAGGTCATGATTTACAATCTTACCTGGAAGGGTCTAGAACACACTAGAAACACCAGAAACGGACCCGCTAGTGACAAGGTCTTGGAATCCTGGAAATCTATATTTCTAACAATAAATTGTTTTTGTTATTTTACTTAACCAGTTTTATTGTCAAATACATTAGCCAACTATAAGCAATAAAAAAATAACAAGGAATAAAAAAGACAAAAAGAACCTTTCGAATAAACGAAATCAATTAATTTAAAGTTTTAAGCACTTATTTCTCCGATTGACATCGCCTAATTAAAACTTTCTTCAGAACCTTTTTTGTAGAGAATTTAGTAAGCTTTCGAATGGTAATCTTCCGCTTCACAAGATTGTCAACGGTTTTCGAGATACTAACGAAAGTATAAAAAGTTACCAAAACTTTTTTTGTCTGTTAATAAAATATTTTATTCTAACCCGTCCTTTACTCTAAACGTAACAAAAATTTCAACACATTAGTGTTGATGAAATTCAAACATGCAGAAAATTTTTCAACTGTAAATCATAATTCTAAGAAGCAAAATCAAAGACAAACAACCCTCCCTAGGAAGGACGCTAGGCAGTTGAAAAGCTATATCTTGGAAATCCATATCTCTAACATTAAATTGTTTTTCTTATTTTTCTTAACCTGTTTTATTTTCAAATACATTATCCAACTATAAGCAATTAAAAAATAACAAGGAATAAAAAACATACAAAAACAACAGTTCGAATAAGCGAAATCAATTACTTTAAAGTTTTAAGCTCTTATTTCTCCGATTGACATCGCCTAATCAAAACTTTCATTAGAACCTTTTTTTTAGAGCATTTAATAAGCTTTCTAATGGTATTCTTCCGTTTAGCAAGATTCTCAACCTTTTTCGAGATATTAAGGAAAGTAAACAAAGTTACTAAAACTTTTTATGTCTGTTAATAAAATATTTTATTCTAACCCTTCCTTTACTCTAAACGTAACACAAATTTCAACATATTAGTGTTGATGAAAGTAGAACAAGCAGAAAATATTTCAACTGAATCCCATGATTCTAAGTACCCAAACCAAAAACGGTATTCGAAAACTATTTTTCCAATTTTCTCGAAAACGGTTAAAGCTATCGCCTTGAAAATGGTTTCATTCGTTTTCCTAGCCCAAGAAGCCTATAAAACGAGTACTTACAAGCGTATGAAGTCAAAAATGTAAGCGTTACGATTTTTTTTGCGCGAATTTCACCCCAAACGCCATCTTCCAGTGGGCGGATTCTGCTGGTTAACGAACTTGACCTTTCAAATTGGACGACGGATTTTTGTACCAAATTTCATCACAATCGGACCATTAGGGAAGCCAGAAATGAGCAAACAGACAAATATATATATATATATATATATATATATATATATATATATATATATATATATATATATATATATAAATAAATATATACATACATATATATATATATATATATATATATATACAAATTTGAACCACCGTTATTTTCGGTCTCTAGGGGTTCTGAAACGCGAAATTTTCTAGTCGGCACTTCCGGATTGTTTCATTGTATCAACCTTATAAGCGGGGTTCCTCCCTACGGGGGAGGGAGGAACCGCGCTAAAAGGCATTTAAGATGTCATTTTCAACTCTAGCGATATGGTGGGTTGTAGAATGCTGGTGCCGGAAACCACATTGGTAAGCTGAAAGTAATTTATTATGTTCCAGAAACCAAATTAGTCTTTTGTTGACAATCTTTTCAAGAAGTTTGCTGCAGCAATTTGTCATACTAATTGGTCTGAACCTTGAAGGTAGTTTGCTATCTTTCCCTTTTTAGCGCGGTTCCTCCCTCCCCCATAGGGAGGAACCCCGCTTATAGGGTTGATACAATGAAACAATCCGGAAGTGCCGACTAGAAAATTTCGCGTTTCAGAACCCCTAGAGACCGAAAATAACGGTGGTTCAAATTTGTATATATATATGTATATATTTATATATATATATATATATATATATATATATATATATATATATATATTTGTCTGTTCGCTCTCTAGATAGAAGACGAATGGTCCGATTTTGATGAAATTTGGTACAAAAATCCTTCGTCCAATTTGAAAGGTCAAGTTTGTTAACCAGCAAAATCCGCCTACTGGAAGATGGCGTTTGGGGCGAAATTCGCGCAAAAAAAATCGTAACGCTTACGTTTTTGAGTTTGTAAGCTTCTAAGTACTCGTTTTATATGATTCCTGGGCTAGGAAAACGAATGAAACCATTTTCAAGGCGTTAGCTTTAACCGTTTTCGAGAAAATTGGAAAACTATTTTTTGAATACCGTTTTTGGTTTGGGTACTTAGAATCATGGGATTCAGTTGAAACATTTTCTGCATGTTCTACTTTCATCAAAACTATTATGTTGAAATTTTGGTTACGTTTGGAGTTAAGGAAGGGTTAGAATAAAATATTTTATTAACAGACATAAAAAGTTTTAGTAACTTTGTTTACTTTCCTTAATATCTCGAAAAATCTGTTGAAGATCTTGGTAAACGGAAGAATACCATTAGAAAGCTTATTAAATGCTCTAAAAAAAAGGTTCTAATGAAAGTTTTGATTAGGCGATGTCAATCGGAGAAATAAGAGCTTAAAACTTTAAAGTAATTGATTTCGCTTATTCGAACTGTTCGTTTTATCTGTTTTTTATTCCTTGTTATTTTTTAATTGCTTATTGTTGGATAATGTATTTGAAAATAAAACAGGTTAAGAAAAATAAGAAAAACAATTTAATGTTAGAGATATGGATTTCCAAGATATATAGCTTTTCATCTGCCTAGCGTCCTTCCTAGGGAGGGTTCTTTGTCTTTGATTTTGGTACTTAGAATTATGGGATCCAGTTGAAACATTTTCTGCATGTTCGAGTTTCATCAACACTAATATGTTGAAATTTTTGTTACGTTTAGAGAAAAGGAAGGGTTAGAATAAAATATTTTATTAACAGACAAAAAAAGTTTTGGTAACTTTGTATAATTTCGTTAGTATCTCGAAAACCGTTGACAATCTTGTGAAGCGGAAGATTACCATTCGGAAGCTTACTAAATGCTCTACAAAAAAGGTTCTGAAGAAAGTTTTAATTAGGTTATCGGTTTTATTTCTTGTTATTTTTTAATTGCTTATAGTTGGATAATGTATTTGACAATAAAACTTGTTAAGTAAAATAACAAAAACAATTTATTGTTAGAAATATAGATTTCCAAGATTCCAAGACCTTGTCACTAGCGGGTCTGTTTCTAGTGTAGCGGACCCTTCCAGGTAAGATTGTAAATCATGACCTTTCAAGACTTTACTACTCACAGGAATGGCGTTAGTGACCTTAAGGGTTGACACGCAATTATTATAATTAATTTTAAAAAAAAGACTGGTGGAACCAAAATAATAACTGCTTCTATTTTAATCTTTCCAAATTAGACTAGGGATATGAACGGAACCGCGCTAAGATGATGCAGTCCTGCGAGACGGACTTTTTTGAATACTGGAATTACTACAGGCTCATTCCAGAAGTGAGGATAGGTACCGCTCTGGTCATTGGATATATCAAGGAGCGTGACAAGGCCTATGTTGTGTAGATTTTTGTACATATCGTAATAACCATAATAAATACACTTTTAGAGCGGTATTTTAAGGCTAATAACACTGGTCTACATCAAATTAGCCCTTTTACCTGAAAATATCCTATTTTGACAGTATTTCATTCGCTGTAGATAAATATACAAGTTAAAATTCATAGTCACCTCTTATTCATTGTGCCATATTTAATGTAAAACTGAGAGCGTGATTGATTTGTCACATTAGTGTTGATAATGCCTAATGAGTGATAAGGGGAATTTGAAAAAGAAGCAAGAGAATCTTTTAGAGCAGTCGATCATGGTTATTATGGTAACAAGAGAAATGAAAATTATGTTGAACTTGCGAACAATCTCCTTCAAAAGCATCAACCTTTGTGTTGGTAAACCTCTTGGTCGCTAGAAATTCATTTTCTTTCTTCTCATTTTAATTTTTTTCCTGCTAAATGCGGTGATGTAAGTGACGAACATCCACCAAAATATCTCGACCATGGAAGATACCAGGGTCGATGCAATGCGTTAATGTTAGCGGACTACTCCTGGAATTGAAGAAAATATAACCCTGAAAGCAATTAAAATATACATTCGAAAAAGAAGAGAAATTCTTAATTAAACAGGTTTAAATATGTATTTTGTTAATATTACAAAACTCCAAATCTATATGTATACAAATCACGTGTCTGTCTGTCTTTCTGTTTGTTCCTTATACAAATCCACACCGTTTGACCTATTTTGACCAAACTGGCACACAGGTAGATCTTGATCCCCGGGGAGTGTCGTAGGCTAAGTCAAAAACGTCTACCAACTGTTTGTCTGTATGTTTGTTCTTTATAGATATCGACACCGTTTGAACGATTTTGACCATACTTGACTCAAAGGTAGGTCTTGATACGGGGATTGTTATAGGCTAGGTAAAAAACGTCTACCACCTGTCTTTCGGTATGTTTGTTCCTTATGTAAATCCACACCGTTAAACTGATTTAGATCAAACTTGGCACACATGTAGGTCTTGGGGCGTGTCATAGACTAGGTCAAAATCATCTAGGACTCACAGTTCGGAGGTCATGGGTTCGAAACTGTGAACCCGAACAGTTACAGATTTGCGTTAATACATTTTAATATTACTTATTTGGTTTATAATTTATTTTTTCTTTTCTAGATACAGAAAGTAGGTGTAGCACAGCACGACGGGTCACAGCTAGTTTTATATACAACGTAAAAAATAATAATAAATAAATACAGTTTTTTGCTTAAAAAATTGTTTTGTAATTTTACATGCTACTAAAAGTCAAATTTTGTATATTAGGTATATTTTCAAAATTCAGTAACCTCAAAGCAGTATAAAATATAGTATTGCAACAAAAAGTTAAATTTTATAGACCAGTGTCATTAATAAATCACCGACCACTACTAGTTTCGGAATAAAACAATTTTGAAGTCTTTTAAGTGTTGGTTTCATTCAAATAAATATTAAGGTTTATTTATTATTTTATTTTTATATTATGGAAACACACTAAAAGGATTAAATATCTTGAACTTACGCAGAAACGCACAGCCTACACTTTACGCAGAAACGCACAGCCTACACTTTACGCAGAAACGATGTCTTCTGATGTCTAAGCTATGGTAAAATGTTTGAAAGGCAAGAGAAGCGGAGAGAGGAGAGAAAGGAAGTGACGACGGTAGAAATTAGACAAATAGCATCATTGACTAAGAGTAAAAGAAGCATTGTAGATATAAAAATGGCCTTGCTGTTCATAGTCTGCTGGAGGAAAGTCACTGTTTCGCTCTAAATATCCAACCTCTGCTGTATCTTAATTACCAACCACTTTCATCTCGGTCTGCCTCTGCCTCACACTGTTAACCTCTATTTACTAATTGGTCGAAGGCCGGTATACTCCTCTACAAGGAACACCTACTCTAGGATAGTACTTACAGGCTCAGAGATATAATCACACTCTTCATAAACCCCTGACAATGGCTGACAGAACCATCAAAACAATTTGGACAGCTTTCATCTCGGTCTTCTTCTATCTCACACTGTTAATCTGAATTTACTAATTGGTCGAAGGCCTGGATCTCGCTCTCCGCGACCAACTAACACCCCTCTTACCGTTTAGATATCTAATCACAGCAGTGATAACACTTCAATAAATGGAGAAAGAACGATTGAAACATGTTGGTCAGCATTAAAATAAATATTCAATTCCAAGCCATTCTTATCCCGGGTGTCATTAGGACAATTTGAATAAAAACTTCTTTTTCTAATTTCTACCGATTATACTGTAAACGTATATTAATAACCTTATTTCGACGGCAGAAACCTCCAAGAAAAAGGAGATTTGGCGCAAAATTAATCCCATTGCACAGATAAGCCGATCGTAGACGTAAGTCATCCACTTCCTCTTCTTCTTGATTTCCGGTGGTAGGAATGGACGGCAGGAACTGCATCAAGTTAGCGTTCTTCCATATCATATGATATGATTTGGAAAGCTTACAATAAAAAAATATGATATTTCACCTTTAATTGGTCAAAACCGCCTAAACTTAAAAGTCGGTTTTCTTTCAATGAGGTAATCCTATCCAAATTTATTCCTGGTACTTAATTATACGAAGTGTATTAGATCATTTTTTTTTTTTTTTTTGATTACTTACTCTGTCCTTAACGTAATCAAAATGTATATATTATCTTTTGGATGAGACAAATGTCGTACTTTCACAAACGACACATTTTCTAAATGCAAACAAATACAAATTTAAATGATTTAAATCTAAATTTCATGGTCTATTTAAAGTGCATTAGTTGCTCACTTCTCTCTCATCCCAATGAACTTTTTTTTTAACCGCGCATCGGCTTCTGTGCCATTAGCGCCGACATCCATGGTGCAGCGAGGAATTTCCTTAACGAGCCGTGAGATGAGAAAATTCCTGCCTTGATATATCTTCTCATAAGAATAAATATAACGAAATGAATATACGTATGTTTGATTTAGATGGAAAGTCTCTGAAGGCTGGATATGAGATGAAATGGCTATGCGTTCAGAATAACTTACAACGACTGTGGTTGAAGTCTCTTGGGACACCATATTTATACCACTCCGCGCACCTCAAAGTTCAAGGCTCAGTAACAAATCGTACAACCTTCAATCACAATCTGATAAAAGAAAACCTATCTTGGGGGTCTTTGAGTAATTCCAAACCATCCGTAAAAGTGTTTAGGGAATTGATTCAAATCGGACTAAACCACATCGCTGCATGTGAGTAGTTGTTTAACTAAATGTAATCAGTTTTTATCCCGATTACAACATACATTGATAAAGGATTTCATAAGCCAAAGGACTAACGAGCTGCTATAAAGAGCGCAATATTATTTATAGGAAAAAGCAGAAGCATTGAAATCATGTAAAATATTTGATTGGCATAAATACATTAAGATGTAGTTGGTAGTTGAATGAGTTTACCGTATCCAACTGATTCTAGACAGTCAGGTTAAATAACAGGCCAGTTTCAGGGCTGTAAAAATGGGGAGTTAACCTAATAAAGATATTTTCAGTGACTTTAGAGTTGATACTCGGTTATTTGTTTAAATTTCGAACTTAAATTATACTAAAGGAACGTTTAAAAAATATACAAATCGCAGTAATATATATATATATATATATATATACATATATATATATATATGATTTTGCACATAGCCTGTAAATGTTGTCTGTCATCGACATCCTGACGATTTTCGGCAGAAGAAAGTGAAACCTGATCACAAACGAATTACTCTTGAAGGAAAGAAATTATTTTATTGTCGAATATCAAATAATGCAGAGGTAAAAATTAGGCAAGACCTTGACTGGCACACAGTGATTAGAGATAGTGGTTTGTTATCATCTGCGCCTCAAGTCGTATTAGTAACTTAAATGAGCATTATCGGCAAGACTCAATGAGAAAACGTCACTCCTTAATACTAGCTCAGTACGGCCTCGTCATCTGTGCGCGGTTGACGTACATACTCGTCAAAGTATGTTTATTGAGGATTCGTAATTCAGTTTTAGCGTTCTCGGTTGCTTTTTCTTATATTACCTTCATTTGTTTTTTGAACTTCATTCAGGATACATTTTTAGAGGTAAACCTTTTGAGCAATTTAAGAATTCTAAAATCTCAAAAGTCCTGACAGTACGTTTTGGCGTTGATATTAGTAGTCATTCAATTCCGTTCCAATTATCAATATTTCTTTTCCTATCTCTTCTTTTTCCAAGTTGGAGTAACCCTCTATTGTGGGAGTTTATTTTCTATTACATATTTCTCTATAAGTAGATACTTCGCGAATTTCGTTTACTTAAAATATATAAAATAATTGATTTTAGTATGAAAATTAAAATAAATACTAGAGTAGGGAAAAATAAAATAAAAGTAAATTATACGTGTGAAAAATGTTATTTATTTTTAACGGAGTTTCACAACGGCAAGGTGAACGTGTGAAAAAGAAAAGGACTCAAGTATACAAATAGGTGTGTTAATATTATTATGTCCATAGATTTTTTACCCACAAGTTGTTTCCTTGCTAGAATAGAGGTTATGCATTACCTTTTTTAGAAAGAAAAGCTATAAAACTTAGTGCAAATCGAACCCAAGGACCGTAAGGACGGAGTGATAACGTTTTAAATTTAGGAGACGTTCTGCCTGGCAACATAATGTCCTTCATGTTCTTTGTACTAGATTAGTCCAGTAATGTACAAGTAGCACAGTTGGTGGCCTTACGTCGAGTTAGACGTCTATTTTCTAGTTGTATTGTCGCATAAATGTGTGTTATTATTGGCTAGTTTAAATTCGAATAAATAACTTTAACTTGATTTGTGTCCTCATACGAATTGTATTCTTTTTTGTTTAAATTAATGTTTTGTTTTTTTTAAATCTGTACAAAATATGATTAGTACAATAATTAATTGTGCTCGCTTAAGTGTTATATGACAATTATAGCATTTGGAAGAAGCCAGTCATTATTGACACTTCCTAAGCCATGTTGACATTTTAGTCTCACTGTTTAACCACTATTACGGTAGCTGTTTTCGGGGCCAAAGCCTTCTTTAGGGAAGGTCTTTAGGATGGGACCGAGTGGAGCCTCTAGGATACGATTTGTATTAGCATGTCAATCGTTTTCTGCGAATTATATTGGTTTATATTTGTGCAAGTATCTTGTCTTAGTACCAACCATCGTTCGTCCCACTTTTTTACTTATTCATGTCTTATTTGTGTCTTTATTGCCTGCGTCATTCACACTTGCAACAAAGTAATACTTCAATCGGTCATGTGGTATTCTTAATTGACTGCTACAATTCCGTAATCAAATGTACAAAGCCAATTAGATACGAAGATTTTTTCTCGATTTACTTCCTCGTGGGATTTTGAGAAAATCGAACGAAACATCATGGTAACTTCAAAAGCTCGTTGCCCCACGAACAGCCTTCTTGCTAGTTGCCCCACGAACAGCCTTCTTGCTAGCTGCCCATGAACAGCCTTCTTGCTAGCTGCCCACGAACAGCCTTCTTGCTAGCTGCCCATGAAACGCCTTCTTGCTAGCTGCCCACGAACAGCCTTCTTGCTAGCTGCCCACGAACAGCCTTCTTGCTAGTTGCCCCACGAATAGCCTTCTTGCTAGCTGCCCACGAACAGCCTTCTTGCTAGCTGCCCACGAACAGCCTTCTTGCTAGCTGCCCACGAACAGCCTTCTTGCTAGTTGCCCCACGAACATCCTTCTTGCTAGCTGCCCATGAACAGCCTTCTTGCTAGTTGCCCCACGAACAGCCTTCTTGCTAGTTGCCCACGAACAGCCTTCTTGCTAATTGCCCCACGAACAGCAAACGGCGGATTTTTCCAGTTTTTAAGAAAATGCATCCGGGTTTGTGGAATAGGAGAAGTATAAAGCACTAAACCGAGTTCGAGCAACAAGATTAAATTATACAAACAATATTCTGGATGGTATTCATAACTGAAAAAAAACGAAAACAAGTTATTGTCAACCCATAGCATTTAACAAGCAGTCCGACTCCAAGACTTCTTAACGGGTCATTTAATATTCAGTGATCCAATATAAAGGAAACAATTTCCCTCACATTTTTTTTTTTCAGATTTGGCTCATTAATATTAAGCTATAAAATAATTAAAAATCCAAATTTTTAAAAATATACCCTCATTATTTTTTTAGTTATAAAATGTTAATATTTTTTAAAAAGCACTTTTTTTCCATTCAATTGATTATAGCTCCTGAACCATGTCTAAAATGACGGACCCGACATTTAATAAAATTAAAATCAAACGGGCTGATAAAGTAGTTCCACTTTTTTTTCTTTTTTTTTTTTTTTTTTGTCTTTGTTTAGGTATCTCAGTTATTAATTGGTTGTTGTTGTTTTTCACTGTTTGCCTTAGACTTTGATTGGTTGTTGTTATTTTTATTGCAGTTTTTCCGGATAAATCATATTAAGTAAATGATAAGCTTGTTTGTATTTTGTATTGACTTATAGAACATCCCTTTAGAATAGGGAGAGCCGGATTGTTTAAGTGCACTGTCAGTTTCCTGTGCCTTGACGCCTTAATATCGCTCGAAATGATCGAGTGGGTGTTGACAACTTTCACGAAATATCAAATAAAAAAAATTGTTTATTTCTATTCTAAGTTTTTCAAATGACACCAGGGATAGTAACGGAACCACGCTAAGATTACGCAGTTCCTGCGAGTTCGACTTTTTTTTTATTAGTTCGGAATGGTCTATAGGTATTGATTTGTGGAAGGAAAGCAAAAATTACGCATCTCGAGTGGATGTTTGTACCGAGTTTCATTTTGAGGAAACAAAAATTTCGGCCGATACGAGAAGATTAATAATTTAGTTCCGGATTAAATCCTCACTCCTAATAGAAAACTATTTTACTTATTGAAGTAACTAGGAGGAGTTGCTCCCCATTACTTCAAGAGTCTATTGATCCTTCCCCACCCTTACCTTCAACTTTTTTTTTAATATATTTATTTATTTAAAATCTGTACAATTATAAAAGTATAATTATCAAGTATGTTGATACCGACATGTATGTACAAATTGACAAAAAAGGGGAAAAATGATATAAAATAAAAACAATACAAAATGTGAAAGAAGCCAACCATTGTTGGCACACCTTTAACTTACATATTTTACTTACATTCAAAATACATCGCTCACGACATTGAAGAGATCATTTCATCAAAAGAAAGAAAATTCCTCCCCTAAATAAGTTGGTCCGGATTAGCATGGCCCAGGTAAACACCGACTTCTGATTTCTCTGGTTGCAGAACTCACCCTTCATGGTTCTTCCTTGTGGGAATGTTGTATGTAGAGTTTAAGGGAGAAAGATAAAAAGAAACACAATAGCCAACAGCTATTGGCATTCCAGGCAACGAATGCTTGAAAACAGCTATAGGTGGAAATTTTTGGAACACAATTTTGGAACAAACTATTTGAGATCTCGCTCGTTATACGAAAACCATTGAAATTGTTATAACACGGCTCTTGCTCTCATTTTCAATTGACTTTAATAAAAACTAATCAATTTCAGCGTTTGATGTCACGCTGTGTTATGTAATATTATGTCAGCTGATATTTGCGTTATAAAGAGAATGGAAACAGTATTCTTTCGTACGTATTTTCACGCGTAACTCTGGCAGGAAACAAAGGTAACTTTATCAGATAACTTCAAGCCCTATCTTGGCTAGAAAATGGTATTAACCACTAAATTATGTGTTACTTATAAGTGGTCATTAAAATTTAAATAATTTTTTATTAGCTCAATCTAATTGTAGTTTGATTATCTGTTAATGAATCTAATAAATAATATTTCACTCAATGTCTTAATTTAGGACGAAAGTCTTATAGGTGAATGAAAAATATTGAAACACCTTTGATAGTTTGTGGACAGCATTCATGAAATGCTCTTTTATGTCCTCCAAAAGCAGTCGAAAAGTTAAGAGTACCTCAAATAGTCAATTCCAATGGTCAAAATGTACCGTTTTCGAGAAAACTGGGAAAAATAGTTTTTGTAACTAATTTTAGGGTAGGGTACTTAAAATCGTGGGGTTCAGTTGAAACATTCTCTACATGTTTAAAAATTCATCCATACTAATATATTTTTTTTTTTTTTTTATTTTTTGGAGTTGAGTAGCAGAAAAAAATGTCATTGATAGATCTGAAACGTTTTGAGATTTTCTTTATTATCTCGAAAACGGTTGGGAAATCGTGGCACATGGATAGTAACCATTCGAAAGCTTACTAAATTTTCTAAAAAACGATTCTGAAACAATTATCGATGGGACGATGCCATTCGAAAAAATTAGGGCTTAAAATCTCGAATTTGTTAATTTTGTTCTTTAGGGCGAGATTTTGCCTCTGATTAACTTACGCTTTTTTTTTTTATCAGTAAAATGAGTAAGAGTAAGAAAATTAAAAACATATTGGTAATAGCGTTTTCCGAGATCGAACGTTGAGAAACAGGATGCAGTAATTTCCGCATGCAAGATAGTGTCAGTTTCCTCTTGTGGCGTCTAAAATCGTTTTATATTTTTCACGAAATATCAAAACTTACCAATAACTGCTTCTATTCCTTTACTAAAGGAACTAGGGATATGAGGAGGGAACGCTCTATGATGATGCAGTTCCTGCGAGACGAACGTTTCTTGATTGGTTGACCATCGAAGGTCTTTGAAAATCGAAGATAAAATATTTGATTTGAGCCTTAGAATTCATTTCTGGACCTCTTTGCTAATAACATTAATTAACTTATATTTCCATTATTTTTACAGCCAGGGATAAAAGGTGATATTCTATCTTACTTTGCACTGTTTTATATGTCTGCACCCCCTTAGAGAATGTATTATTGGTTAGGTTGAAGATGACGCCCTGTTGCAGCAGCCCGCGCCAATAGCAGCTCCCGCAGCACCTCTGGGTCCCCTGACAACAGCACCACAGCCAGCAGTTGGAGTCCAAGGCACCCTGATAGCAGCTCCAGCCTACAGACCTGCTGTCAAGACTACAGACTTCTACAGTCCCATCCTAAAGAGGCTGGACAGGGTCTTCACAGAGCTAGGATTCACGGACGAGCCTTGCAAGGAGCGGCTCGTCTGTAGTATGTACAAAGCTCCGGCAAGGTTCAGTCCTCATAGTAACCTTGTCTCCGCAGAAATATCAAGGTATCTTAGACATTTTATACTACTAATAAGCTATTTTATAACCTTAAATTAACTAATCAATAAAATTAAATAGACAAGATAACAAATAGGGTCTACTCACACTTACCAGTGCCGTCACACTGCCGTGACTCCAGGGTCCATGATCTCAAAGTGGCTTCTATTCACTGGTCAGTGTTTCACCGGTGCACTGGCAGTGCACTTGAGAGGCCAAAATGTCTGTCTTTTTCAGATGATCAACTTCTGATGATGGCAGTGACAAAATTAAGAGGAATAGAAAAACAACGGAAGCGGGTTTATCAAGCATGGAACAAGATAGGGGCAGAAGGAGTTTTTAGACATAACAATAAATCAGAAGACGATAGAGCTACTTTTTTTTCAATAATTCAGGATGTTAGAAAATTAAAGACGTCCAATTCCTTCACAAACAACAAATTTATTTTTCACGCTAAGCGCTTTCAGGAGCTCCTGCTACCATCCTCAGAGGTTATGATGAGTTCAGCTTCACTGAACTGACAGAGACCAATTTTGGTGCCCCTACTGGTGGAAGGTTCAATGTGAGGATGTAAACCATATTTTTTAAACGTATTCCCCCAAAGAGACACCAAAAGCCTGGGAACATTTAGGGAAGAAAGGGAATAAATATAGGTAAGTTCTATTGACGTTCCGCCTATTTCGCCAATTAAAAAAAATATTATAAAGAGGCAGAAGACTTCATGGAAGTTTCTTATATTTTCTTAAACATCTCGAAAACAGTTGCCTAATCCTGTAAAACGTAAGCCTAATCAATTTTGTACGTAAATAGAAAATAATATCGGGCTTATGTAGAAAATAATATCGGGAGGCTGCAATAATTTCTGAGTGAGGGGGGGGGGCGATTTCGGGGGTGGCTGGAGCATTTGGGGGGTATGGATTACTAACAATCCACCTCAGCCCCCCCCCCCTTATATACGCCCATGTTGAATAGTAAACTTCAAATATCGAGAGGACCACCTCAGTTGTTGAAAAATATGCTTCAATCTTCAGAAGGTTTGATTTCGTTCCCTTGAAGGCGAAACCTAGTTTCTATTCACACTTTCTCTATAACAGGAATCAGAATTTTATGATGACGCAGTTCCTGCGAGTCAGACTTTAGGGTATTGGATGAGTCACATTATATACTTTCTGTGAAGAATTATAGTCAACTGCCCGGATAGCTCAGTCGGTAGAGCATTAGGCTTTTAACCTAAGGGTCCAGGGTTCAAGTCCCTGTTCGGGCGCTTATTTTTTTTTTTTTTTTCTGTTTTCTCAAAATCAATTTGTAACAATAATAATAATAATAATCGCACATTCATTGTAATTATTATCATAAGTTGATTACAATAATTAAAATGAGCTATTATTCCAACTGTATTCAACCCACTCTAGCTACATTATACAGGTCATGATTTTAGATACTATAAAGCTGATAATAGCAATTTTAACTGGTTTCTATTAAAAAAAAAAAAAAATCATTTGTAATTTATTTAACTTTTTTATTTTTGAAATTTTTTTAAAAACCTGAAAACATCAAGATTGTTCTCCCTTTTTGAATGAGACTCAACAAATAATTTTGACTGGCGTTAATGACCCCAACGGTTGACAAGCCTTAAATTCAACCCAAAAAAAAAAAAAAATAATTTTGATTTCAGAAATATAGCTAAGGCTTTATAACAGTACAGGTATCATAGAGTATTAAAGATAGTTTAAACTTGATATTTTTTTAGCACTTTCCTCCGAAGGAAAGTAGCTATTGAGGTTGGACTCATGACGGAATTTTTGAAAAATTTCTTCAAATCTTTATCGATCCTACCTAGTAGACACCGAAAATGACACCCGTTAAAATTTATATATATATATATATATATATATATATATATATATATATATATATATATATATATATATACATATATACAGGGTGTCCCGTAAATGTCTAGTCATATTGTGAGGGGTAATAGAGGACCCTTAGGGGAACAAAAAATGTTCTATGACGATTTCCCAAATTCTCGCCCATAAGGGAGAAAACGTAGTTTTGTCGTTTTTTCGAGACAAACGTGGTTTTTAAGAGAATAATCTTTGTAGCTCCGTCCCAGGTGGTACTACTAGAAAGGGAGTGAAACCGATCGAAAGCTGAGTAAATTTACTATAAGAATAGTTGGGAGTAAACGTAAAAATAAATGAATGTATGTATGTATATCTTACCAAAAGAAAGCTATTCTAAATTTCCTGATATTTTATTGATATTTCTTTCCATCGTTACTCCTCAATGGGCAGGATCTGAGATTTCCGGGTTTCAGAAAAACTTCTTCATTTAACCAGCTTTCCATTCATGTATCACAACCCTGTGTTATTGAAGTATTTGAACGATTTAAGAACAAAAGTTTAAAAAAAACATGGATCTGTGAAAAGAAAATTATATTTTTTTCTTCAGTTTATTCAAAAAGCTGAAGAGAAATATTTATTTGTATAAATGTTTACATAAATATTAAGTAAATATTTACTTAAAACAATAAAAAAAAAATTAATTCCACGAATTTAAAAAAAAATCCTAAAACAGTAAATAAATAAAATACACAATTTGTTAATTACAGTAACTAATAATGGGTCCAGGAGGTGGCCATTAATGAACCCCAACCATACATTAACCTCAAAAATTACTATTTTTACCTAGATCAAGCATTTGAACATATTTTTACAGGTATTTATTTAGAAAACAAATGCTTTACCTTGAATTGTTACTGATGGCTATGCTTGTGAAACTCACTGGGATTCTCGTGAGCCCATGCGTTTTTGTTGTGGTAATTAAAAATTCTATCCCTCATAAATAAGATGTACATAGTCCTGTAAAAATGTGTTCAAATGCGTGATATAGGTAAAAATAATAATTTTTGAGGTTAATGTATGGTTGGGGTTCCTTAATGGCCGCCTCCTGGACCCAGTATTAGTTACCTGAATTAATAAATTCAAAATAAATGTGTATTTTATTCATTTACTGTTTTAGGATTTTTTTTTTTTTATATTCGTGGAAGTAATTTTTTTTATTGTTTTAAGTAAATATTTACTTAATATTTATGTAAACATTTATAAAAATAAATATTTCTCTTCAGCTTTTTGAATAAACTGAAGAAAAAAATATAATTTTCTTTTCACAGATCCATGGTTTTTTTTTTTTAACTTTTGTTCTTAAACCGTTCAAATACTTCAATAACACAGGGTTGTGATACATGAATGGAAAGCTGGTTAAATGAAGAAGTTTTTCTGAAACCCGGAAGTCTCAGATCCTGCCCATTGAGGAGTAACGATGGAAAGAAATATCAATATAATATCAGGAAATTTAGAATAGCTTTCTTTTGGTAAGATATACATACTTACATTCATTCATTTTTACGTTTACTTCCAACTAGTCTTATAGTAAATTTACTCAGCTTTCGATTGGTTTCACTCCCTTTCTAGTAGTACCACCTGGGACAGAGCTACAAAGATTATTCTCTTAAAAACCACGTTTGTCTCGAAAAATCGACAAAACGACGTTTTCTCCCTTATGGGCGAGAATTCGGGAAATCGTCATAGAACAATTTTTGTTCCCGTAAGGGTCCTCTATCACCCCTCACAATATGACTAGACATTTACGGGACACCCTGTATATATATATGTCTGTTAACACGATAGCGGCCAGAGTTTTTGGTTTTTCGTCACGAAACTTGGTATATAGCATTCAATTAGCAAACGATTGAACGAGTTCGTTAACCACCAAAGTCGGTCCACCGGAAGGGGGGGTTTACCCCGAACCCAAAACACTAATTTAACTATGTCAGCCGTAATATTTGTTATATTTCAACGAAACTTGGTATTCGTAGTGGTAATATAGAGAGAAAAGTGAGATATAAAAATGAACTAAATCGGTTCATTAGAAGGGGGGGTTTACTCCGGACCCACAATACCAATTCGCCACTACCAGCCGTGATTTTTGGTATATTTCGACGGAACTCGGTATTCGTAGTGGTAATCCACAGGTAAATAACTGTTGTAAAAATAAACTAAATCGGTTCATTAGGAGGGGGGGTTTACTCCGGACCCACAATACCGATTCGCCACTACCAGCCGTGATTTTTGGTATATTTCGACGAAACTCGGTATTCGTAGTGGTAATCTACAGGTAAATATGTGTTGTAAAAATAAACAAAATCGGTTCATTAGAAGGGGGGGGGGGGTTTACTCCTGACCCAAATTCTTAATATACTCATACCGGTCGTAATTTCTGCTGTATTGTAACGAAACGCGGTATACGTCGTGGGTAACTCATGAGAAAGAAGTGTTGTAAAAATGAGCTGAATCGGTCAATCGGAAAGCGGGGGTTTAATTTCTAATATATTTCAATAGAAAAGCCCGTCAGACGTAGGTTCACAAAGCCGCCGCAAGGAGCGCTTTCTACCACTAGAGTGACTGTATCCTGTTCCTGCGTTAGATCAAAATACGATAATATGAGGTTTTTTGTATTTATTACGTAGTGTAATAGGTACCATGTGTAAACATAACTCTGGAAGCAAATTATTAATTGATCAGTTACTCATTACAAATTTAAAAGAGAACTATTCATGTTTTTATTTTATTTATGTAGGATATTTTAAGCAAATTGTTCTGGAAAGCAATCTACACTACCCAAATTCTGAGGAAAGTGCTTGGTTATGCAGCTCCTGCGTGACGGACTTTTTTATTATCAAGTTTAAACTAGCGGTGAGTGTTAAGCCATGAGCACCTAACACTCCGTGCTAAGGGCTGTGGGTTCGATTCCCACTATGGGGTGGTGGCTTTTCTTTAGAAAAAAGAAAAGGCATCAGCCATATCCTGGCTAGAAAAGGGTGGTAACGTATAGACAACCCGTCCTGAAATTCTTCGTTAATAATAATGGATAATAGTTAATATAAAACATCGGTACTTACGTATTAGCGTCAAAGCAGGTTAAAGAGCCGGATCACAGAGAACTAGATCTACACCGTGTCAGAGATCTGGATCAAGGAGTCAAATCAGATTTCGCCAATATGGCGACGGATTATCAACGATTTAGGTTAACTAGAGTTTTGATATAACCTTTAGCTAGGGAAAACGCGTAGCACTTATATTAATAGCATAATTGCTATGCGTTTCCGCTTGCTACGCTCGCTCAAGATTATATCTAAACTCTAGTCAAACCAACTCGTTGATAATATAGATCAAGGATGGTTTTTCGCTGTATAATGGACTGATAAACAAATTGGCATCGCTTCGAAAAAGTAGCTTTCATCCTAGCTATTCTGATGTCGCTATCTCGCAAGAAACTGAAATCGCGTAACAAAAAAAAACAATAACAATTGCGTGGGTAAATAAAGCACAAATGAATTGCGTTAAAAAGACAAAGGGGACAAGATGGCTACTATAAACACAATAGATGATATCTCTGATAGTGATTGACCAATAGAAATGCGTTATCCATGATCCAGATCTCTGAACGAGACACGCCTCTTTAACCTGCTTTGACACTAATACGTAAGTACCAAAACATCAATGCATATTGGAACAAATATCATTTTAAAATCTTCTAATTATTTTTTTATTAATAAATTAAGACCAAAGTTTTTTTTAAATATGTTAACAATTTAAATATTACATATTTAAACATTAAATTAACATCTAAGAAGTGAAACTAGACTATGCTCAATGCCAATTACAATATTAAAAAAAAAAAAAAATGTGTGATTTTATTGAATGGACCCTCCAAAGTTCAAAAAAATAAATTGAAGGTTTCTTCGAAAAAAAAAAAAACATTAAAATTTTATATTCTGATCCTACAAAATGTTCTAATGAAATAAAATAAAGCAGACTAAATAAGTTGAGAATATGAATCAAAAAAATTGAAAATAAAACAAAACAGACACAGACACTCAGATTAAAGATTCAATATAAAACTTAATAACAATTTTCCCAATTAAAAACAAATAATAAATGTTTGCTGCTTATGCCATGGGCGTATATAGAAAATAATTCTGGAGGGGGCTGGGAAAATTTCGGGGAGGGGGGGCTGAGACCATTTCCAGTTTATGGAATACTAACAATTTAGATCTTGGAAGAGTTTTAGCCAACTTAAACGCTATTACACCCAAAATAGAATATGTTTTATGAACTATATGATCGTATTTAATTTATTTTTAAGGGTTTTATGAAATCTTTACCGATCAAATCAAAATTTCGGGGGGGGGGCTGCAGCCCCCCCCCCTTTTATACGCCCATGGCTTATGCCAACAAACAGTATAACATGGGCATGTATAAGGAGGGGATGGGGCTGTAGCCCCCGAAATCGGTGAAATCTATATATATAAAAATCACGTGTCTGTTTTTCTGTTTGTTTGTTCCTTATACAAATCCACATCGTTTGACTGATATTGACCAAACTTCGCACATAGATACGTCTTGATCCGGGAAATCTCGTAGGCTAGCTAAAAATCTTCTAGGATTCATAGTTTGGAAGTAACGAGTTCGAAACTGTCATATACAGAAGAGTTTATAGTCAGAAATCGGCTTTTTCTTTCCAGTGTTGCCCCTCCTTCTAAGAAGAAGTGCAATAAAAAAACCTTTGTTTGTTTATCTAAATAGTAGGTTTATATTCTCAGAGTTTGGACAAATATCATATAAGATATCATATAATAAAATATAATATTTTTTAAGATTAATTTCCTTAATATCAGATCAGTTTTCTTCATATCAAATCAATTTTCATTTGATTGCCTAGGGCAACACTGCTCTAACCAGAATATAGACTAATATCGTATAAATAAGTATATCATAAAAATGTTCTGTGTTTATCTAATCATAATTTGGACTAATATAATATAATTAAGTGGTCATGTTTCTATTCAGAACTATAATAATTTCAAAACTTTTGTTGAGAGGTAGTTTTTTCTCTTTAGTAAAGGAAGGTTGCAATGTCGGTTATAGTATTCGGTTGAATAATCTCTCACTCGCTTTTCTGTTAAATGAATATGTTTGTACTGGTATTTGATGGAGAGGGTTTTAGTATGTGGAAAAACACTTAACTTTTTTCTTTAAACTGATGAGGTGTGTAAATGTCATTGAAAAGGCAAAGGAGACCAAAGTTGGTGAAGATTGGGACCAGCAAGATCAAATAAACAGTTTGAATTTCTTTGTGATTTGACAACAGCCTAAGACATAATTCAGAAATTTGATAGATTATACCTAAAGGAATCAACAGCATAGTAAATTGTACATAGAAACTTCAGATTATGTTAAAAAAATAAAATTCAAACAACTGAAATGAAACAATCAGTTTATCTGGACATGTTATAAATTTATAAAACTTGTATTGTAAAATGGACCGTGTCCCTTTGGAAAACAATAAGAACAAGGCTAAAAGTATTTTGGAATTGTTTACACTGATGTGGACCTTTTTTTAACTAGGAGTCTCAAAGGTGAAAAATATTTTGTTTCATTTATAGATGATTATAGTAAGATTGCCCTCATGTTAATTTCTTCATAATTGTTCAGTATTGTTTATTGTTATTTAAATGTTTAGTGATGAATTCCCTTTGTCGCGGTCTCACTGATGTATAAATAAATAAATAGTAAGATTGCTAGGATTTAAACTATTAAACCTAAAACAGAAGTTTTTCATTCCTTTGTTCAATAAGTAAATCAGGTTGAAAACTTAGGAAATTGGTATTATGAGGTGTGACATTGGTAAGGAATATTAAATAGTAAGAATTATGACTACCAAAAAAAGTCCGACTCGCAGGAACTGCGTCATCTTAGCGCGGTTCCAGGTTTTTTTTTTTTTTTTTTTTTTTTTTTTTTTTACGGCACATATACATCTAGGTCATTAGCGCCGACATCCAGGGTGTAGCGAGGAATTTCACCAGCGAGCCGTGGCATGATAAAATTCCTGCCGGAGGTTGGGAATCGAACCCACCATCTCCCGCTTATGAATCCAAGGCGCTAGCCATTAGACCACGGGAGACCCCGGTTCCTGTTCATATCCCTATTCTCATTTGAAAAGCATAGAATAGAAACAGATAATATTTTCCTCGGCCTTTGTTCAAAGGGTTTTATGGCTATACCTGGGGTCAGGTCCGCAAGACCCTAGAATCCTCTTCTACCGATACTTCATTTCATACGTTTCAATGAATTGGAAAATATCAAATATTTTCACACATTCCTGTGTTCTTTTACTATAGTAATAATTCTACAGATAAAATCAATTAAAAAATAAAATAAAAAAACCAACAGCATAAAGGCAATTGAAAATATTCAAAAGACGTCAACGAATCTTTTTCTCTTGGCAAGCTATATTTCTAACAATGAATTGTTTTTCTTATTTTGCCTAATCTGTTTTATTGTAATATACATTATCCAACTATAAGCAATTAAAAAATAACAAGGAATAAAAACAGACAAAAAGAACAGTTTGAATAAGCAAAATCAATTACTTTAATGTTTTAAGCACTTATTTCTCCGATTGACATCGCCTAATCAAAACTTTCATCAGAACCTTTTTTGTAGAGCATTTAGTAAGCTTTCTAATGGTATTCTTTCGTTTACCACGATTCTCAACCTTTTTCGAGATATTAAGGAAAATATACAAAGTTACCAAAACTTTTTAAGTCTGTTAATAAAATATTTTATTCTAACCCTTCCTTAACTCCAAACGTAACCAAAATTTCAACATATTAGTTTTGATGAAAGTAGAACATGCAGAAAATGTTTCAACTGAATCCCATGATTCTAAGTACCCAAACCAAAAACGGTATTCAAAAAATATTTTCCCAATTATCTCGAAAACGGTTAAAGCTATCGCCTTGAAAATGGTTTCATTCGTTTTCCTAGCCCAGGAATCATATAAAACGAGTACTTAGAAGCTTATGAACTCAAAAACGTAAGCGTTACGATTTTTTTTGCGCGAATTTCGCCCCAAACGCCATCTTCCAGTAGGCGAATTTTGCTGGTTAACGAACTTGACCTTTCAAATTGGACGAAGGATTTTTGTACCAAATTTCATCAAAATCGGACCATTTTGTCTTCTAGCTAGAGAGCGAACAGACAAATATATATATATATATATAAATAAATATACATATATATATATATATATATACAAATTTGAACCACCGTTATTTTCGGTCTCTAGGGGTTCTGAAACGCGAAATTTTCTAGTCGGCACTTCCAGTTTGTTTCATTGTATCAACCCTATAAGCGGGGTTCCTCCCTATGGGGGAGGGAGGAACCGCGCTAAAAAAGGGTATCAAAATTAATCCCTTCCCCATGAATTCATGAGTTAAACGGTGTGATTTACTAGAACAATTATGAATATATCTCATTGCTTACTGGCAGAAGATATTGTAGAAAAAAATGTTGGCCAGAAATGGTATGTGCAGCAACTTATTTGAAAAATCCCTCTTTAGCTAACACCATTGACAATAAAATACCCTATGAAATCTGTTTTGGAAAGAAACCAGATGCTTCTAACTTTAATTTATATGGTAGTAAAAATTTTGTTAGGAAACCAGAACAAATAATAACTTCTAAATGGGATAAAAAGGTGAATATGTGCATTTTAATCGAGTATAGTGAAGTGGGATATAAAGTACTTTTGAATAATAAAATCATTGTCGCTAGGCATGTTGATGTTATCCAAGAAAACATAAGCTGTATTGGATTGGCTGAGGGTGAATCTGATAAAGTTCAAGCGATTGTGATTTTTGGGATAGAGAAATAGATAGTTTGAAACAAAATAATGCTTGAGATTTTGTTGAAATAAGGAAGTTGAAGATATCAAATGGGTCTAAATGTTGAACAGATGGATGTAGAGACTATATTCTTAAATGATCATTTAGAAGGAAAATCCACCACTGGTTTTCTTATTAGGTTATTTGGTAATGTATTATACTGGAAATCGAGAAAGAAAAAAGATGGTACAGAAGAGTCTCCATATGCAGAATATGTAGCTTTAAGTGAAGTTTAAAGTTCCAAAAAGATATAACTTTTTGTTTTAAACATAAAGATTTTTTTAAACATTAAAAACTCCTTCGTGAACAATGTCATTTTGTAAAGGACTTAAATTTATGAACTTGAAATTAATTCTCTCACATACATATGCAAATATTATTAAAATATTATATTAAATGTTGTTATATTTAACTTATTGTTTTATTCGCATATAGATAGATGTACATAATAAATTATATAAATGTTTATAATCATACAAATGAATGTATATAAATGAATTAATTTTCACCACATTTTGAAACAATATTTTATTATTATAAGACCTGTATGGTTTAGCAACCCTATTAATTTGGGCAGCCTCACTTTAATTTTTTTTTTTAATAAAGTTATTCTTCTTATAATATTTCTTTTACATGCTATTTTTTTGCAGATAAATTAATGTATTAAAATATTATTTTTATAAGAAGAGGAAGTCACGTGAATTGTGGTGTTCTAATAAATGAATAAGTAATTAAATTTTCCATGCAATTTTTTATTAATTTAATATCCATAATAATTTAATCATTATATTCTGCCATATGCTTCCTTTTGTCTGGGATAGTTATATCCTCTGACTGTCACCATTTAGTCGGATAGCTGGTAACACACATTTCATGAAGTGTTTTATGCACCTTGGAATTTTGGTGTATTGCATGTCGTAATTTCGTTTTTTTTTTGTTTTTTTGTTTGGTGGGATGAGCACCAATCATCTGGACAGGACAGTTGTGGCTGTTCTAGAAATAAAGCAACTTGCCTTAATTATACATTAAAGATTGTTGGCTTCTGAATAAAATACCATTTTAGTGACATATTTTTTTAACACCTTTCCCCTATGTGCAGTACCTGGTGTTTCAAGGTATGTCCAGCAACCACATACTTAACTTTTTATCTACACTAGAGACCCACTATAGCACAATTTCAAGCACTTGAAAAGTGTGTTACCAGCTCTTGGACTAAATGTTTAAATACGGTTGCAATTCTGGTAAAAATATTGTTGCTCGCCAAGTCAATGTCGTTATTGAAATTCCCAAATACCTTTAATTCATTGTTGTCCATAACTGCAAGAAAAATATCTTAAATTTGTTTTTATTCTTAGAGGCCCCTATTTCCTATGATAGAAGGACTATCCTTATAGAAGAGCCCATGAACCATAAAATTTGAAACAGAAGCTTTAATAGAAAGGACTATTAACAAACTATGTTTTTAACACTTTCCTTTTGGCATAAATAACATACACCCTGCACGACTTACCTACTTTTACATTCATAAAAAAAACTCAGTTACGGATTATTACATGAACAGGTAAACAATATAACATATTAATATTATATTTGCGCAAGGTTGAGGTTTTAGCTTTAGATGCGAAGCTCTTAAAATAAATAAATATTATATTTAAAAAAAAATCAATGAAAATAAAGAATATAGTTTCAGTTGTAGGTTATTACAACTTATAACTAATCATAACCTTAATTAAATGCCTCATTTGTATTGCTATTTTTTATGAATATTTATTTATGGACCACATATTTTTTTTTCTTTAAAAAAATTAAACACAGGGAGTTTGGTTTGGATTTTCTTTAAAACGGTATTGCAATTAAATTATTTGGAATCATTTAATTGTAATACCATTTTAAAAGTAAGGGTACTTTTTAAAATAAGGGTACTTTTTAAAAAATAAGGATTAATTTATTTTCTACCCCACTTTCTCTTAAAAAAATGGAAAATAAATTTTTCAGCCGAGCTCTCAATTTATTATCTTATATTCTCATAATTTGGACAAATATAATATAATCATTCATTTTTTTAAATATATAATATAAAGTAGGCGTACCATGGAAGCTGGGTTACAACTATTTAATATGAAGCATGTGTAGCATGGTAAGCCCGGCTACAGATATTTAATATAAAGTAGGTGTAGCATTGCACACCGGGTAACAGCTAGTGTACCATAAAAACCTTAAAAATAAATTAAATAAGATCACTTAGTTCAGAAAAAATAGTTTTTATTGGGTGTAAGAGCGTTTTAATTGGATAACTATTCCCAGATCTAGATTGTTAGTATTCCATACCTCCCAAATGTTCTCAGCCCCCCCCCCAAATTATTTTCTACATAAGCAGTTTAATATACTATTTGGTTGATAAAATACACAATTTAATAAAAACAAAGAATTAACCTAGTTTCAAAACACAATAGATGTTTTTAAATCATTAAACTTCATTGTGGAGCTATAACAATAAAATTTTAAAACTTGTTGTTAAAAACTTTACAATTTTGTTGTTGTTCTACTGAATTCCATTCTGCAATGTTCAGAAATTGTATCTTTATGTTTATTTTACCACTTGGCCAGAAAAAATGTGATTAAAACCAGTGTTGTGGCAACTGTAGCCTCCCCTTTGATATGTTTTAATGTCTTTTTTTTTGTTTTTTGTTTTTTTTAATATTTTTTGTTGATAAAAATCTATTGAACGGAAACATTTTTTTTAGCAAAGTTTTTGTTAAATTAAATTAATAAGCGATTTTTTCTATGTTCTTGCACTTTATTTTGTTCTGGAATAACATGCTACAAAAATTATTAAAAAAACTTACTGTTACAAAATGATAACTTACTCCATTTTTTATATAATACAATGACATTTAAAATGTTGTTAATCTAGCTAATTTTGAGAATAAACATTCAGTTAATGGATACAGGCATTAGCACAATTTTTATTTAAATTAAATTAAATTTTCAAATTTCTTGCTTGGGCCAAGAAATAAGTTTTTTTTTTTTTTTTTTTTTTAAATTGTAAAAAAAAAAAAATTCATCATAGGGACATGAATTGTGTTGATGACATAGAGGTTCTATTTATTATTTTCCTGAAATCCACTTCAAAGGATTAAGCTTTGGTGCTTTTATTGTCCAAAAAATTAAATTTATACTTTTCAACTTTTCTCCACCACCCGCCCCCTCTAAAGGGAAGAAAAGTGGCTCCTGACTCAAATCAATGATGAAGGTGCTGACGAGAAATAGCATTTCTTAAGAATATATATATA
Source organism: Gonocerus acuteangulatus (assembly GCA_946811695.1). Classification (NCBI taxonomy): domain Eukaryota; kingdom Metazoa; phylum Arthropoda; class Insecta; order Hemiptera; family Coreidae; genus Gonocerus; species Gonocerus acuteangulatus. Next base: position 37,952,350 of record OX328123.1, read on the forward strand.
TATATATATATATATATATATATATATATATATATATATATATATATATATATATATATTTATACATATATATATATATATATATATATATATATATATATGTGTGTGTATATACATATATATACACACACACACATATATTTGTTTGTAAATACATATATTTGTTTAAAATGATGCTTTCAATTTTTTCTATTATAAGCTTTCCAAATCATTCCAGATATAAGCTTTATATAGAAATATGCAAGATGAAGCAGCTCCCCTGTGTGTTGAACTTTTTATAAGGTGCAAAACGCTAATGCAAATTATTTGAAAGCAGCTATATTTTATTAAGACTATAAACTATATTGAGGAGGCCCGGTGGCCATGAGTGTTAAGGCGTGAGTACTTAACACTCCGTGCCAAAGGTCGTGGGTTTGATTCCCACTATGGGGTGGTGGCTTTTCTTTGGAAAAAAGAAAAGGCTAGAAAAGGGTGGTAACCTATAGATAACCCGTCCTAAAATTCGTAGTTACTAATAACGCACATTAAAATTTAAATAGCTAAACTATATTGAACAATTGCAGGGACCCGAGTGAACTCGAAAAGCCAGTGTTCTCCAACCCTGGAGTGATCCGATTCTATAGGTACGTCGAGGCTGCTAGATCTGGACAGGAAGGGAAAGACTGCCTTGCATTGTTCCCGTCCTGCGCTCTCCTCACAGAATAATGGCTCAATCTCCTCCACCCCCACCTCAAGCCACCTGGAGGCCCAGGTACAATTAGTTATTTATTTATTATTGTTTACAAAATTTCACTATTATATAATTTTGTTTGTTCTATAATCCTATTTTGTTTTCATATATTTTTTTAACATAAGAGATAACATCTAATAATTCAAATGACAATGCAGTAGACTCTCCCTTATCCAGCGTTCTTTTATCCGTTGAATCTCGGAACTGGCTGGAGCTAGACCGGCTCGAGGGTTCCAATAAAACCTTCCCTTCCTAGTAGCTAAAAATTTTTTTCATTATATTTCATTGAATGGAAGTAAAAGAAGGCATATTTGTTTTGTTTTACAGGCAGAAACTTGTGTTTCTACTAAGGCACCTGCGGGTGGAACACCTGATTTTATCCAATCTAGTTGAACATTCATCGCCAGCAGAGTGCAATTTTTAAAAGTAATTTTTATAATATGTACCATTCTAAGTATGCGATATTAAAAATGGTACATATTATTATATCCTCAAATCACAAGGTTTTTCAAATTCATAAGTGACCGCTTCTAACTGAATTCTCTAATCCGGCGTTTTCTCTAATCCGATTCACGCCGGATTAGGGAAAGTCTACTGTATTTTTTTTTTTTTTTTTTTTTTTTCGTACTTCAGCAGAATAATAAAAAATGGCGATTATAATAAATAGAGAAATCTTAATAGATAAGCTGAATAAGTATCAAATCCATATAATTCTACATATTTGAATATGGTCAATAAACGTACATGTAAAAATATCATTATTAGAATATAATTTACATTAAAGTAATTCTAAATGTAAAAGAATTTTTGTTAGTAAACTATGGACTGCTTATTTTATTTGAGGGGCCAGGGGGTGAGAAATCATATTAATTATTTTCAATCATTTAATGAAATGGACATAAATATAAAGATGTATTATAAAAACATAGGGTGAATCACGTTGGTTGCGAATGCTCATAAACAATATAATAAACACACAGAATGTGTGCAGTAAAAAAGAGCAAATCACTTAATTGTTTATATAATATTTAATTTACTTAAAATTTAACGTCCATTTCTAAATGGATGGGCGCTAAAGGTGACCACCCTTTTCTAGCCGGGATAGGGCTGATGCGTTTTCTTTTTTTGAAAGAAAAGCCACCGCCCTTATTGGGAATCAAACCCACGACCCTTGGCAAGGAGTGCATACGTCTTAGCACTTACGGCCACCGGGCCTCCAATAAGTAAATAAATAAGGGCACTTTTTGAGGCACAATTCAAAATTCTATTGGGAATTGGGTTTCCCTTAGAGTCTAGTGACTAGCATACTTGAATTTTATATGGGAGACATGGGTTCGAGACCTGTGTGTGGAAGATTGACTTGTTTCAGCAGTGGGCTTGCTGATAATATTCCCTGCTGCACCAGAATGTTTAAAATGGTGGCAACCTGTAGATAACAGAGTACTAATGGCAGCAGAAGCAGATGCGCTGAAAAGACAATATAAATAAAAAAATGAGCCTTACTTGAAGGCTACTTTATATCTGGGATAAATTGGCTTCCTATAGGTAAATAAATTATGTAAGGCAGAAGTTTAATAACATAATGCACATATTTAAACATTAAAAAAATAAGCTAATAAATAAATGGGCCTCAAATATTTAAAAGACAGGTTTATCAATTTATTGCTAGAAATAGACATACTCATTACTTAGAAATTATTAATAAGCACCTGATACACTTCCCCGCCATTTTGGATCATTTAGTCTGGACTCAACCAGGGACGATGGAAAGTTAGCCCCATGAGCTGTTTGTAATTTTTGATAATGGGCCCAGGAATAGTCATATTCATAAGCTCCTGATGAGGCTCCATGTAGGGCATGGAACTAGTAGAGCAACAAGTACTGTTGTAGAGTAAATTTAACCTTTTTTTTTTTTTTTTTACGTGTTAATTTTGAGAAAATTATTTTAGCTTGATATAATTGCAATGATAGAGCTCAGACTCTTTGCCTAACTTATGTTCAACACAACTTTTATATAGCATGTAAAAATAAAAAAAAACTATCATTTAAAATTATTTTATTATTACCAAAAGACCACCAATATTGAAAACGTATAATCAGTTTGGTAATTTCAATTCTCATTATTATAGCAGTAATTTGAAGGGAACCGTCATTTCAAAATCTTGGTTTACATGTGCGCAATTTAATTAGCCTGCTAAATTTCTTAAATTAAATTTTGTAGGACCTTTTTACTTAAGTTCAGGTAAAAAACTTTAAGTAGCATCTATTAAGGACATTTACCATTATGATATATATCATACCTGCCTCCCTTCCATTAACACAAAATTTTATGACATCCCCCAAATCATTGTGTGGTCCAGACCCCCCCCCCACACCAACTCATTTCCCCTAAGTTTCCTTGTATCAACAGTCAGAAATGATCCCGCATCTGTGAGGAATTGTTCTCAATCTTCTTATTGGTAAGCCCATCTTGTTATTCTTATATCAGTTCCCATGAACTTCTAATCTAAGCACTCCTATAACATATTGTTTTTCTAGCTATATATTATGTTTTTATGGGTTTTTTTCATATATATATATATATATATATATATATATATATATATATATATATATATATATATATATATATATATACACAAACACACTTGTAAAATGTAGTTTTATTAAGAAGTAATTTCTGAACCCCGACAATCCCTACCTTCGCATCATCAACGGTCAACGATCTCTTCTCAAACAAATAACTATAATTCTCATACATACAATAATAAATACATACCCGTTTCTGATAATAAAGAGTAATGTCCAAACTTACATGAAGAATGTCGAGGTAGATATAAATGAGGTAATAGAACTTTCCATTGTTAATTTTTTTCCCCCTGTCTTAGGTGGAGCTATGCATCTTCTACGGGATCATCATTGCTTCCGACATCGTCTCCAGTGTCAATGAGTAGGATCATCTGGTTTGTAGCATTAGTCATCTTCTTTACTGCAGTAATGGGCGTCATCCTGGCTGTTGCTCTCAACAAGGATACTACTATCAATCACAACAAACATTCAAACAATACAGAGAAAAATCTTTTATTTTCACATTAAGTAGTGATAGCAATCGGTCAAGCCTGATATTAGAACATAAGTCAGAATAAGTATATTGTACATAATTCAAACAGGTCAGTGAAAGCTGTTGATAATTAGATTACTAACAGTGGTACACAAAATGTAGATTTTTATAAACAGAGATTTAATCTTTAATCAGATGACTTTTCACCAATATGAAACATTTTTAAGAGGCAATGAATTTCAAAATGAATTAAATCCCTTTTTCACCAAAATACTGTTTTTTCTAAAAACATTTTTTTTTTCTCACAGCAAAAACTTTTTTTTTTGTTGGAAATTATTAAATCTCATCAAAAATAAGAAAATGAATATTAGCGTTACCTCATAAATATTAATTTCCTATATACTAGCTTAGAGGTTTTTTTGTGTCCCCATGAAAAGTTGTACAATTTGAATATATCCTGTTTTGAAAGTCGACGCCTCATATCTTGTAATAGTAATATTAACACTTTTGCTGTGGCTTTTATTGTTTGGGAATATCTCAGTATTGGGTTCATTTTTTGTTTGAATTTTTCATGTAGACAATTTTTTTTCATAAAAAATCTTCCAGTCAGTCGATTTGAAAACGGAAAACACTGTTGAACAGCTCAAACAATACTGAAGGCAACTGTCTTTACCTGCAGTTGTAAAAGTGAATCCCCTCCATTTACAGCCTTTTGAATCTAAAGGGAAAAGTAATAGAGGAGTGCCCTTCCGAAGGGACACTCGTCAGTGGGTAGGATAGCTAGTCTCCTTCAGTAATGACCCCCGCAGCGAAAGTGTTAAAACTGTTATAAAATTTGTACCACAAAATTGAACAAAGTATGAGCTATGAAGTTTATATTACAACTATTAAATATATATTACAATGAATTAAGCATTAGATAACTTATGGTTTATTGTCAGACTAAAGAATCACTAAAAGAATGTTACTATCCCTTTCAAAATTATTGTATCTTTTTAATTAATGTTTAAATCAAATTATCAAAGCCAGTACAAGGTCAATTTTTCATTTGGATTAGTTGAAAAAAAGTAAGCATGAGATCACAAGTCTGCATTATATATGTAATTTTTCAGATGGTTTTCATAAAAAGGCAGATTTTATGATCAAGATTAATTCATTATCAATAGCTGAAATCTGATGTATTGTTAATTTTGATTACTAAGGATCTAGTAGAAAAGGAAATATGACTTTTCAATTAATTAGTGATCAGTGACAAACGACAACGGAATGATTGTAATGTAATAATTTTTACAGGTGTTGGTATTCGGGAAACATTGTACATTCCAGGTACACTACAGTGTACGTACAATATATGTACATTTAAGAAAAAATGATCTAGCAAAATATTGTAAAAATGCAAACTATGTTCACCTCGATTTGGTGTTACCTAGTTGGAAATCATGTAAAATACTGATAAATTAAATACTGTGTGGATGAATTATTAGAGTCAAGATGTACTCTGAACTTGCATTACCAAATGCCAGAATGAGTGTATTTATTGAGTGAATGTTAATTAATTTAGTTTTATGTGAACCTAATGCTCAATTTGCAGAGTTTTGTATTATAATGGAGAAAGGTGAGAAGACTTATTGTAAATAAAGAAACAATTAAAAAAACTTGTTTGATTTGTTTTACCTCTTTAAACCAATAGAATACTGTTTAACCCTCAAGTAGGGAGGTGGTTTACACTAACATAAGTAGGGAGGTGGTTTACACTAACATAAGTAGGGAGGTGGTTTACACTAACATAAGTAGGGAGGTGGTTTACACTAACATAAGTAGGGAGGTGGTTTACACTAACATAAGTAGGGAGGTGGGGTGCTCACAACACCCCAATGAAAAAAATCGCCACTATATTATTTCACTTTTTGAGCCCATTATCTGTATTATGTAACCAAACAATTAATTAAAATGCTCAAATATGATATTTTTTTTAATAATGAAATTTTCATCGATTTTCTTCATTTGTAATTTTGTTTTTCTACAGTTATCAAAAATATGACTTAGTTGAACAATGAAAAAATTTTAATCAAGTTAAAATTGATTATTAAGGGATAGAAGAAGACAAAACAAGCACTTAATTTAAAATATATTTTTGCAAAGTATAATGATTAAATCTGTAAAATAGTGCATATTGCTAACTCTAAACTTCCATAACAAATTTTTTTCATGTAATTCGTATGCATAAATGTTTTACAAAAACAACAAAAAAATTTTGTTTTGTTATCTAAACTTTGCTTTCTGTGTGTCTTGAACAAACGGTTTGTATACAGTCTGTGATCCGTCTTTGGTGCTGGTTCTGGTGTCATCTTCCCGGTAGGGATGGGCGATAGTCGATAGTTGAGCACTATCGATAGGCCGATACTATCGGTTAAAATATATCAATAGTTATTTGATAGTGTCTTCCCCTATTCCATACGTACCTGTCCAATGAAGAATTTAATGTTATTGAATTGAATAATCTATTACTTGCAGGATTAGGTACTTATAAGATTACAACAAAGGTTTAAAACGAAAAACGAATTTATTTAAATTTATAAAAAGCATTTCCAAAGAAAAGAATATCAAGATATACAAAAACATGCTATTATTTCAAACTGTTTTAATTGTGCTCCTCGTGCCACATATTACCAGAAAAGAAAACCAGCAATTCCGAATTTCTTTGGCTTAGTCTGGTCCGCTGCTCAGAAATGATTTTTCCATCGGATGAATATACACGTTCTGAGAGTACAGACTAGCCTGGAACACAAAGGTATTTACTGGCTACATTATGTAGTTGGTTGTATTTAGCAGAGGGTTGCTTTTCAGTATTTAATTCACCAGACGTGTCGGTATTAATTACCACAGCCCTCCAGATGGAGAACTTCAATTCAAGAAAAATAATAATAAAAAATTGATAGTTCATGACTATCGATAGCTACTATTGATATTCATGAACTATCGATATATTGATAGTAACTATCGACTATCGCCCATCCCTACTTCCCGGTCATTTTGGGCGCCTGATGTATTTAGGAATCCAAGATTCTGTTGCTCTCTTTTCAATTCGTAGTCTAGTTAGGTTAAACCCAATATCTCGACCCTCACCAGAGTTCTTAGTAGGATTATTTGCTACATATATTGCCTGAGAGTTAATGCTGGCTATGAGGAGGTTTCTAAAGAAGACAGTTAGAGGACACACCGAGCTACAGGGTATGTAGTGCACATCTTGTCAATGATGACATCACCTTTTGTTGGATTAAAAAAAATGATTATTTCTAGCTGCTCATCTCAGCCTGCTTTATTGATTCTTCAGCCGACTGTTCAATTTATGTTTCATGCAATGATTTTTCAAAAATATCTCTTTCCTCTTCACCCGAATCAATAAACTCAACTTCTCCATCCTCTTCACACACTAACTTAAAAGGCCTCTTCATTCTTTTCCCATATATAATGATTTTCTTCATATATAATGTCAAACGGTGGTGGAAACGAAAACTTATATTTTTATTTTTTACTTTGTAAGTAGGGAGGTGGGGTGCTATAAGCCAATAAAAGACCCGAAAAACAAAAAAATAAGGTTTTTTTTCTGATGCGAATGCAACCGTAATGTTAAGACAACTACTATTTAGGAAGGTACCAAAGAGGTGAAAAGGATTGAAAATCTTTAAATTGAAAATAAAGAGCTATTTAAGTCACGGGGTGCTGAGAACACCCCACCTCCCTACTTAAAGGTTAATGAGTTAATGTGTAATTGTAACAAATAATTTTAGAATAGTTCATTTATTTATTAAAGTTCAGGATTTAACATTGATTAAGCAGTATACTATTCTAAATTACAGACTTTAACCGTTCTTGTAGTGCTAAAGACCCTAGGAGTCGAATCATCCAAATAAAATAAAGATTGACTCTTGTTGCTATTGGTTAGTTGTGCATACTGCCAGGGCTTCTGCTAAGGGGGGGGGGAGCGGTGGACAATTGGTCAGGGCCCAGCATCATTTTTTTGTTTGCATTATAATTTGAAATAACAAAATTATATACCTAAGTATAGTTTACATAATTATTATTCAGAACAACCATTAGACACCTTTCTAAATTATCTTTTACTAATATATAAACTAGCTTTTAAATATTGTCATTCCAAAAATGTGTAGCCCCAGGAAGTGCCAATGTAGCTTAGACAGTACGTAAATTTTCCACTCCGTTCAATTACAAATGTATTTCATTTTGTTTTCAGAGAAGGGTCAGTTTTAAATATTTGTTAGCAATGTTAATGGAGGAGGGGGGCTAAGGGACCCGTGAAGTCATTTGGACAGGGGCCCGCAATTCCTCTCGGAGGCCCTGCATACTGCTCTAAACTAACATGAAACCTCAGCTGTATGTCTTACTGCCTGCTTTAGGGTTATATTATTTAGGAGGAGTCTTTTTTAAACTGACCACTGGAGCTCAAGTGGCTGTGAATTCTGAGGCGTAGGCACTCTGTGCCTAAGGTCATAGGTTCAATTCTCACTAGGGGCAGTGGCTTTTCTCTGAAGAAAAGAAAAGGCATCATCTCTATCCAAGCTAGAAATATATAGACAACCCGTACAAAAATTTGTTATCAATTATAAATGGAGGTTAAAATTTCAATAAATAAACTGACCACAACAGCTGATGTTAGAGATTATAGCTTACTTTAATGATTTTGTATTTTGTGATCGTTAAATTAGCATCCTCATTTGTCAGAATGTCCCTCCCAATTTGTGTGTGAATTATTAGATAAAAAAATAAACTCATATATTTCTCCACACTGTTGATCTAAAGAAATCTTCTGCAATTGCTCTCTAGTACATGTTTCTCAAAATTCTCCATAAACACTTCTGCGACCACTGGACTTGTGGGTAAACTCTGCTTGGCCCTTCTACTTGTTTGTAAAATTTTCCATTAAGGAGGCAATTTGTTCACTTTAAGCACTACCTCCTCTTTTCTCTAAACTTTCTTCATGATTTTCACTTTATCGTCTACATGAAAGTACTTTTGAAAAATTTACAGAAGTATCTTGTCATTATTTAATAATGTTCACATCAAAAATGACCTGTAGATCATTTAAATTTATACTTATCATCTTAATCTTGCTTATGAAGTCTCTTGAGTGCTAGAGGTAATGTTTGGTCTTGCTAATGTATGCCTTCAACTTCTTCGCAAGTTATTGGGCAATGTTGTTTATCACAGAGTCAATAGTATAGACAATCAGTAGAAGTGAAATTCCTTCCTTGTGAATTTCGGGTAGACCATATATTCATGGGGGAACTGAATCAGATCTTCATTACAAAATGGATCTTCATTCTCGTTGGAAATATTCGTTATTGCCAAAATGACATGGTCATATCCTGAAGACCTTAAAACAATAAACTTTTCTTTTTTTTTCATCGACTTGACCATACACCCAATGAGTGACTAATCACCTCATATCCCTAGGTTTTTTTTTTCTCAATACCGAGGTACAATCATCAGAAAATTCCCTTTTAGCATTAATATGCTTTAGCGGTGACTAAACTGGAAAAAACGTTACAAAAAAGTGTCCGCTGGCGTTCGCGCAGCACAGTGGCCATGCACGAAAAAGAAGACTGCATGTGTCACAAAAAAGTCCCTGCTTGCGTTCGCGCCTGCGCATTGGCGTGGACATGTACGAAAAAGAAGACTATATGTTATAAAGCACTTTACATAGGTTTGTCGGACTCTCGTAGTCTATAAAAAGAAAACAAAAAGACTCGTCGATTAACCACTCTTCTATTTGTGAATTGGCGCGCATATTCTCGCACTGCTTTTAAAGCATTGCTGTTGCAGAAACCGTACACGAAAACTGTATTTTAGTCATTGTTTTCTTGAAACAATTCGCAATGACAATTTTTTTCCATTGAAAATTTAAATAAGTATGTACAAAAATGAAAACTTTCGGATGGTCACCTTCCACTAACTACACCTTTTGATGCTTTGTACAAGGAGTTCCATTTAATGGCTGATTCATTTTCATAAAGCAGTAAAACCATTCCAGCCCGGGCTAGTTCTCTTTTTTTCTGACTATCCAAATACGTTTTAACGATTTGGCGAATATCTTAATTGATTTAATTTTTTTTTCAGTTTTTCTGGCAATACATCCTTATTGAAGGTAGCGACAAATAGAGTTCTTTGTGGTTCCTTCCTTGTCTTAAACCGTCTTATGTGCGTGATAGATTGACCTCTCAGTTCATTCAATATTTCCTTATCTTCTAGGTGCATAATTTCATCGCATGAAAAGATACCTTTAGTGAAGTTAAGATTCTTGTGAGGCGTCACTGAGATGCTGTGTCCAAAGAAGTTAGTTTCTTCGCACATTTTCTTGGCTGCAATGTTATCTGGGCAGGTGATTAATAGTGTGCCAAACTTCTTAATGTTCTTTACATTAATGTTGTTACTAAACTTATTAAGCCACCTCTCTACTAAGAATGGGCTTACTTTATTGAAACTGTAGTCCCGCGATGACAATCTTGCAACTAGGTACTTCAGGTTTTCTAGTTTGGGGGTAATATCGCTGGCATCGTCGGAGTTCTTGCTTGACAAGTCTTTCATTTTCCTTTTTACGATAATATAACTGATATGCGCGGTTTGGCTATCTAAAAATTGGCTACCTGATCATCCCACTAAGAGCCTATATCCCTTCCCCGCTTCTATGCTATAAATGTTGGAGATATAACCATAGAAGCGCGGGCTGTGGAAAGGGAGAAATATGCAGGACATGCGCCGAAGACAAGCATGATGGAATGTGCAAAAAGTTATGCTGCATCAATTGCAAGGGTGAACACCGAGCGTCTGATAGACAATGTCCAACTTATGTTCATGAAAGCCTGATTCAGAGGAAAATGGTCCTAGAGAAAGTCTCTTACTCGGAAGCAAGAAAGAGAATCATAGCTCATAAGACGACAACCTCTTATGCTTCCACGTTATTAAACCAAAGAGAAGAGGCCAATAATCCAAGATGCTATTCATCAATAAGTGAGGAACTCGATGTAATAAAGGCACAATTAAAACTGTTACAAGAACAGATGTCCATAATCACATCAAAAATGCTGGGACAAGCAGAAGCAAACAAACCGATTCAAACGGTTGAAAGCCCAAGAACTAGGAATAGCAAAATATCCAGAGAAAATATATTAATCAAAACGCCCCAACTGAAGAAGACGTCTCAGAATCTCAGCATTAGCAAGAACAGTGACGCTAAAGGAGTCAATATCGAACGTACCCATGGAGAAAATAACGTCGTTTCGGTAGAGGGCGATGTAAACCTGGTAATTCCAAAAAGTATAGTGAGTAGTTCCCTTAAACAAGGAGATCTACCTCCAAAAACTAGGTCAAAGCTAAAGAATCAAAGGGAAAACAAATGATATGCCCCATTCAAATTGATATTTTTGCTATTGACATCATAACTTACTACATTCAAATTCCAATTACGAACAGCCTAGGAATTCTATATTTATATTTATTTATTCTATTTAGTTTGTTTTTCTTCCATGAATTTTTACCTGACTTACCGATTCTAATGCTTACAAATCCAGATCCACTAAAGGATCCGCTTAGAAGATTGTCCCTCATCAAATTTAATAACTGGTTGGATATGAATATATTGGTTATATTGTTCATAATCTCTCGAAGTACTAACCTATCCACTTCATATGATTGTATGGACAAAATATGCTTCTATAAAATCTTAAAAAATAACGTTAGTAGAACTATTATTACTTATAATCCAAGTTCAATTGGCTGTGCAATTGGACTAATAAACATCAACCCTTTTTTTGACATTATTTATCAGCTTGATACAGCTTTGAGTCCGGATCGCCTTAAGATTATTTTAATTTTCTGTAGTTACTATAGCAAGTTTAAGATTGCTTCCCTTAGCCTCTTTACATCTATAGACACTACTAGATATGAATGTTACTACTTCACGGTGGTAAAGAGAACGTTCAAATGTTATTTCAAGGGCCACTTTCATAAGTTCAGTCTACAAGAAATATACCATGGACATATGTTTGTACTTCTCAACTACTTGCTATGGACATACCATTTCCTGTTTTATTTAAGTGGAAACTTCACGGTCTATAAAAGCGCCTTAAAACTCAGCTATGATCCTACAATGGAATATTAATGGATTGCAAAAGCATATAGATGACCTGAAGTACCTAGTGAGGTCGAAACATTTCAAAATTTTAACCCTTCAAGAAACACACACAACCCCTGACAAAAGTATTTCATTAAGAGGTTTCTCTTCATATAGACATGACTATACATTGGGTGGAAAAGCGTCTGGTGGTGTTGCCATATTTGTCAAGGACACAGTTTATAGTGAACCTCTGAGGATCAGAACTACATTGCAGGCAGTAGCTTGTGCTGTACACTCTCCCTCTCGAATGACTATCTGTAACATCTACCTTCCACCAAGTGATAGGATCGACCCAGTTGAACTGGATAACTTACTGACCCAACTTCCCCGACCTCTCATTTTTCTTGGTGACTTGAACGCACTCAGTACACTATGGAATTCCAGTATTACCAACACAAAAGGAAGAATCATCGAAAACATACTAGACAAAAATGACCTAATACCTCTGAACGATGACTCCCCAACCCATTTATGCTCTCGTACAGGTACTTACTCTAACATTGACGTGACGACATGCTCTCCAGACACCTTCCCGAGACTTACTTGGACTGTAAATAAGGACCCATTAAATAGCGACCATTTCCCTATCCTAATAGAAATTGAAGGACCTCCAGACCGTTTCGAAACATCGACTAGATTTAACATGAAGAAAGCTGACTGGTTAGGATTCAAAGAATACATAACAGACAAACTAAAAAACCAGTACATACACAATATACAAGACTTTAACGAACTCGTCACTCAAGCAGCCGAATCTTGCATACCTAAAACTAAAATAGTAAGGAATCAGATCCCTGTCTCTTGGTGGAATGAACGATGCCAACAAGCAGTTAAAGAAAAACGCTTTGCTCTTAACAGCTTCAGGCGAAATCCTAGCACTGAGTTCTTAATTAAGTATAAAAAGGCAAAAGCTATCTGCAGACATGTAATAATAGAGAGTAAGAGACAAAGCTGGATAGACTTCTTAACAACAATAAACTCACAAACAACGACTAAAACGATGTGGGATAATCTTAATAAAATTAATAAAAAAAAGTATAGAAGACCCATATCAGGACTGAAAATCCATAACACAATACTAACTGACTCTACTGACATCACGAATACTCTCGGCAGACACTTCAGTGACATATCGAAGGCTCCAGAAAACAACGACGCTTATGAAGAATACATGCTACGTAATACATTTACCTTCGAAAATACTAACAATGAAATGAACTGTCTTAACGATCCATTCTGCCTTGAGGAACTCCAGCAAGCACTAAAACACACTAACGACAGCTCACCAGGACCCGACAATATAACATACTCAATGCTCAAACATCTACCCAATAACTGTCTCTCTCAATTATTACATGTTATGAACTCAATATATGCCTCAGGAAAAGTCCCTGAAAGCTGGACTAATAGCATCGTTATTCCGATACTCAAACCAAATAAAGACAAATCTGCTGTTACAAGCTTCAGACCAATTTCTCTAACCAGCTGTGTCTGCAAAGTATTTGAAAAAATGTTAAATAAAAGATTGCTTTGGATACTGGAAAGAGAAGACCTACTGCCCCCATATCAGTGTGGTTTTAGAAAATCTCACTCAACCACAGACCATCTAGTCCGACTAGAATCTTCTATTGTGGACTCTTTCTTGAACAAGAAATCAACGATGGCGATCTCATTTGACATACAAAAGGCATTTGACACAGTATGGCAGAGAATAATTATTTCAAAGCTCTATGAATGGGGTGTTCGAGGAAATGCGCTTAAATTCATAAACGGGTTTCTCTCGAACAGAACATTTCGAGTTAGAAATGGAGCTTGCATCTCAGATGTCTTTAAACAGGAAATAGGCGTTCCACAGGGGAGTGTATTAAGCACAACACTGTTCCTCATAGCAATGGATTCTGTCAGAGAATTTATTCCTCCCGATGTACAGTACTGTCTATATGTCGACGACCTATTTATATTCTATTCGGCAAAGTCACTTGAAGAATTACAGAATAGAATACAACTCACGATCGATTCACTTGAACAATGGACGACAAAACTTGGACTTAAATTCTCTACGGACAAGACAAAGTCAATCCTATTTACTAGAAAACGACGAGACATAAATTTTCAATTACACATGTACAACTCATTAGTCCCTCAAACAAACGTAATTAAATTTCTTGGTTTACACTTTGACAGTCACCTTACATGGGTCCCCCATCTCAAAGAACTTGTCATTAGATGTAAAAACTCATTACATATTCTGAGAGTTCTTGGTAACACAAAATGGGGAGCAAGCAGGAAAGTAATGCTAACCGTCTATCGTAGTTTCACCAGATCTCTCCTGGATTACGGATGCGTTGCGTACTCGTCTGCTAAACCCACTACTCTTAACATGCTCAACATAATTCACAACACCGGTATTCGATTATCGCTAGGTGCATTCAGGTCTAGTCCTCTTATAAGTATGCTTGCAGAAGCAGGAGAACCTCCTTTACATATAAGGAGAAATATGCTAATGGAGCGATATCTTTGTAAAATGAAGGCTTTTCCTCCAGCTTCATGTGTAAGTGGCATAATACAGAATGCGTATATCGAGGATTATGAACAAAAAAGAAATCATATCCGGCCATTTCTTATAAGATGTAAGGAAATCGAAGATACTTTTGGCTTGGTAATTCCTTATATAAAAACACACATACATTCAAGAACACCTCCATGGACAATACGTAATTTCAACATAGACATGACACTCGCCAAATTCAAAAAGACAAACCCAGCTTCAAATTTTCTATACAAACAGTACTTCACAAAATTCACTTCAGAATACAAAAACTCCCTAATTCTTTACACGGATGGCTCAATAACAAAACACGGTGTAGGAGCAGCTGCAATCTTGCAAGATGATGTGTACAGCAAAAAACTTCCACCAAATGTTAGCATCCTTGGAGCAGAACTGCAAGCCATTCTCCTCGCGTTGAAGAGTCTGCCATCAACACAACAAACACACATCATCATTTGTAGTGACTCTTTGAGTTCACTGCAATGTTTACAAAATATATACACGACACATCCCACATGTATAGAAATAAAGGACGAAATACACAACCTACATGCTTCTGGTAAACATGTAACTCTGTGGTGGCTACCGGGACATGAAAACTTAGGACTAAACACAATTGCTGACCGACAAGCCAAACTTGCAACAGAAGAACAAACTTACGAACCACTCGACTCGTACTATGAAGACGTAATACGTTACACTGACCTAACAATATTACACTACTGGCAACTGGATTGGACTAACACAAACGAGAACAAACTGAGGACGGTGAAGTTTACGGTAAAAGAATGGCCTTCGTCACACAGAAAATCACGACGCGAAGAAGTCATATTAGCCAGACTACGTATCGGCCACAGTCGTGTGACTCACGAGTACCTAATGACTAACAAGGACAAACCGACATGCCGAACATGTAACTCAGAACTGACAATCAAGCATATACTGACTAACTGCTTTTTAAGACAGAACCTTGATGTACCTACTGACCTGACAGAACTCCTCGGAGATGACAGCCACCACATTGATACAATACTCAAACATTTAAAGGACATAAACATTTACAACAACATCTAAGTAAATACCAAGTCAAAATATCTGGTTAAAATATTTTAAAATTATTATATAAGAACATGTTTTAGGAATATGCTCGACTAAACCTACTTTACATCGCCCTCTACTGAAAAGACCGAAAAAATGCACTTCGCCATAGATGCGGTGTGATAAATAAATAAATAATAATAATAATTGATTTAATGGAAGTCCCATTCAGCTGCAATTAAAATTCCCTTTGCTATTTTTTTTTCTTTATGAATTTATTTTGTTTGGCCACCACTTTTTTTTTTAGTACGCTTTCAACTATATCATTTAAAGTCGATTTAGAAATTTAATAGTACAACAAAATCCCCGTCCATGATGACGATTCGAAAAATAAAAAAAAATGTTTTTTCTGGCCCTTCGAACATCTCTCTAATACGACAAAAAAAATGCGTCAACTTTATCGGTCGGAACAAGTCAAGTTGAAGAAACGACTTTGTAACATTAGTATTTGGGAATTTTCTTCGTTTCTAGTACTTCAATGATTAACCACCGTCCTGCAATCAACGGTGGGGGCCTAAAACTCAAGAAATGGCACCTCAAGAGGTATTTTACACATATTTAAGGCCAATGTGTTCGGAGAAAATACTTCAAAAAATCAAGTTTTGAGAGCTTTTTGACCGGTCCGAACTCAGCCCAGATGACGGTAGTCTTTCATAAGGCTTGTTTTTATCCCCTACCCCATCCAATCACCATTCCACCCCCACTCCCACCTCCTTTCTTTTTCTTTTAAGTAGCAGGAACTGAGATAACAGAAAGAGGGGCAGGCAGAATCCCCTCGGCGGCACAAGGACGCTACTCTCCTATATTTCATGATTTTCCTTCGTTTCTATCTCCCACCTCCTTTAATCACCCCCGCCCCATCCCAAAAATATATTTGATTTTGTGTGGATTAATGAAATAATAAGTCCCCATTTTCCTTCCTCCCTCCTCACTCCATAGGGAGGAACCCCGCTTATAAGGTTGAACTCATGACGCAATCCGGAAGTGCCGACTAGAAATTTTGCGTTTCAGAACCCCTAGAGAGGTAGAAAATAACGGTGGCTCAAATTTGTGTGTATATATATTAAAAAAAAATCAGTCCCGTAACAGGCCACGTGGGCCCTGAGGGGCAGATACTATAGAGGTATCTGATTCATGACCATACGGCACACTAGGGGGATAGTGTGGTCAGTACTATGCTCCGGCCGCCTGATTTTCCCCTTGGCTGCTTCGACTGCCTAGAGTCATTAGCACCCAAGGTACCCATTATTAAATTAATTAAAGGCTGGGTTGGCCTAGGGGCAGTCAGGGAGGCCGAATTCAACCCATGAACGAAGACACTAGAAGAAAAAATCTTTAGTGCTTGCTCGGGATTTGAACTCAGGCCTCCAGCTTATAAGTCCAGTGCTCTACCACTGAGCTAACCTCGCCCCCATATATATATATATATATATATATATATATATATATATATATATATATATAGTTATATATATATATATATATATATAGTTATATATATATATATATATATATATATATATATATATATATATATATATATATAACAGACTTAGAAAACAGTACCAGAAGACAAAAACAGACATACAAGCCAGAGAATTAGCACGAATTCAGTGTCACTATGAGGCACAAATATCAAAGACTAATTAAAAACAGCAAAATTAATTCCTGGAAAGAATATTGTAGTAGTATAGACAAAACTTCTGCATGGTCTTGGCCATATAAATATGCAGCAGGAAAATTAAAGTCAAACATAATGAAAACAATTGATATATCATATCAAAATTCAACTACAGACTATGCCAACACCCTACAACACATTCTACACTCTCTTACCAACAATGATACAAGGAGTAATGACACAGACGAACATCAACAGATACGTAACCAGATCTACACTTTACCAGAAACTCAACATGACAGAGAACTTGAAGACTTAGAAATCCTAGAAACCATTAGACACCTTGACCCTAACAAAGCCTCGGGATGGGACAATCTAAATGCACATATAAAGAAATCAGCAGAATTTTTTCCTGTTTTATTTTCTAAATTATATAAAATAATATTTTCAAAATGCTATATTCCTAAACAATGGAAGAAAGCATTACTCATTCCTATTCCTAAACCAGAAAGTACCACATATAGACCCATTAGCATACTGCCTGTAATGTCAAAAGTTATTGACAAAATCATAAAATCCAGACTAATGCATTTCTTAAATGTTCATAACATAATTAATAAACGCCAATATGGCTTTATGCCACAGAGATCAACATTAGATGCTTTGTCAGAAATAAAGAATATTATTCAAGTTGCATTGAGTGCCAAATCTAATGTATTAATGGTTAGCCTAGACATAAAAGGCGCGTTCGCCTCGTCAAAAATTTGTATAACATAATTTCTAATTTCTTACAGGATCGATATATTACCATACAAAGTAAAAATTATACCTACTCCAAACCTATTACTATTGGTACACCACAAGGCTGTAGTCTGTCGCCCACTCTGTGGAATATTTTAATAAACTCTATTTTTGAATTACCGAGACCTCCTGCAACATACATAATTGCCTATGCAGATGATATAGTTTTATTAGTAGAAAATAAATGTTTTCAATTCCTTGAAACTACAACCAACAGAATACTTAACACACTAACGGACTGTACGAAACAAAACAAACTAGAATTTAATGTTGAGAAGACAAATTATATAATTTTTTCGAGAAAAAGACAAATCCCTCATTTAAATATCACACTTAACAATACGCAATTGATAAAGACTGACACTGTTAAATATCTCGGCATTCTAATGGACCGCAAATTAAATTGGAACAGACACATAGACTTTCTGTACACTAAAATTTCTAAACTTATTAATACAATAAGCATTGCTACCAGAGCTACCTGGGGCATGAAATCCGACACGTTAAAAACAATATATGAGGGAGCAATCATTCCAAAAATGTTATATGGAATACGAATATGGTATGAAGGTTTAAGAAGGAAAAGAAACTTAAAGAAATTACATAGGCTCCAGAGATTTATAGGTATCAAAATTTCCAAAGCTTATAGAACTATTTCTTTTGAGGCTAGTTTTGTTCTAGCAGCCATAATACCTGCACAATATAAAGCTCATGAACTAGTAACATTGCATAATATCAAAAAACAACATTTAAACTATAAAGAAATATTAAACAATAACATAGACCAAAACATTGACTGTTCACACTGGTTACATCCTGCACTTTTAGCAAAAATACAGACACACCTTGACGAACCATGGGAGACAACAGTTACAAGTTCTAACCTATTTACGGACGGAAGCAAAACAGAAAACAATACACCAGGTGCAGCATTAATAATAGAGTCTACAAGCGGACAAATCTTGGAATTTAAATATAAACTTGACATGAGATGTTCAAATAATCAGGCTAGAAAAGTTTGCAGTTCTTAAAGCAATAGAATACATTAAACATTCACCTTATAACGTACATAAAAATAGTACTGTATATAAAGACAACGCAAACCTTATCCATTCTATTCGAAACCCTTACATACATGACACACTTACAGAACCAATTAGACAAAATATACTGGACTTGATTGACAGAAATATAAGAATACACATAGAATGGGTTAAAGCACATTCCGGAAATAAAGGGAATGAATTAGCCGATATAAGAGCCAAAGAAGCAGCACAAGATCCATCGTTGGAACCCGAATTCACCCTTGTACCTCTATCGAACATTAAAGCTGCAGCCCCTCAGCCCCCCCCCTTATATACGCCCATGGGGTGTAATAGTGTTTTAGTAGGCTAACTATCCCAAGTTCTAGGTTGTTCGTATCCCATACCCCCCCTCCCATTAACAATTAATTAATACCTTTATGTATATGTATGTATGTGTATATGTATATATATATATATATATATATATATATATATATATATATATATATATATATATATATATATATATATATGTGTGTATTTATAAAGTGTGTAAATAGGGTGTTATTATATAATTAAACTATATCATTCAGGAATATTGCATTTTTGATATGTTGGTTAACCTGAATTTTGAATTGAGTCGATATTAATGATAAGAAGAGAGCGCGGTCTTGTCATTCGGTTTTCTTTTGTTCACCTGTTGATCTCGTAGATTTAAGATTCGCCCAAAATATTTTTAGGGATCGCATTTTAAAGTGGCTGACCGCATTTACATTGTACGAATTCGTACCTAACGGAAGGGAAAACGTTTTTCCTTCAGGTAAGAAGCAATTTATCTAACTTTTTCCTTTTGAATGACTCATAAAGAGAACTGTTTTGTTGGAGGAAAACAATTGTATATTCAAAAATATGCGTATGAAGGTATTTTTTATTTATTTTATAAATAAAGGTTATTGATCAAATATATTGGCAAAATTTACATTTTTGGCTATTAAGGGGTTTTTAATCCTTTCACACGGAGCAGTTGAATTCACTAAGTGGATTGATCTCTGTAAGATTCTTGTGCTTTGAATATATCGTCCCTACCATGTCAAACTATCTAATATGCAAATCGGAGCAAACTAGAGAAGGAACATATTCAATCAATTGACTAAGTAATATCTTCAAAAATGGTCTTATTCGATACTTTATTTAAGGTATTAAAGGCTATTCTAAAGGGGTTAGAGTTGTGACAATTTATCACAAGAAGTATCGTCCACAATCTAGGAGCAAAGTCTCGAAACTGAAAAACGAGTTTTTGCATATTCGATAGTTTGACATGGTAGGGACGATATGTGCAGTATTTAATTTTGTATAGTAAAAGAATTATGGACTTTCAAGCCAGAAATACATTGCTAAATGTAACTTTAATTTGGCATGTTAATTATTAGAAAGGAAAAAATTCTTTCTGTACTGATTTTATAACATAAAAAATATTTAATTTATTTATTTAAATTTTAACGTCCATTATTATTAACTACGATTTTTAGGACGGCTTAAAAATATTTAAACATGCTTATTTAAAAAAAAAAAAAATTAAACATGCTTATTAATGCTGTTACCATTGCAATTTTCTATCAAACTCGTGGAAGAACATCACCCCCATTCAGGAAGGAAAGGGCGATAACAGATTCCCCTAAAACTCTGTCAACATAAATGTTTTAAATGCATTTTTTTTTTTTTTTCATTCTTTCTGGTTTCTAAAAACATATTTTGGTAGAGCTGGGGTTTGAATGATGAAGTACTAATTTATAATAATAGGAAGCTATTTCTTCAAGTTAGCCATTATATCTTAGGCTTCTGAGGAGTAAAGAATTAAGGAGTTTAAGATGGAGTACTCTTCTATCGTTTTTCTGTTTGTCATTTCTGGAATATGCATTTTGCTTGAGCGAACACAAGTACAATTAATGGAACCACATATTTTTGATTTAATTCCTTGAAGATTTGGTGTGAACTGTCTGACAATGGAAACAATGCCTAATTAATTGAATTTCCTGATCATCTGTTGTTTTTCTTTACAGTAAAAGCAGATAGGTTGTTCATTCTGCTTTAAGTTTCTGTAGCATTCCATAGTTTATATAGCGAGGCACGCCAGTTTCATTAATACTGCAATGGTGGTATTGCCTATTTTTAGCGCGGTTCCTCCCTTCCTCCATAGGGAGGAACCCCTCTTATAAGGTTGACCTCATGAAACAATCCTGAAGTGCCGACTAGAAAATTTTAAGTTTCAGAACCCCTAGAGAACGCAAATAACGGTGGTTCAAATTTGTATGTATATATATATATATATATATATATATATATATATATATATATATATAGAGAGAGAGAGAGAGAGAGAGATATGTGTGTGTGTATGTATATATATATATATATATATATATATATATATATATATATATATATATTTGTCTTTTCGCTCATTCCTGGCCTCAATAATGGTCCGATTTTGATGTAATTGAATGGATGAAGGGTGCTGCCTGACCCTTTTTCTGTCAGGTAGAGGTGAGAGTCTGGGCGGACCTATTTGAGGTCATAAATTATTTCATGAAAGGTCTAACCAAAATTATAACTGTTTCTATTTTAACCTTTCCAAATGACATTAGGAATAAGAACGGAACTGCGCTAAGATAATGCAGTTCCTGCGAGTCGGACTTTTTACTAAATAGTCTGTGGAAATCAATGATGTTTTATTTTTCACTAAATCGTGGCTCAGTACATCCTCTTGCCGGATTTTTTTACAAAGAAAAATAAGGCTAATTTCTTTGATGATTTGTTGAAAAAACTATGTAATGGTTGTAAGTGTTAATACTCTTTTCCTAGGATAATCAGTTTGATTATGACTAGTGGTGATGGCTATTCATTCGAAAAAAGGAAAGCCATAAGTATTATCACGGCTAAAAAGATTTGTACCCTGTAGATAAACCTTCCCTTTATTCCATGCCATAAATAAATAGTTGTTAAAATTAAAAATAACATTTATATCTTTTGAACATGCAACACAATAAAAAAATACTGCATGTGTTAAATCATATTATAAAGAATATCTGAAAAGTGCAGGCCATTTTGAAAAAAATAATTCCAAAAATATTAATTTAAAAGATCTCGAGATGGTGTTATCCACAAAGCGACTCACAAGCCTATTCTTCTAAGGAGTCATGCTGGCCTTATTCTCACTATAAATCACTATATTGATGTAGTCTACTCCTCTGAAAAGTTGAGGAAGTGTAAGCTTAAATAAGAAAAAGGGATCTTTAAATATATATATATACAAACACACACACACACACACAGACCGACAGTCAACTCTCGATGAGCTTCAATAAATCGAACAGAATCTAAGGCTCATTATACTCATGGATGTTCTGTAAGTCAAACTGCAGGTAACTTGAACAATTTTTCACGTTCTCCTTCAAGATTTTATATATATATATATATATATATGCATGGTTGTATTTAATTATATAATTTATTTCAGAATGGAGGACAAACACAGACAGGCAATTTTGCAGAATCTAGACGAATTAGTTGATAAAACAAGTGATGAAGCATTTGATCAAATAAAAAACCGCTTTATAGAGCAAAGATCATTAAATAACCATATGGTTAATAAGATAATGGTATGCTACTATATGTTATTTTTGTATGATTACTTTAATAATGTCAAAGAGATTATTTCAGGAGATTGTTAATTAAATAAAATCTCGTTTCGGCTTCCACTTCTAGCAGCATTTTCTTAGCTTAGAGCACACTCACCACGCCAAGATCTCCAAGGACCAGAATATTTCTTTGTGGCCTACAGATAAACACCTACTTGGCTTCCAGGGGTAAATTGTGAAGTTTTGGGGCCTCCATGCTGATTTTTTTACTGGTTGTTCTATGAAATATTTTGATGTACTAAACATGAATCCGTTTAAAAAAAAATTGCTCTCAACTAGGAAAAAAGTTATTAAGCATTGAATTTTGCTGTTATGCAGGTTAAGAAAGCTAGTATAAAAAACTATATTTGTAAACATGATCATGCATGGGTATGTTAGAGTCTGTAATAAAGAAGTCTAATTTAAATTTACCATCAGTTATTTATTTAAAAACATTTTTTAAAATAATGAAACATTCTTCACAGTTTTTGTTTCGCTGTTGGAATGTATTATATAAAAGAAATCCCTTAATAATTAGCTGATGCCTTTACAATTAGTGCGCTCTGATAATTGCGAAAAAGTCAAATGAGTGTAAGAATTTATAACAATTATTCACAAGAGAGAATAATTATTAATTTTTTTTGTCGAAAATAAGCTTCAGACCAATTCCATCGATTGTGGAAAATTTGGCGAGAAATTAGAGTTAAATAAAAATAATTTTTCATTTCACTTTTGAAAATGAAAGATTAGAAGATTTCTAGGACATAGGCTAAAGAAAATGAAGTATTTATATTTTTGTTTTAAGTATTTATATTTTATTTTTATTTGAGCACACGTGCTATGCCTATCTGCTTGCTTTGCTCGACCAAGAACATATAACAACTCTAGTCAATCTAACTCGCTAAAATTAATAGAATTTTATTAATTTAAGCAAGTTGGATTGTCTAGAGTTTAGATATCTTCTTGAGCTAGTGAAAACGCCCAGCACGTATGCCCATAAGCAACAGGTTACAATGGGTGAAGAGGGCCTTAAAATTTACAATTATTTTTCAATAAATAATTTATAAACATTTCTAATCATAGTTCTTTATTACCCAATTTTACAACGCTGCGCACGTGCATGTTTACAAATATTGTTGTTTATGCTAGCCTTCCTAACGTGCACATCAGTGAATTTCAGAGCTTAATAACTTTTTTCCTAGTAGAGAGCAACTTTTTTCTTTAACTGATTCGTTTAAAAAAAAAAAAAATCAATGAAGAGGCCCCTAAACTTCAAAATTACCCTTCCAAGTAGACGATACCAGAAATAGAATATTTCATTAACAGGCATGAAAAGTTTTGAAATTTTCGTGAAATCGTGGAAAGTGACCATTCGAAAGCATACTAAATTCCCTACTTAAAAGGTTCTGATAAAATTTTTCGGTGGGGCGATGTCAATCCGAGAAATAAGTGCTTAAAACTTCAAAATTGTTAATTTTGTTCTTTTCAACGGGGATTTGTCACTGTTTACCTAACGTTTTAATTGGTTATCTTTTTTTTAATTGCATTTAATAGTAAAATTAGTATTTTAATAAAATAAGGTATGAAAATGAGAAACAAATAGATAATAGTTTCCCATGGCAAACCTTGATGAGGTGGGGGGGGGCTTAGAATACTATCAGTTTCCTGTTGTGGCGCCTTAAATCTTCCTTCTCTTTGAGATGTAATTTTATAGTTTTCACGAAATATCAAAACCTACCAATAACTGCTTCTCCTCCTTCGCTATTGACACAAGGGATATGAAAAGAACCGCGCTAAGATGAAGCAGTTCCTGCGAGTCAGACTTTTTAAGTGTGCATCTACTGCAATGTTATCATTAGCACTTTGTAAGGGAGGGAGATCTTACTTTTAAATCATAGAAGTACTACTGATTTTTCTCATTTTTACATAAAAGTACATCTGATTCCAAACGTGTAATAAGCTCCAGAATCTCCTTGTCGGGAAACCCTCTTCTTTAAAACCCCGTCATCTTTAATTTTTCAAAACAGATAATTGAATCTGTTCGAGTGAAACATTTAAAAAAAAAAAAAAATGAATCTGAACCACAATTGATGAAAAAATATATCCATAAGACAAAGAAAAAACTCCTTATGAAATGTCCAAGTGAGTCGCAAAAGTCACAGTAAATATCGCTGAGGAGTAACTGCCAGTATGACAACTCAGGGAGTAATTAGAGAATATTGCTATAAAGATGGGTAACTTGCAAAATGTGGATGACAAGGATTTGATAGGTGGGGTAAAACTGAATTTAGCATCCTCACAAACGATTTCTTTAACATTTTTCACTACAACGCATTTTAATGCACTAAACACGAATACGTTAAAAAAAAAAAAAAAATTAACTTTCAACTAGGAAAGAAGTTATTATTCACTAAAGTTCACTGTTAGGAAGGTTATAAAAGTAGGCATAAAAAGCGTATTTGTAAACATGCGCATGCAAATACATATGACATTCGTAAAAAGAGAACTCTCATCCTCACCCGTCGTAACCTATCACTTTTGGGCAGACGTACTATGCGTTTACGCTCGCTCAAGAAGATTTCAAAACCCTAGTCAATCCAACTCGCTAAAATTAATAAAATTCTATTAATTTTAGCGAGATGGGTAGACTAGAGTTTTGATATCTTTTTGAGCGAGCGGAATCGCTTAGCATGTATGCCCAAAAGTCATCCTAGACATTCTTCTTAGTTTTCTTCTCCTTCAGACGCAATGTTCGGTGGATATAAATCCCCAATTGCACCGAAAAATGCCTTTGAGTAATTCTTCTCTATTGTGGACGAGAATTATAAATTCGTGCAACTTCATTGTTAGTTTTGCATAAAATGAAAGTATGTTGAAAATCAAACTTAAGCAGGCACAAATTAGAACAAACTAATAATTATTAAGGGATTTCTGTAATATAATACTTTTCACGAACAAAACAAGAAATGTGAAGAATGTTTCATTATTTAAAACAATGGTTGTGAATAAATAAGTGCAGGTGAATTTAAATAATTGATATTTAATTTCAATTAGACTTCTTTATTACGGACTTTTCCATACTCGCGCATGTTGACTAATATCTAGGCGCAAGGTAGTGCGCCAGGCCAAGTTCCGGCCTAAGCATACTGTGTGTATATTACAGGAGGTATTAGAGCCGATTTTTACCCTCTCATAACTTTCAACCAGGTAAAGCTAAAGTTATGACATTTTACACAGGTATTATACTACCAGATGTGAGTAAAACTGGACATTTTCATAATTCTACATCGAATAGTTTCTGAGATATAAGCGATCGAAAATCGTGATTTATAGGACTCACTCACTCACTGACTCATCAAAATTATTAGGCACTTCCCATGATGCTAGAGACTTGAAATTTTGCAGGATGATAGATATGAGGGTGTTATTAAAGGAAAAAAATCGAAAAATCCTGTAAAGTTGTGTTTGACTCCGCTTCCGGGGCGGGGGCGTGCCAGTTTTGTACTTCCTTCGGAAACCCATCATTCCATCCGAAACCCATGATGTGGGGTATCAAATGAATCGTCTCGGTATGAAGAACCTATATTTGATGTTTTAAGAAACATTTAGGCGCATATAGGCTCGATCAAAATCTTATACCAGCTGTATGTTTGTTCCTTATACAAATCCGAACCGTTTGACCAATTTTGACCAAACTTGGAACACAGGTGGGTCTTGATACGGGGAGAATCATAGGCTAGTTCAAAATCGTCTATCAGCTGTTTGCTTAACTGTTTATTCCTTATACAAATCCACACGATTTGACCGATTTTGACCAAACTTGGCACACAGGTAGGTCTTGGTCCGGGAATGCACTAGGAAAGGTAAAAAAGGTCTTTCAGCTATCTGTCTGTATGTTTGTTCTTTAAACAAATCCACACCGTTTGGCCTATTTTGACCAAACTTGGCATGCAGGTAGGTCTTGATATGGGAGTGTCATATTACCTATGACGTTTTGTATTTTTTGTTCCATCGGAAAGCCATCATTCCTTCTAAAACCCATCATGTGGGGTATCAAATGAATCGTCTTGGTAAGGAGAACCTATATTTGATGTTTTAAAAAATATTTCGACGCATATAGGCTCGATCAAAATCTTATACAACAAGAGGTGCGACTTCTTTCTTAAATGTTGTAAATAAAGTCGTAGGGGTTATCTGCTTAATATACTTGAAAGCAGATACTAAGTTTTTCAAAGTCATCTAAATCACAAAGTTTAGAATCACAAACCCAAAATGTATCGTCTTTGTTATTTTCTTTTTCTTGAAGACGTTCTACACTTTCCCTATTGTGATCTTTATCCTCGGGATGAGGTTCCTGTGTTTTACAGTGTAATAGTTTAATTAAGAGAGCAATCAATTTGTCCTCTAGAGTACTGTCATCTGGAATAGCTTCTAACTTTTCTAGTCTAGTGATTAGATGTATGTAGGTTGATTATTGGTATCAAATATCAAGCAGTAAGGAGAACTTTATTCAGAATCCAAAGACCCTGGTTTTATTTGAAGAAAAAAGCCAGTAGGTATGCGGCAACTAAATTTTAATTAATACTTAGAAAAAAGTAATGAGATCCCAAAAAAAAACATAAATGTGAAATAGAGGCCAAATTCCTCCCCCCACAAAGAAACACCCCTTCCCCAAAAAGCGAGAAATATCTCCTCCTAAAACCCCTAAAAACGCCTTACCATCCTACACTCCAAAAAAAGTAGTATGAGTTGGTGTATTACGTGTACCATATTTTGAACCAAAAATATTTGCCAATGCAACAGATGATACAAGAAAGAAATGTCCAAGTTCATTACTTAGAAGACCTCATAGTTACTTACTAAGAACAGTAAAGACTGACCTTTAAAAACAACAATAAAAATACTTATATCCAGTTACTAAAATATTACTTTCCTCAACCAGGTATATTCTTGAACTTGGCAATGTTTTATTTGTGCCAAAATTATCTTCAGAGAGAAAACTAAACATTGCCAAGTTCAAGAATATACCTGGTTGAGGAAAGTGATATTTTAGTAACTGGATATAAGTATTTTTATTGTTGTTTTTAAAGGTCACTTGAAGTGTCTTTACTGTTCTTAGTAAGTAACTATGAGGTCTTCTAAGTAATGAACTTGGACATTTCTTTCTTGTATCATCTGTTGCATTGGCAAATATTTTTGGTTCAAAATATGGTACACTTAATACACCAACTCATACTACTTTTTTTGGAGTGTAGGATGGTAAGGCGTTTTTTAGGGGTTTTAGGAGGAGATATTTCTCGCTTTTTGGGGAAGGGGTGTTTCTTTGTGGGGGGAGGAACTTGGCCTCTATTTCACATTTATGTTGTTTTTTTTTTTGATAGTTGTTTACATTAGCTCTCATAAACTGCATAACAGTGAACTTTAGTGCTTAATAACTTCTTCCCTAGTTGAAAGCGATTTTTTTTTTTTTTTTTTTTTTAACAGATTCTTGTTTAGTGCATCGAAATACGTTATTGTACAAAATTTGAAAGAAATCAGTTGTGAGGCTGCGAAACTTCGGTTCTACTGATATACATATATCCCCTTTTGACTTTTGATATGTTCACTTCCTATCCAGCCCAAACAAAGTTACGATGTCAAACATTTTGTTCCAAAAATTTCCATCAATAACTGTTCGTTGCCTGGACTATTAGAAGTTAGAAGTTGTATCTGTTATTTCTAACTGCTAGTCATTATTAGCATTAACAATTTGAACAGTTAACAGAAAATAGTGCTATTGCCTATCACTGCTTAAAACTGAATTCTCCTGCTACCTAGAGGCTTTTTCTTGCTATTCTAGTAGTTCTGCTCGTTCACTACTAAATATCACTTGCTCCTTTCTTCTCTATGATGTCTCTGCTCTCAAATACCATTTATCGGTAGAACTGAAGTTTTGCGTTCTCACAACCGATTTCGGCAGATATTTCGAAAACTAAAGATATCTCGAAAAACTTTATTGTATAGAACTTGTAGGAAATTTAATCAGCTTTTATATGTTATAGAATAGTCATGTCACTAAGTGAAAACCCGAAAAATGGGACCTTCTAAACCCCCCCCCCCTGCCAGCACAAAGGCTACGGGCGAGGACTTTTGATAAGTTCACCTCCTACCCAGCCCAAACAAAGTTACGAAATGCAAAATTGTGTTCCAAAAATTTTCATCTATAGCTGTATTTAAGCATTCGTTGCCTGGACTGTAATTCTTATTAAACTATTCCATAGAATGTTAGGAAGTACTACAGCAAGGAATTCACAGAAAAAGCTGTTTACTACATTCCGATTTCCTAAATTTATTTATATACATAAATTCCTTAGGTGATATGACCACAATATTCATCAATCTAACTGAAAATAACGTCTAATTAGTGATTTTTTTTCTTTCATTTATTTTTTTTTAACCTACATATGCAATAATTGTTTTTTAGAAACCTTAGGTTTATACATATTTTGTTTTCTGTAGTAGATAAAGTTTTGATCATTTTAATTTTCTTTATATATATATATATATATATATATATATATATATATATATATATTTTTTGAATTTGTGATGTTTTGAAGGTTCTCTATTTTTGTAAAATTATTAAACGTACAAATGTACTGCTTTATTATCTTCTAAGTCATTTTATTACTCATCGTTCTGTATTCATTTTTAATGTTTATTATATTTTGTTTAGTGTTACTAATAATTATTATATTGATGTTAGAGTATTTGTGTTTCATTAATTTTGTTATTCCTAGCATTCAACAGTTTCTATGTGTAAGTTCTTTATTCTTTACACTTTAGCAGCGACAATGTGTGTTGAGATTAAATTAGCAGGTTCGCAGCTCCCAGGATAAGGTTTTCAGCTCAGAGAAAGAGAATCGATACAGTTAACTGCTATGAGTATCTGTTGTGAGTCATTAGCAGTAACCTGCCTGCACTAATAGTTATTAAATGCTAAAAATTAACAAAACTGCTAATAGCAACCCATAGCTAGTTATAAGAAAGAACATGTAGCCTTGTAGTCCATCTCGCACAAGTAGGGAGTAGCATGTGGAAAATGTTTTCTTCAGCCCGCACTCGTGGGGAGTACTTCTTACAAGGGGAGTATACAGCGATGGGATCACCGATTTGGACCATTTTTTTTTCTGGTGATTCTACATCGAAAAATAGTCGACACGTGTCCGAGCGTTCCGTCCAATGCGCCTTAGGAGCCGAGAAATAAAATAAAATAGATTGAAAGTGCTTTATTTTTTATATCGAGTTAAGAAAATGATATCGACATGATTCTTTCACCAATTCATTTGTTTTATAGAGTAGATTAAAAGAAAAATCTAATCGTTAAAAAATAATTTATATTTCCTCAAATATATTCAAAAATATGCTTTTGTATTCAGGTAAACTAGTATTATACATTTTTTTACACCAAAAATAATAGCAGATTTAAAATCAGCACCCCAAGAAACCCCCCCAAGAATATCATTGAAAACAAAAAATAATGATTTTTCCTAGTCTGGAAGAGACTAAACATTTGTAAGCGAAAAGGTAATGTAAACGTTTTGAAATTCAATATCTCCCCTTGAGATAATCCGATTTTTACGTCATTGAAATCTTTCGAAAGGAGAAAGACTCCTTTTTCTAACCATATAAATGACTATTGTATTATCTCAAAAGGTACTTGCGAAAAATGGTTTTCAAAATAAAAATAGAATGTAAACTTTTTTTCTGGAATGTCAATTCCAGAACACGTAGAAACACCCCGATTGGACGGAAATGTGTCACATTATGGCCTTTATTGGCCCTCTAATTTGGTTTGGATCGGGTAAATATTCTTTGAAATATGGCCGGATTCTTGAATCTTTAACAAAATCTTAAGGGTCCCCCCTTAGCAAAATGTAAAATACATTTTTTTTATTTTTGTAATATCCCCAAAATTTGAATTTAGGGGTTTTTCAATGTGCTAAAAACGAATCTGACATCCGTTTTAAATCAAAAATTGTTTTACATACTCGACTGTAGAAGTCATTATTATGCCCAAATATTCCATAAACCTACATTTAAAAAGTTATCGATTATGAAACAATTTTTGATTTAAAAACGGATGTCAGATTCGTTTTTAGCACATTGAAAAACCCCTAAATTCAAATTTTGGGGATATTACAAAAATAAAAAAAATGTATTTTAAATTTTGCTAAGGGGGGACCCTTAAGATTTTGTTAAAGATTCAAGAATCCGGCCATATTTCAAAGAATATTTACCCGATCCAAACCAAATTAGAGGGCCAATAAAGGCCGTTACTTTACCTTTTTGCTTACAAATGTTTAGTCTCTTCCAGACTAGGAAAAATCATTATTTTTTGTTTTCAATGATATTCAATATATTAGGGTTTCTTGGGGTGCTGATTTTAAATCTGCTATTATTTTTGGTGTAAAAAAATGTTTAATACTAGTTTACCTGAAAACGATAGCATATTTTTGAATATATTTGAGGAAATATAAATTATTTTTTAACGATTATATTTTTCTTTTAATCTACTCTATAAAACAAATGAATTGGTGAAAGAATCATGTCGATATCAATTTCTAAACTCGATATAAAAAATAAAGTACTTTCAACCTATTTTATTTTATTTCTCAGCTCCTAAGGCGCATTGGACGGAACGCTCGGACACGTGTCGACTATTTTTCGATGTAGAATCACCAGAAAAAAATTGGTCCAATTCGGTAGTCAGCCTGCACCAATGCTGGAGTAGCAGTGAAGTGGTTAACAAAACTCAACTTCTCAACTTAAATCAATATACATTTTTTATTATTTAATTAGTTATATTCTGTGAAGAATTATAATAAATTTCTGTGCTTAAGCCTACATACGAACTTTATCCACTAAGCTCTCTGTCCACATGTCAACTTTTTTTTTAAATTTATTGATCAGTATTAGGTTTCTTCGTTATTCTCATGTGACATATAAACCTGATCTCATCTGAATAAACCTGCGTTTTCTCCTCACAAAAGCTTATTTTGATTTAGAATCCTAATAGATCTGCAGTATTGAAGCTACAATTGATTAATTAAAACATTCCCTCTGTATTATAAAGGGAATATTGTAATAAGTACAAGCTTTAGCACCATAATGAATATATTTATTTATCATATGCAATTCTATTAACCTTTAGAAACACCTGTTAACCAGGTTAGTTCTATCTGATGTATGTAAGACAAGCCAACCATTACACCCTTTCTTCTCTCAAAGATTGAGACGGCTTGGCTGTCTGATTCTCCTTCCACTCCTAGTCCTAACTCCTTCTCTTCTGATCTTCTTTGTACCTCTTTAGATCCACTATTTACATCAATTTTTTCACTCCTTTCCTTTGCATCTTCCTGTCTCGGACGATCCAAAGTCGAAAATCGTGATTCACAGGGTACTATAAACACCCGGTTTCTCCTAAAAATTCGCCCAGAAACATCTATGAGATATTCTCTTTCATTAAGGCCTTGGTCTAAAATGGTCCCATATTTCTTTAAATTTTTCACCCATACCTTCTCACCCTTCCTTAACTGTCGAAGGTTACAGGCTCGATGTCTGTTATCAAAATTTTCCTTCTGGCGGGCTTTTGAATTCTCCCACCATTTTCTATACCAGTCCAAATCTGGCCAAGCAGGGATCAATTGTTCCTCTATGATTGGTAAGGTTGTCCTTATCCTCCGCCCAAATAAAAGCTGAGCAGGACTAAAACCACACTCCAGAGGTGTTGATCTATATGCCAATAAGCCATCGCTGAAATCGTTATTCTTTTTAAGAATATCTTTAGCGATCCGTACAGCACGTTCTGCCTGACCATTCGAAGACGGATACCTTGGGCTTGATGTAATTATCTCAAAGTTATATTCCTTTGCAAAATTGTTTAGTTCCTTGCTGTTGAAAGGGCTGTTGTCTGCTCTAACTGTAGATGGAATACCATGCCGAGAAAATATTAATTTGAAGGCTCCTATAATGGCGCTAGAATCAGTTCTACTCAACTGCAATAATTCTATGTATTTTGAAAAATAGTCTTGCATGACAAGGTAGTTTTTACCTTTAAAGTTCAAAAGGTCAACCGCAACCTTTTCCCATGGTCTCTTAGGCATATCGCTTGGTATCAGTGGCTCACGAAGATTAACGGAATTTTCAATACACGGTAAACAGTTTTCTATCTTCTTCTTTATGTCCACCGTAATTCCCGGCCACCAAACAGTGTTCTGTGAAAGAGCGATGCATTTTGTAACTCCTTGGTGTCCTGAATGTAAGCTGTCCAGGACTTCTTTTTTCTGAGATTTCGGCACAAAAACTCTAGTATTGTACAGAATTAACCCCTCTTGGTAGACTAAAGATCCTCTCTCTTTGTAGAATGGGCTATTCTCTAATCTAGTCCAGTCACCGGAGAGTATCGCTTCTTTTAAAAGTTGGCTTATTGCGTCTTCTTCTTGCGCTTTCATGAGTTTCTTGAGTCTTGAATCCCTAATTCGTAAAGACGAAACAAGTTCTGAAACATGAAGTTCGATTTCGTCTAGAACATCTTTATCCCCAGGCCCTTCTAACGGATTTCTAGAAAGCAAATCAGGAGTTGTAAATTCTTTCCCTTTTATATATTGAACACGGAAGGTAAATGGTAACAACTTCATTCTAAATCTCTGTAGTCGTGCCGACAAGCTTGCAATAGGTTTCTGACCTAGAATTTCAACCAGAGGTTTGTGGTCTGTCAACAAATCAAATTTCATTCCTAAAATGAACTGCGAGAACCTTTCGCAGGCCCAAGTTAGTGCTAAAGCTTCTTTTTCAATTTGAGCATAGCGCGTCTCGACTGAACCTAAAGTTCGCGATATGAATTGAACTGGCATCCAGCCCTTAGCAAACTTCTGTTCTAGAGTTCCCCCGATTCCAAAGCTGGATGCATCAGCGCAAACACGTGTTTCCCTCTGTGGGTCAAATGTCGCTAAAGAGACGGCTTCACTAACAAGTGATTTTAGTTTATTAAAATTCGTATCGTGTATGTTGGTCCACATCCAAGTATTTTTGCTACTCAATAATTCTCTCAAGGGTTTGGCATGATCGGAAAGGTGAGGGATAAATTTCATCAAATAATTAATCATACCTAGAAAAGACCTTAAGTCTTTCTGATCCTTAGGTTTTGGCATTGCCGAGATTGCTTTAACCTTTTCTGGATCGGGTTTAATGCTGCCATTTTCCAAAACATGTCCTAGAAAGTTTAGCTTATTAACTTTAAAAATACACTTTTCTCAATTTCAGCAATAACAAGTCCTTTCCGAAATTACAATGTTCACAAGTCCAGTCACATTTGGCTGCTAATTTGTACAAGTCCTGTATATAATTGTCTATCTGTTCAGTCGGTGCCTGTGATCTCAAAAGAAATTTTGAACGTTCGTAAAATAAGTTTTTTCTTAACCTGAAATGATCGTCAATATGCTTCTTCACCTGGGCATAAGTGTTTCTTTTATCCGGAGGTAAACCAATAGAGGTTAGAAATTCATCTCCCTCCAAACCCAAAGAATAAATAAAAAAATTAATTTGTTGGCATTCACCTTTGTTACTGAGACCGCTAGCTGACCTATAAATTTCAAACCTTCGTATCCATTGCGGCCATTTCGAACAATCTTGGAAGTTAAATTCTTCAGGAGGCTTAACTTCAAAGCCAGTAGTTCCTTCCTCTCTTGAAGACTTCAAAGCTTCCAAAAAAGCTTTTGTAATTTCTTCAATTGAAGACATTTATTTTATTTTTTTAATTTACCGCTGCCACCATGTAATAAGTACAAGCTTTAGCACCATAATGAATATATTTATTTATCATATGCAATTCTATTAACCTTTAGAACCACCTGTTAACCAGGTTAGTTCTATCTGATGTATGTAAGACAAGCCAACCATTACAAATATAGCCTACTTTTTCAGATGCCTATCTGCAGAGTGTCGGAGTTTATGTTTAACTGGCTTATTGGGTTTAAAACTTCATATTTGAATATATGAAACATTTTCTGCATGTTCGAATTTCATCAAAACTAATACGTTGAAATTTTGGTTACGTTTGGAGTTAAGGAAGGGTTAGAATAAAATATTATATTACAGGGTGTCTACTGCACGAAAAAGTCATGAATATCATGAAAATGTCACGAAATTGAAAATAGGGCACGAAAGTCACAAAAAAGTCATGAATTTTGGAACCATGTCACGAAATTTCAGTTTTACCAGAGTCTAACATAATCTCAGGACTTGTGCGCATTCGTAATTGTCGTCGTTTTCGTCCAGTGACTCAATTCTACCTGCCTCCCCATCCTCTATGTTAGATTCCTTTGTTTTAGCATTTACATATCAATTATCCATTATTTACATATATTTTTATTTCTCTTTATTCACATTCAGACTTCAATATTGAAATTACATACACTTTAATTTACTAAATTATCTACATTGACAAAAATTTTTAGTTAGTAATATTTTTAGAAATTTTGAATTCTACTACCATTGTTCGAAATTTTTGGGGCTTCTAATTCCATATTCATTCCACAATTTTTAGTACCATCGTTTCATTACTTTTACAATTAATTTAACTATTCTCTTGAACAAATGATGCATGATGATTATATTGTAATTTTATAGATTTTGCGGTAACCCGTGTAAGGTTACAATTATTTATTAAATTTTTACGTCCATTTATTATTAACTATGAATGTTACAATTAATTTTAATATAAAAGTTAAGGCTTTTTCTTTTTTAGTGAAATTATTTTCGATTTAATGGGCATGAAATTTGCATTTAAAGTCATGAAAAAGTCATGAAATTTAACAAAAGTAGGAGACCCCCTGTATTAACAGACATGAAATGTTTTGGTAACTTTGTATACTTTCCTTAATATCTCGAAAACGGTTGAGAATCTTGGTAAGCGGAAGGTTACCATTCGAAAGCTTACTAAATGCTCTACAAAAAAGGTTCTGAAGAAAGTTTTGATTAGGCGATGTCAATCGGAGAAATAAGTGCTTAAAACTTTAAAGTAATTGATTTCGTTTATTCGAACGGTTCTTTTTGTCTGTTTTTATTCCTTGTTATTTTTTAACTGCTTATAGTTTGATAATGTATTTGACAATAAAACAGGTTAAGTAAAATAAGATAAACAATTTATTGTTAGAAATATAGCTTTCCAAGAGAGAGATTCGAAGAACATGACTATTTTCAAATGACCTTTCTGGAGTTGGCCGACCCATCCAGGTAAGATCATAAATCAAGACCTTTCAAGAAAGGTGGAACCAAAATAATAACTGTTTCTATTTTAATCTTTCTAAATGAGACTAGGGATAAGAACGGAACCGCACTAAGATGATGCAGTTCCTGCGAGTCGGACTTTTATATATATATATATATATATATATATATATATATATATATATATTGTTTTTTTTTTTGGTGCATCGACTCGGGTCATTTAGCTCAAGTTTGTTACATCTGACCCAAAGTAAGAATATATACAGGGTGTCCTGAATTTAAATATGCCAAAACTTCGGGAGCACATAGGGGACCTAAAAATTAAGATAAAAAGTCATTTAGAGATTTGCTTGTTTTTGCATCGTTTTGGAGAAAATCGCAAAACAAGAAACAAAACAAGTTTTCATTTTTGTACTTACTTATTTACATTTTTTATGAATATAAATTGTCATTGCTAATTTTTTCAAGGAACCAATTACTAAAATTCAATCTCTTGATGCTGATATAGTTTTCGTGTACGGTTTCTGCAGGGGTATTGCTTTAGAAGCGGTGTGAGTGTTTGTGTGTCGCTTCCCAAATAGGAATGCCTCTAATCGACAAGTCTTTTTGTTAACTTTAAATAAACTACGAGACTGTGTCATTTTATTTATTTTTGTTTTAATGTTATCATCTATTTAATGTAAATATTGCACAAAATGTTGCTCTCTTGCAGAGTTACAAACATGACATCTAGCACTGACTTGATAAATTGCAGCTAAACATTGCTCTGGTAACTATTTGGTGCACTTCATCTATGATTCGTTCTCTTAATTCTCTATTGAGTTGAATGACACTAAATAAACTTCCATCTTCAGGATTCCCCATACAAAAAAATCCATGGGTGTCATATCAGATGATCGACGCAAGCCTAGGCTTATTAAAAACTAATCTGACATTTTTTCATAAATGTAAATCAACATAAACAAATGCAAGTAGAAACAATGTCATGTAATTATTAAATATTTATTAGCTGAAAGACAGGAAAGTATCCCTCGGACATTGTTCTGAATTTATCTATTTTATGTTCGAATAAACTTGCATTTAGAATATATTATAGTTCTTTTTTAATTACGTTGTTAATAGGTCTCTGAGCTAATTGGTGCTCGGAAGATGGAGCATAGGCCCTGAAAGAATTAATCTATTAAATGAAACTTGTGTGAAGGAAGACAACTATTTTAATTATTGTTTATAAACACTTTTTCTGTGCACAGTATGCAATTTTTTTTATTAAAAAAATAAAAAAATTAAAAAACCTTTTTTTCCAAGATGTTTTCATTTTTACTATAATGATACAGTGCCTCCTAAATCTATTCAATATCAATATCTCAGGCTAAAATCATCTTCCTAAGCTCCTGTGCAACTTACACATTACAACATTACATTTACTCCAAAACAATAAGTATATGTCAAGTGGATGGGATTGTAAGAGAAACAAGAAAGCCAAAAGAGAAGTTATGTCAACTGAACTCAGGATGCACAGTGCAGATCGATTTAATATATTTTTTAATCCCACACGATAGTGTCCCTATCAAAATAGAGTTCATTTTTCTGCACATCCTATGCCTACATTGGCATACTGTGTATCGAAAATATTTTACAAATTAAATTGATTGACAATGTCATTATTTTTTTAATAATAAATAATAAAAAAATAATGATATTGTCAATCAATTTAATTTTGTAAAATATTTTAGAATTTATTTATTTATTTTTTCTTTTTTATAATAAATAGAGTTTAGGAAAAACAATATAGTTTAATCACCAAATGGTGAAAAAACTAAAATAAATAATAATAAATTACGTTGATGATTAACAGGTTCATCTCCACATCCCTCATACCTGGGTGATGGGCGTGCTTCCACTGAATAGGATTTTTCAAAGCAATTTAATGGAATAAGCTCTGATTTATAAACATAGGATATACGAGGTAAGGTCCAAAAGTTTCCGGCCTGGGATAGAAGGAACAGTGAAAGAAAAAAACTGGTTTTACTGTTTTTCAATATATTCTCCTCTAAGTTCAACACACTTAATACAATGCTTTGGCAACATTTCTATGTCATGAAAAAAATAATTTTCTTCTTTGTTAAAAAAATGTTCTTCCACTGCTGCTTGGAGCTCTTCGTCGGTGTTAAATCGCCTTTAACACGAAGGTCAGATTTTAACTTTGAGAAAAGGTAGAAATCGCTAGAGGCAAAATCTGGGCTGTAGGGTGGATGAGAGATTTCTTGGAATCCACAGTCCTTCACAGCGGCCTTGGAAATCAATGCTGTGTGGACAGAGGCATTGTCGTGAAGGAGGGGGACACCTCTGCTTAACTTCCCTCGCCTCTTCTCTTTAATGGCGACTCGTAACCGGTGAAGTAGGGCTGCATAATACTCACCATTCATTGTGGTATTCCTTTCTTTAAAATCTATCAGTAGTATTCCTTTACAGTCCCAAAAAATTGTGGCCATTACCTTTTTTGTTGACTGCGTGACTTTTGCCTTTAAAGGAGGCGCTTCTCCTGGTCTTCTCCATTCCATGGACTCTCTTTTGCTGATAGGGTCATAATATAGAACCATTGTCTCATCCCCAGTTACAATTGTGTCCAAAAAATTCCTTGGGTCGGCATTATACCCACGTAAAAATTCATTGCAGCAGTGAACTCGTTCATGTTTTTGAGCAGCTAAAAGAATTTTTGGAACCCATCTTGCACTAACCTTGTTCATATGCAAATTTTCTTTGATGATCCTCAAAACACTTGTTTTTGAAAGCCCTAACCTCGCTGCTATTTCATTGGTTTTTAGTCGCCGGTCAGACAGCAATTCAGATTCCACAAGTTGGATTGTTTCAGAAGGGACAGCATCCAATGGGCGACCGGGACGTGGGTCATCTTCTAGACTTTCTCTCCCTAACTTAAATAATTTTGCCCATTCTTTCACTGTGGAATACGAGGGGGAGGACTGCCCGTATACACAATCCAAGCGCTCTTTAATTCGCGCAGGAGTAAGACCCTCTTTACAAAAGAATTTAATTACCGCACGGTACTCGAGTTTGAACATTGTAAAAATGGGGGAGTTTCCTTCAAGGCTGGACAAGACTGATGAAGTGCGGGCAATGGGTATGGAGTGAGCAGGCATGGACCTGCATAGGCGTGCAGGTCCCGGCACGTTTGAGGGAGGGTAAGCAGGACAGGCCGGAAACTTATGGACCTTACTACGTACAACACGGCTAGTGAGAACCTCAACCAAATCAGACTGGGTGATGAACTTGTAAATCCTCTAAGGAGCTAGGAAACGGCATTAATTGAAGTAAATGTGGACAGGTTCAAGTACATTGACATTTTAAGACTGTGGACGGAATTCGCTCATGCACACTCCCCACGATAATCTGCTGTTCTGAAGGGTATTAGTCTTCCTGCAGAGAGCTGTCCGCCGGCGCATACTGGGATGGGTCGCCCAGGGGGGAGGGCATTGATACCTGTCACCCATCGTATACAAATAAGCATATATTTCCTCATCCCTATTTTTCACTTATAAAATTATCATTATTAAAATTAAAAGAAACAATTTTAGTAGGCAAAAATAAAATAAATTCCATAACTTTGCAATTCAAAATTCATAAATCCCCTCCCCACTGGCGTTATGTCTATTAAGCTAACACTCCAAAAAGAAAAATACATTTTTAAAAAAGAACAGTGCTGAAGAAATGGGAATTAAAATGCTGAATAAATTTATATCCTTCTAACCTACTTTAGAGCATTAAAAGACAATAATATCTTAGTGAAAATAGTGCTATGTAGTCTATCTGAAGCTTGGCTCCATTGGATGACTTTTTGCCACTTTCAGGTAAAAAGCGTGTGAATCCTTTTGGTTAAGGATAGTGGAGTAACTGGGGTCAAATATTTTATAACTGTTTTCCAAAAGTTGTCACTTTAATTTAAGTGATAAAAAAATAAAAAAGTCCGTCACGCAGGAGCTGCATAACTAAGCACTTTCCTAAGAATTTGGGTAGTGTAGACTGCTTTCCAGAAAAATTTGCTTAAAATATCCTACATAAATAAAATAAAAACATGAATAGTTCTCTTTTAATTTTGTAATGAGTAACTGATCAATTATTAAAATGCTTCCAGAGTTATGTTTACACATGGTACCTACTACACTACGTAATAAATACAAAAAATCTCATATTATCGTATTTTGATCTAACGCAGGAACAGGATACAGTCACTCTAGTGGTAGAAAGCGCTCCTTGTGGCGGCTTTGTGAACCTACGTCTGGCGGGCTTTTCTATTGAAATATATTACAAATTAAACCCCCGCTTTCCGATTGACCGATTCAGCTCATTTTTACAACACATCTTTCTCATGTGTTACCCACGACGTATACCGCGTTTCGTTACAATACAGCAGAAATTACGACCGGTATGAGTATATTAGGAATTTGGGTCCGGAGTAAACCCCCCCTTCTAATGAACCGATTTAGTTTATTTTTACAACACATATTTACCTGTAGATTACCACTACGAATACCGAGTTTCATCGAAATATACCGAAAATCACGGCTGGTAGTGGCGAATTGGTATTGTGGGTCCGGAGTAAACCCCCCCTCCTAATGAACCGATTTAGTTTATTTTTACAACACATATTTACCTGTGGATTAGCACTACGAATACCGAGTTTCGTCGAAATATACCAAAAATCACGGCTGGTAGTGGCGAATTGGTATTGTGGGTCCGGAGTAAACCCCCCCTCCTAATGAACCGATTTAGTTTATTTTTACAACACATATTTACCTGTGGATTAGCACTACGAATACCGAGTTTCGTCGAAATATACCAAACGGCTGGTAGTGGCGAATTGGTATTGTGGGTCCGGAGTAAACCCCCCCTTCTAATGAGCCGATTTAGTTCATTTTTATATCTCACTTTTCTCTCTATATTACCACTACGAATACCAAGTTTCGTTGAAATATAACAAATATTACGGCTGACATAGTCAAATTAGTGTTTTGGGTCCGGGGTAAACCCCCCCTTCCGGTGGACCGATTTTGGTGGTTAACGAACTCGTTCAATCGTTTGCTAATTGAATGCTATATACCAAGTTTCGTGACGAAAAAACAAAAACTCTGGCCGCTATCGTGTTAACAGACACATATATATATATATATATATATATATATATATATATATATATATATATGCATATATATATATATATATATAGATATATATAAATTTTAACGGGGGTCATTTTCGGTGTCTACTAGGTAGGATCGATAAAGATTTGAAGAAATTTTTCCAAAATTCCGTCTTGAGTCCAACCTCAATAGCTACTTTCCTTCGGAGGAAAGTTGCTTTTCTGCAATTGTAAAGAAAGTAGTTGTAGAGCCAACCATTGAAATATGATAATAACAGAATGTTTTCCCCCTACTTATCTGAATCGTTTAAATAAAAAAATCAAGTATTCCTTAACAAAATTCAAATTACCATGCACAAAAATATTAAGTGGATGATAAAAGTGGACAGTTAAGAGTGAGTCCCTACTCAGAAACAACATTTCTTCTATTACAAATTTGCTATTATGTTTGCTTCCTTGTAATGAAACTTGAAAAAAAAAAAAAATCAGTCTGCAGTCAAAAATTAATTTTTGGCAAAATTAACATATTTGTCCTTAAAATGACCTTGATTTGTCGCTGATGTGGTGAAACACACCTCAGATTCGAATTCAGCGATTCACAACCATGGAAGCTCTAATTATTTCTTCTTAAACAACTTCATACGAAATTTGACCTTTAAATTCCCTTACACCTGATGTGCTGGGGTTAAACAGACTCCAAATTCGGATTCAGTGTGTCAAAATACATAAGAATATATGAATGGTGTCTTTGGAAAAGACCACTTTTTTAATTTTGTGTGCCTTTGGTATTAATGTTCCTTAAAAAATCAAAGTTATATACAGAAATATAGCCTGTAGTAAAAAAGAAATATATACTAAATAAATTAACAAAAAAAAAATAAATAAATAAAAGAAGAAAAATATAAATAAATAATTTCTGTATATATTTTATACCTTAGACTCAGGTGCATTGATTACATATATATTTAAATAATACACCGTAATGGACCAAGCTCATATCACCATAATGATTATTTTATTTTTTTTTTTAACGGCGCATCGACAAATCGTGGCCATTAGCGCCGCATAGTGATTATTACACTTATAATATTCCATTATCTTAGTAAAACAATAATATTAGCCATATTAGTTTCAGAACAAATATAAGAACTTTTTGAACATGTTATAAAATTAAAATTTAAGAACATACCAGACAATATACGTAGTGCTATTCTCTCCTATAACATCTTAATAGTACATATATCATTTTCATTGAAGAACAATTCACAGGACGATGATAACCTTTGACGTTTTTAGTCCTTAAACCCTATATTTAAATACATATTCCTTCACTAATGGCACTAGGTATTTGATCGGGACGCAATCCCTGCGAGTTGGACTTTTTTTTTAGAGTTATGTGCCTGCTGGTTAATTTTTTTTTAGAAATTAACTTGTATGTATTTATTACATTGGTATCAGTTAGTTCAAGATTCCTGAGGAATGTGGGATGAACTAACGGCCTTTCTGAAGAACGTGATTAGATAACACGGCTCCTACAGGGAAGAACTTTTGGATATTCTTATGGGCTAAGATGTTCAGTATTAATGCAACTTATTGAATTCATGTAGGACAAGTTAATAACTAATTAGGGACTATTTTATTTATTTATTCCTGGACAGCAGCGGCAGAGATGATTAACAAATTAAGTGGTCTATATATAAACAACAGCATTGGGCAAAATGAAAATTGTAATAACCATGAATAAATTATAATAAATAATCAAAGCATACAGAAAATAAATATAATTTGGGAAAAATTAAAAATAAATTTAAATAATTAAAAATAGAAAACACTGACAAAAAATGAAAGGGTAAAAAAGTAAGATTACGACTTCAATTTTGGGGTAATTTTTTTTGTGAGTTTAAATAGCATTTATTTATTGACATTTTGCCTATTTGACAACATTCACGTTATATATGACTAATTACTTATTTTACTATATAATGTGTAGTAAAATAAGTAACTAGTCACATATTTTACTACACATCATGTAGTAAAAGAAGTAACTAATTATCTTTTAGTTTCTTAGATGTATTAAATAATAAGACTAATACTGTGGAAAAATTGTCTACAGAAAATGTGCAAGAGGCAGAACTAATGGACTTATTTCGCAGTTTTTGTAACATTCTTAAATTGATTTTAAATTTAGGAATGGAATTTTATTACTGTTGTCCTCTTCGCTGTATTGTGTTGGATATTTGCTCAAAGTTTATGGGTGAGGAAAGCCTGGTGGCTCCTGGCAGTGGTTAGGGTGTTTCTAATTTTTTACTTTGAATGAACAAAAACCAAGCAGACATCATATTGAGAACAAAATACAACATTCTTCAGAATTTTAGATTAATTACATTTTTTCACAACCAAATTTTTTTTTTTTTGGTTGTATGTTGTATATATATTTTCATTCTTTTAACACTCTTTTTTCCTGTTCTAATTAAATACTTTCCAATTAGTATATTATTTGAAGAAGGAGAAGAGAGCAATTTTCATTCTTTTCTTTTTTTTTTCTAGAAATTTTAGAAGATATTCTGATATGCTCAAACAAATTGGTATCTCCTTTTTAAAGTATAATATGTGGAACACAGAAGTAAGAAATTATTTTTTGCTTTAGCTAGCCTATCAAATGCACGCTCACAAACTGCAACAGTCAAGCATTAGACTAGTAAATGCTTTTTAATTATCAGCTTTTAGTGTGTTTTCTCTCTCTCTTCTTTCAGAGCCTCCTTTTCCCATCCCGAAACCTACTTTTTATGTCTACTAGGCATCAATAATACTGCAGCAGCATCTGTAAAGTGGTTAAATTTGTTATAAAAATACATTGTCTGTTTTTCATTAATTGTATAGCCCAACAGAAAAAAGTTGGATTCCGAAAAGACCAGACCTTGGTACCCATTCCTTTCAGCCCCTGAATCCATAACAGTCTTTAGCATCTGTTTGACCCTATCGGGTTAGGTTCAAGGTCAAATATTCAGAATCGACTGGTACCACAACAAAACATGGTACTTGTGTGTTTATGGACTCATAGAATGTGAATCCAGTGGCTGTTTGACCTGATGAGGTTGAAGTCGAGGTCAAATTGAAAAACCCACAAATGTCTGTGATCAAGCTCGATTAATATATAAGTTGTAGACAGCTGAATTCAAAACAGGTCTGTTCAATAAAATGAAAACTTGATTAAATTAAGTGATATTATACAACAAAATCTAAAATCCTGTGTTTTTAAAGCTCTCGACCAATTCCAATACTATCCATT
Source organism: Gonocerus acuteangulatus (assembly GCA_946811695.1). Taxonomy (NCBI): domain Eukaryota; kingdom Metazoa; phylum Arthropoda; class Insecta; order Hemiptera; family Coreidae; genus Gonocerus; species Gonocerus acuteangulatus. The sequence goes on from OX328123.1 coordinate 37,996,818, forward strand.
TAAAGTTTGGAAAAGATAAACATCTTTCTTTTTTAAGTCTTGTTTGTCACTTTAGCTTTCCTAAGCATAAATAGTAACTCTAAATTTATAAAAAGAGAACATTTAGCAGACTTGATTAAGTCAAACAAATGTCTGATTCGATTTCATTGGTCCCCAAAACCCTTACAGGTCATGTGTTTTATAGTTACTGGTGAATTCAGTGATTGTAAACTGTAGATAGTGTCATGTACCTTGGCACATTCCCAAGAAATTCCTTCAGAATTTCCTAAAATTATTATGTAACTAGCTGACCCAGCAAACTTCGTACCGCCTAACAGTCGATTCTTTAATTTTTTATTCTTTGTAATACTTATTCTCCTATTCGGGACACCAGGTCAGCTAGTAAGATAAAAAAAGGAAAAAAAAAAAGCTAATAAGTCAACAATTACATCTAGAAAAGGGTGGTAACCACTAGATAACCCGTCCAAAAATTCTTAGTTAATAATAATGGATGTTAAAATTAAAATAAAATAAATAAAAAAATTACATTATGTCAAAAAATAAAAATTATAAAACACTTAAAATTCTTTTAATAGTCCCTAAAAAATCACAATGAAAATTACAATTTCAGATTTCTTATTATGTATTATGATACCTACTTATTATATTTCATTTTATTTTTACTTATTCTAAATTAAGTTTCATTTTTATTGTAGTACTTTATGGTACACGATAGTTTTCGTTTGAGTAACCTGGTGTGTAAACAAACAGAGCAGATGGTTTTCCAACACGGGAACAGGCAACATACAATTGACCATCCGAGAAACATAGGTTTTCTAGATTAATACCACAAACACTTAATGACTGCCCCTGGGATTTGTTTATAGTCAAACTGAGTCCATAGGTCCAATAGCAACACAGCTGTAGGCACTGTAATCAATTGACAGCAGCGCGATTCAAACGGGTACCATTATTAATCGAATGTTGCGCTTCACGGGTCTGTCTTAACCGAATTCTTTCACGTTCATTGTGATCTTCACGTTCCTGGGCAGTACGATTAGATTGATAGTTAATTTGATTCTTTGCATTTCGGGTTCTTCTGCCTAAAATTGTCCGTCGCCTAATAGGAGGCATATTAATAAGTCACAAACACACAACACTTTTGTAATTTTATAGAAACTAAGAATTTTAGAATGGGTTATTTCTTTTTTCCAAAGAAAAGCCACCACCCCATAGTGGGAATTGAACCCACGACCCTTGGCACAGAGTTATAGTTATAAACTTAAATAAAAACGCATTTATTTTAAAACAATATAAACAAAGAGTGAATTTGTGCTTATACACAAATAACCTAATATGTTAACTGTTAAAAATATTATAATTGAGAACATATGTTTTTATTGAAAAATGAATTTGCGTTAACGAAGTAAAAAATACCCGAAAATTGTTGTTTTTAGACTTTTTCAGGCAATTTTTTTAATTTTTCTCTCTCCGTAAGAACCATCCTCGTACTTTAAAGGAATATTACAAAAAAAAGAATTAGCGAAATCGGTTCAGTTGCTCTCGAGATACGCGCTTAGCAACACATTTAGCGATTCATTTTTATAAAATAGATGTGTACAAAAATAAATGACAGAAAAATGAATTACCTTAAATAATAATGCTCTTGATGTCTTTGAATGCCTGTTAGAAATATCCACCATTGTCTTCCCCATGAATAATTGTCACCTAATCATTTTTATTTCTCGTTTAATTCAGTAATTTCCTAAAAACTAGTCCCTTTTTTCCCCAAAATTCCTGCTTTGATTATAGAGGGAAAGAAATAATTAGGTTACTTTTCTATTAATACCAGTAAATAACTTGGATATGCACTTTGAATAGGTGAAAGACTAAGGATATATAGGACAGATGATAGAAGCTCCTTTCTTCAAACTATATATTGGAGCCCTACCATCCTGTACATTACAAGTAACAACTAGGTTGCATTTCCCTCCCTATTTTTTAATTAAAAAAAAATCAGTTCCATAACACAGACAGATACTATACAGGTATCCAATTCTCGATCCTACAGCATACTAAGATGGTCTGGTCTGCTCCAGCCACTTCTTTTTCCCCTTTATAGATACTCATTAATGGCTGGATGGCCTAGGGAGAGTCTGGGTACAAGAATACTAGAAGATAAAATCAGAATATGATCAATGAACCTGAAACGTATTTATGCTCAATTTATGTATATTGTAAGGAGGCAAGTTCTTTTGATGATGCACTATATAGAAAAGTCATTTAATAATTTGTATAGCAACTGCGGGCCACTAAAGCTTTTTTCAGCTCACAATATGTGCACCAATTGTAATAGCACTGATACAAGCTTCTAGTTGACTCATATTCAGTATAATTAGTCCTTGGATGAAATATTTTAGCAAGTTTAATTGATTTGTGCACTTTAGATAAGAGAAAATCATAGTCTTAAACAAAGCTAGGAAAAATCGCCTTTAGGTTTAAATATGGCACCAATAATCTAGTTTTTGAAGGTGACAATATTTAAATTAAAATAATATCCAGAAACTGACTAGACAGATACATTCTACCAGTCTTGTTGCTAAGGTTCTACTAATCTTATTTTAAAATATAACCAATTTAAACCAAAACTTAATCATTTAAATTATATTCTTGATGTGTTGGTTCAAATGTGTGATGAAAATTTTATTACTTAAATTTCTCTCAGAAAATTTATAAAGATAAATTCAAAGGATTCTTAATTTATTTAAACCAAGTGGGAAATCTGCAAGTATTATTAGTGCATCTGTATGAAGTAAATTAAGCACTCAGGGAATGTATATTCAAACCTTGAGATCCACTAATTCTAAAAAAATAGGTACATACTGAGTATTTATCCCTAAAGGTTTCCTTTAATAATGGATGTTTTACCAGATAGTTAGGTTCTTTTTTTTTTTTTAGTTGGATAGTGGCAGTATTACAGTTACTTGATGATTCTCAACATTTTTGGATTATTTTGGTACTGAATCACACAAATTTTTGCTAACAAAAGTGCATATTTAGATCTCCTCGAAAAACATACCTGAACAATATGCAGAAGGCTAAATGTTATTCAAGCATCCTTTCTGATAAATGTTGGGTGCTTTTTTTAATTATTTCAAAAGTTCGATGAGTTACACTTTCAGTCCTACTGAAAAGCATTCTTTTTCTATTTAATTGAGAAGAGATAGTCGTCCATTGGAGTAAAGAAGGTGTAGATATCGAGGTTTGGCCATGTGTTGAATATATTGAATAAAACTACATTTCTTTAATCTTCTTTTTTAATGGCATATCAGCTATTGGGCTATTAATGCCGAGCTATCTACGGGTTGACACCCTTTTTATAATGCCAACAGCACGTAGTCGGTCCCTCATTCTGGTATTGGCCACGCCTGAGCCGGCCGGTTATAAAATTGTAGTGTTTTACAAAAAAACGAAATCAGCATACATAATTGACCCTATCATCAGGTATAAAACAAATGATCCGATGCAAACAGAGTCAATTGAGGAAAAAAAAGCCATATATACAAAATTCATAAAGACATACAAAGACAAATTTCAAGAAGCATATGGAAGAATAAATTATATTGTACAAGGACTGCAGTTTGGCACGAGAGGAACGATCCCAAAATCCACTAGTGACTTCCTGAAAGCACTGGAACTTGATACGAACAAGCTAGCTGTCCTCGCAAAATCAATTCTTACTGATCCCCTGGGGATCCTTAATTGTCACATTTATGGGAGCTGAACAGCTGCTAATCACTCTTTCGGAGATCATTATGTTTTACAAAACATCTGGCAAATTTGATACAAAAACATTTACTTACAAAATCATGTCTGAAGATAGAATTACTAAATTTCTTTTTCATTTCCTCCATATATCTTCTAAAATAAATTAACTAACATTCCCAAAATTAATAAAATTAATTTTCAAAAGAATGATTAGCAGGCTGCATGGGCGTATATAAGGAGGGGGCTACAGCCCCCTCCCCCGAAATTTTCATTAGGTGGTAAAGATGTGTCATAAAAACCTTAAAAATAAATTAAATAAGATCACTTAGTTAATAAAAAATAGTTTATTTTAGGCGTAATAACGTTTTAGTTGCCTAAAACTATTCCAAGTTCTAAATTTTTCATATTCCATGCCCCGGAAATGGTCTCCCCCCCCCCAAAATTTTCCCAGCCCCTCCCGAAATTATTTCCTATATACGCCCATGGCAGACTGTGTGTACAGCAAACCAATTTATTTGGGCAGCCAAATTTATTCTTTATTTACCTAAATAAATCTTTTCTTTCTTCTTCTACTTAGTGTTGATCTGCTCCCGCTTCCATCAAAATTCTAACTCAACTTATTCAGTTTTAGCACTTTCCTCCGAAGGAAAGTAGCTATTGAGGTTGGACTCATGACGGAATTTTTGAAAAATTTCTTCAAATCTTTATCGATCCTACCTAGTAGACACCGAAAATGACCCCCGTTAAAATTTATATATATCTATATATATATATATATATATATATATGCATATATATATATGTGTCTGTTAACACGATAGCGGCCAGAGTTTTTGTTTTTTCGTCACGAAACTTGGTATATAGCATTCAATTAGCAAACGATTGAACGAGTTCGTTAACCACCAAAGTCGGTCCACCGGAAGGGGGGGTTTACCCCGAACCCAAAACACTAATTTGACTATGTCAGCCGTAATATTTGTTATATTTCAACGAAACTTGGTATTCGTAGTGGTAATATAGAGAGAAAAGTGAGATATAAAAATGAACTAAATCGGTTCATTAGAAGGGGGGGTTTACTCCGGACCCACAATACCAATTCGCCACTACCAGCCGTGATTTTTGGTATATTTCGACGAAACTCGGTATTCGTAGTGGTAATCCACAGGTAAATATGTGTTGTAAAAATAAACTAAATCGGTTCATTAGGAGGGGGGGGGGGTTTACTCCAGACCCACAATACCAATTCACCACTACCAGCCGTGATTTTTGGTATATTTCGACGAAACTCGGTATTCGTAGTGGTAATCTACAGTTAAATATGTGTTGTAAAAATAAACTAAATCGGTTCATTAGAAGGGGGGGTTTACTCCGGACCCAAATTCCTAATATACTCATACCGGTCGTAATTTCTGCTGTATTGTAACGAAACGCGGTATACGTCGTGGGTAACTCATGAGAAAGAAGTGTTGTAAAAATGAGCTGAATCGGTCAATCGTAAAGCGGGGGTTTAATTTGTGATATATTTCAATAGAAAAGCCCGCCAAACGTAGGTTCACAAAGCCGCCGCAAGGAGGGCTTTCTACCACTAGAGTGACTGTATCCTGTTCCTGCGTTAGATCAAAATACGATAATATGAGGTTTTTTGTATTTATTACGTAGTGTAGTAGGTACCATGTGTAAACATAACTCTGGAAGCAAATTAATAATTGATCAGTTACTTATTACAAATTTAAAAGAGAACTATTCAAGTTTTTATTTTATTTATGTAGGATATTTTAAGCAAATTGTTCTGGAAAGCAGTCTACACTACCCAAATTCTGAGGAAAGTGCTTAGTTATGCAGCTCCTGCGTGACGGACTTTTCTATACTCCTATTATTAATTTACTGATAGTATTCAGTTACTTCTCAAAATTTTAGGAAAATAAATGACAATTTTAGTTCAATCCTTTCTTGATCTGAAATTCCAGTTTGCTACATCCAAGCATCAGTTTTATTCAACATTAAATTTATAGCTACATTGTTAATACTGTTTTTGTAAATCCTCATAAAGTTTGTTGGCATTATTTTATATATGATTTTTTCTAATAGAGTGTTTGTTTTCATGGAAGTTGGCATCACCACATTGGACCCTCTTTCCAAGAACTTAATCCAGGGTAACTCACCAACTAAAATTCATGTTACCTAAAGGGGCCTATAACATAATTTTAATTTATTCTTTTGATTCTGAAATATTTCTGTATCAAATGTTGCCTTCAACATTCAGATTAGATAAATCTATCAGTTGTTGGGACTCCTTACACATGATAATATTATGTCAAGAATATTATTCTTGACTAGTACTCCTGAAGTGGCACCCCCCCCCTCACAGCTCATAGTTTTATTGGTGCTAAGCCGAATGGCAACACTGGAGTAGCTCAGGCTTGGTAGCAAAACTGCCAGATCTCAGAAGATTTTAGTCAGCCTGAGTCTGGTGTCACTATGTATCCAATTCTGTTAAATAAATTAGCCACCGGATCTAAACTCCACCACATTGTTATTTTGCTCTATTGAAATTAGTGTGAAAGTAATTTATATCCAGTTGCATTGTAGTTAACTGTTTCATAATTTTTTGGGAAATGTTACGTTAAACAAATATAATTGATGTTTATTGAATTAATTGTTTAATGGATTGAATGTAATGTATTCACACAATCTAAACTATTGTGGAAATAGACAACTCCAAGTGGAAGGGTCCAACCCTAATATTGTTCGTCAGGTCATTTGTATCTGTGAAGAACTGAGACTAGAATTACCTTATTATTGGCCTTGAGACCTCTATGTTCTTTGCTGAAATTAAGAACTGTCGTTGTTAATGACATTCAAGATATATTTATTTAAATTTTAACGTACATTATTATTAACTAAGAATTTTCTATTGAAGATAAAAGATAAAGCAGAGGGCAGAGGATGTCCTTGGTATAATCCCTTGCAATGTCAGACTCCATTCTTTTCTGTCCTTTGAGAGCAAAAACAATGGGCCTATCAAGACAATCCAGTGTTCCGGCCATGGCTTCAAGTAACAACTCTCACATTATTTTTTCTCTTAATATTAAATTAAGGGGGGGGTACCTCCTGCAATGAGACTGCCTCTAATTCAGCCTTAAGCCACAAAAGATCATTTTGTTCACGCTCGTAATGCTTAACACTGCAACAACTTACCCTTGGTTACACCCAGCTTATAACAAGAAAACTCTCGTTATCTACATGGTTGAAGTGGCTGTAGGTAAAACACGACCCACACAGATTCAGGATATTTTTTGCTTTTTTTAACAGCATAACATAATCTATAAAAATTAGTAGTTTTTTAGACAAAATTTATATACAAGTTTTAAGTTTATTCTTTAGGCTAGCTAAATAAGTCACTGTCGAGATGCAAACTTAGTACTTATTGTACACATATATATTCCTATAAAACAGAATTCCTATTGGCGATAACTTCTGCAATGAATAACAAAAGCAAGTTTAAAGAAAGTCTGGTTGTATATTTTTCTAAATAAATTATGTCCTACAATTATGTATACATTTTGGAAGTGTGAGCAAAAAAAAATTTCATATCTTCATTGAAATAAATTCTTGCATTTTTTTTTTTTTAGAATTTAAATAGTTCGAAAGAAAGAATAAGGACCTTTTACAAAATGGTAACTAAAAGAGGACCCACTGCTTATTCATTGCTTATCTCTGCATTTAAGGCTGCTAATCTCCACAGTTTACATTTACTGTTAGAAAAAAATAGGTAATAATAATTATTTTTTCTTGTTATCATTTTTTTTTAGAAGTTGCTTGTCACATTTAACAACCTGTCCACCCTATTTTTAGATTCCACCACTTATCTAACTTTGCTTTAACTTATTTTGGAAAAATGGTCTTCGAAGTATTAATTTCTCACTCTTCACCTTCTTAATCACCTTTGAAACATTTTGACTTATTTTTATTTTTTTACAAGTAAATCAATTCATAAAGCATTATTTTTTCTTAGCATATAACTTATATTCCTTATTTTTTCAAAAGCCCATTGGTTTGAGGTTAATTCAATTTAAAACTGTTAATGCTTATATTAAACAAACAAATTGTTTTTCTAGGTTATTAAGACAAATGGAACCTTTTAATGAAAGTCTTGACGAAGCAGATGGAAACTCTATGGAACGACAACGAGTGTCTGAAGAGAATGTTGTGAACAACAAAGAGGTTCTTTATTTTTTCCCCTCTTTATATATATATATATATATATATATATATATATATATATATTAAATTTAAACGTCCGTTTATTATTAACTACGAATTTTAGGTCGGGTTATCTATAGGTTACTGCCCTTTTCTAGCTAGGATAGGGCTGATGCCTTTTCTCTTTTCTAAAGAAAAGCCACCACCCCTAGTGGGAAGTGGAAATCGAACCCACGACTCTTTGGCACGGATTGTTAAGTGCTTACGCCTTAACGGCCACCGGGCCTCCATATATATATATATGTATGTATATATATATATATATATATATATATATATATATATATATATATATATACATATATACATATACATATATACATATACATATAAATATAAATATTATTTATATAAAATATATCATCATGGTGTAATTTAATCTATAGGTTTGCACATTGCCAGGATATGATTAATATCTTTGGTTATTTTTCAAAACCTAAGACCCCGTGGGAATGGAGTGGTAAAAAATTAACACTTAATCAAGAATTTATTAATATTCACGATGATTTCTGCTTTAATTTTAAGAAATCATATTGCCTTGACTGGACAATAAGAGTTTTCTACATATCTGCTAGAGATAGAAATCCAATCACGCAGGAGTTGCATTACTAAGCACATTCCTCTGAAAGGTGGTAGCCTACGCTACATTCCTGAATAATTTGATTAAAATAACTTATACAAATTTAAATTGAACATGTATAGTTTTGGTATTTTATGAACTGCTGATTCGATTATTACTTTCTTTCCAAATGGAGCGATTTTTCTGGTTAACGAACTGGTTTAATCCTATTCTATGGAAATTATATATATCAAGTTTTGTGGCAAGAAAACAAATACTATGGCCACTGTTAACAGACAATATATGTATATATTTTTCCTTCTAAAAGTACCCCTTTTAGAAGGCCGTTTATTGTACTACATGTATCATACAAGGTACAGTATATCACATGTATGTTTTTTTTCTTTTCATAGTTAATTTTGTTCAAGTTAGTATTTTAGTTAGGTTTGCATATAAATAATTCACGTTAATTTAAAACAATTAGTATACAACAAGGAGTATAAAAATAAACTTATATATTCAGTAAGGTCCGGTTAACTTCAATAAAAATGCAATTTTTCATTTTTCGCTCAATCGTTGAATAATTTCTTTGCATAAAGTTGAGAATAATTTGTAATTATTAAAAAACAATTTATTTTCTTCAATAGGCCAATTGGTTATTTTCTTTTTAATTCGGTTTCTGTATTCGTTAAACAGTGTACAATTGTATATGATGTGGTGTGCTGTCTGTTCTGTATGTCTGTCACAGGGGCATGAATTTTCTTTTTTTATTTTAAATCTATTTAAATAGGACAGAAACACCCCGTGTCCAGTGAGTACTTTTGTTGTGTAAAAATTTGTTTGTATGTTTTTATTATAAAAGTTGTGTATGATTGGGATAAATTTGTATAAATGGTGACCTTTGGTAGAGATATCCCATTTTTGCTGCCATTCTGCAATTGATTCTAGTTTTAATATATATTTTAAATGAGTTTTTGAAAGTTTATTATATTTTATGGGTAGTGACGTATTTTTTGACGCTGCTTTGGCGAAACGATCGGCGATTTCGTTACCTTCTTCACCAGAATGTCCCTTTATCCATTTAAAATATATTGTATGCATATTTTGGCATATTCTTAACAGTTGTCGTATTTTTTCTATTAGTGCTTCATGTATGTCAGTGTTTTAGAGTTTTTGTAATGTTATCATGCTGTCTGTATGTATCTGTATAGAAGATGGTGTAGTGATGTGTTTATTAATGTAGTCTACAGATTTTAATATAGCCAGTTGTTCAGCTTGGTTGTTCGTGCAGTAATGTCCAAGTCTAAATTTGAGTGTTGTTAATAGTTTATAGTCTTTGTATACGTTTGTAGCTGCTCCAACGTTGTCATTGTCTTTACTGCCGTCTGTGTATATCTGGTAGTCTGTTTGTTTGTTTGTTTGTGAATCCATTGAGTTTGAGTGGTTTTCCGGGATGTGTCCATTGAGTATAATGTATTGTCTTTTCCAAATCATCAGATTTTTTATTATTTGAGTCTTCGTTTAATTTAAAAAGTTTATATTCTGTAATATATTGCTTTGCTAGAATGTCTATTGGCATTATTTTTGCTAAAACGCAAGCAGCATCATAAGAAATAGTTCTATAACCTTTTATTATTCTTAAAGCAATCAATCTCTGAACTCTTTGCAATTTGCCTAAGTTGTACTTCTTTTGCAGTCCTCTGTGCCAAATATGTAGTCCGTAAGTAAGTGATGGTACAATTGCTCCTGTGTAAATGATGTGTAATGCTGAAGATTGCAGTCCCCATGTGTTACGAGCTGTGAGTCCTAAGTAGTTGATTAGTTTAATAAGTTTGTTTTGTAAATTTTCTATGTGTTTATTCCAAGTTAGTTTGTTGTCTATTAATATTCCTAGATATTTTGTTACATTTGTTTTTGTCAGTTCGTTTCCTTGTAATGTAACGTGGATGGTCGGTTCTAATCTGCTTCGTGTAATTATTATGTAAGTTGATTTTTGATTGTTGAATGTTAACTTGTTGTATTTTGCCCAGTTTTCGACTCTGTTAATGATAATGTTAATATTGTTTTGTATTTGTTCTGGAATTCTGGATTTTATTAGTATTAAGATATCGTCTGCAAATGCTATTAGTTCTATGTTAGGTTGAGCATTAGTTTTCAGTAATCTGTTCATGATAATATTCCAGAGTAATGGTGAACAAGAAGACCCTTGAGGTGTACCAATTGTCTGTCTTTTCATTTTCATTATGTTGTGTGTGATTATGTAAGTCTCTCTATCGTTTAAGTAGTTTTTAATAAGTGTATAAATGTTTTGAGGGCAGTTATATTCTTTCAAAGAGTTGAGTATTGACGGCCACCATGCACTGTCAAATGCTTTTTGTATATCTAGTGAAATAAGTACGACATGATTTTTATTATTTAATGCTTGTTTTATAAATGTATTCATTTTCTCTAAAGCTTGTGAAGTTCCTGTTTGAGGGGTAAAACCAAACTGATTGCTATCAATTATATTATTTGAGTAAAGGAAATGTGAGAGCCTTCGATGAATAATTTTTTCCAGGATCTTCCCTCCAATTGGAATTAAACTTATTGGTCTAAGGGAGGATATTTCATTTGGTGGTTTATTAGGTTTCTTTAATAGTTAGTTTTGATTTCTTCCATAAATATGGAAATATTCCTTGAGAAAAGCATTTTGAATAAATAGTATGCATGAAATTAGGATATTTTTGATAAACTGTTTGGATAATTTCGACAGAAATGCCGTCTATTACTACTGATTTTTTTTAATTTAAATTATGTATAATGTCAGAAAGTTCGAATTTTGTTAAAGGTAAGTCATTTAAGGTGTTGGGCGGTATTTGAGAACAAGTTCTTAATAGTTTATGCTTTTCATTGTCTGTTTCCTGATTGTCGTTGCCTACTATATTGTTAATTATATATTCGTAAGTAGATTCAACGTCAGTAGTGTAGGTTCCGTCTTCTTTTAGAATAGTTTTCAAATTTAGATTCTCAGGTAAATTTTGTTTAGAATATTTGTAGGGCCAAGACCAAGGATTTGTAAAATCTATGGAATTACAATAATCTTGCCAGGACTTTAGTTTTTTCTTCTAATTTCTCTGAGATATATTTGTCTTTTTTGGAAATATAAAATTTTACGTTCTTCTTTTAAATTAGAATCATTTGAAGTACGCTGATAACGCCTTCTAAGACGATTAGTTTCTTTTCTTAGTTCAGATAAGTTTTCATCCCACCAGGGTGTATATTTATGGGGTTTCTGGTTATTTTTATGAAAATAAGTTTTGATTTTGAATGATTTATTACATGATTTAATCAAACATTTTTGAAATTTATTTAGACAATCGTTTATTTCAGTGTTATTAGCTATTGCCGAAAGTTGAATATCTGTAGTATTATCTAGAGATAACTTAAATGATTTTATAATTACTGACTCTAAATTTTCCTCGAAATAATTCCAATTAGAATTTTTTGTAATATATCTTAAACCGTAAGTTTTGTTAGGAGAATAAAAAACAGGATGTTCTATTGTGTATGTTATAAGAAAGTGGTCAGAGAAAACTTAATTTGTTAAAATATTCCAATTTTTAATATAATCTGCTAAAGATGTTGATGTTAGTGTAACATCTATATTGCTAGTTCCTCTTGGACCATCAAAAGTAGGAAGATTTTTGTTAATATTTGTTAAAAATAAATTGTTAGATACAATGGAATTTTCTAATTTCCGTTCTCTTGAATTTGTAATTTTGTCATAATAGAATTTTGATCTACAATTGCTGTCCATTCCTATTAGGATATTTTCTGTTTGGAAATCTTGTAATATTTTATCTAATTTACAAATGTCTATTTCTATGTCTCTGTTTATATCAAAATAAGCGCTAACAATTATACAAATAAACAAATTATATTTTATTTGAATAACAGTTATGTCGTCTGAATATTTATTTAATAATATAGCATCTATATTTTTATTTAATAACATTATTTTAGTGCGAGAATGTCCATTTCCTCCAATAAAAGATTTATATTTAGTATCGAAATGCATTTGTTTATGAACATATGGTTCCTGTATTATAGCCAAATCAATGGATTTCCTTTGCATGAATTCATCTAATAAACAGCTGTTTTCCAAGAATGTTGTTTGTTTATTTGAACTACATTAATACTTTTAAAATTAACCATAAGAAAGGTTATAATGTTTTGATAGTTTATTTGGGCTATTTTTTGATGATGAAAAGTTTATTTGTGTCGATAAAACTGATTTAAAAAGAAAAATATTTTGTAATGATGCTACAAGAAAGCATTTGACTGGTGTGAATAATAAAATGTTTAAAAAACTAAGCTCAGAATGTATTTTTCTTAGGAATAGTGTTGTTTTAATTATGTATTGTGTATTATTCATATTGATGTGTAATTAGTGTTTTGGATTATTTTTTTAATTGCATTTTTATAAGAAGGGCATAACTTACTGAATGATGTATGATTATGTGAAATTTGTTGATGCGGCTTGCAATGTTCATTAAAAGAATAACAATTTATGCATTTGTAAGCTCCAAGTTCCTCCTTCTTCGTGCAGTTATTGGTAGGATGTTCCTCCATGCAGATGGCGCAGGTCAGCTTCCCTCGGCAGGCAGCTTCTGAGTGGTTGAACTTGTTGCACTTATGCAGCGTCGGATCCCAAAGTAATCTTCTGCATAGCTGATAGAATAGCATAACTTCAATCTCCTATTCAGACGCATTTCCCTTAGTTTAGGATTCACTGCGATCAGTGCATTCCGTCTAGAAGAGTCAGATCTTATTTTGGTTATTCTTATTAATTTAATATTCTCCTCGTTAAATCCCAATTCTTCATTCTGTTCTTTTAAAGTATCCACCAGATTGGATTCATTAACCTCCTCTGGAATATTCTTAATAATCATTTGTGGTTTAAATTTATTCAATGTTGTGGGTAGTAGTGTGGACTTCTTATTACTTGTGATAACAGCTGTTATTTTTTCAAGATCTGACTTGTTTTCAGTCTCAACAATAACATAATCTTTTTTTGTGCTTCTTAAATTAGTTATTCCTACTTTAAGAAATCTAGGATTAATCTCAGCTTTAAATTGCCTTTTTGTTTCTTCAGCGGGGGCACTATCATTTTTGTTTTTTATAATTATTTTATGTTTTGATTTTACATTTTCAGGTCTAACTCTTAATATGTCTGAGTAAGACTTACGTGTAACTGCAGGTTGAGATTTTTCTTCATTTTCTGGTCTTCTGTCTTCGGGTTTTTCTTCCAAAACTCGTTGCACCGATTGTATACACGTTAAAGCTTGAAATAAAGCTGATTTTAAGTCCTTTCTTAATATTGGAAATTGTGTTTAATAGATCCACTGCACTAGCTAGCTGTTTTATACAATCCGCCATCTTGGCACTCCATATGTACATGTATGCATGTATATGTATATACATACATATACATATATATATATATATATATATATATATATATACATATATATACATATATATATACATATATATATACATACATATACATTTTAAGGAGGCCAGTATTTAGTTGGTAGGATTGATGAAGATTTGACGGAATCATCATGAGTGCAACATCAATAGATTCATTCCTTCGGAAAGTGCTGGTAAGGCAATTTGAAGGCCGACTCCTTGGCTGGGATTTTACCTTGGAATTGTCCATTGTTTACATAATAGCTGGATTCTTCTACATTATACACTTATTTTGTTACCACAACCCAAGATGAGTCTTTGTCTCCTCCTAGACATTCTTAGCTGTATCCACCTCTCCTGCATTCCAATTTAATGTGTCAAGAAGAACCCTTTTACCTACTTCTTCACTGTCCATCAATTCGATCAATTTTATTCTCAAGCACTTTCCTAGGAATTTCTTTTGTCCATATTCAAATGAAGTTTCTGGCCAGATCTTCATGTCTGAGCTTTATGTTCTTGTCAACGATCTAGTAAATATATTTCTTTCTAATATTTACATGCTTTATATAATAATATCAAAAAAGCTTGGACTAGGCCCATCAGCTAAACAATCTGAACTCTGTGGCTCTGTGACATCAGGCTTACATTATCAATTCTTCAATTTATTGATTTTTTAAAATATAATACTACCTTTCTTGATGTGTACCCCATTATCTTCAACGTGCACATGATCCTGGTTGGCTCTACTTGTTTATATAAACACCAATTACATTATTTATTATTTTAATTTTTAAGTAACATACTTTGCTATGTAAGCTCAGTAGTTATATCATGTTCATTAAATTATTAGGGCCTACATTAAAATATTTTAATAGGCTCTTCAAGGGTTGTGGGTTCGATTCCCACTTGGGGCGGTGGCTTTTATTCAGGGAAAAACAAAAGGCATTCTTATTTGAAAATGGATATAACTTTTAGACCCCTAGGCTTTTATAGGGGCATTTTTATATTTATTTGATGTATGAGCACACATATAAATTCTTATGCGCAAGGACATTGACTATGTAATTTCTTTTTATTATATGAGCACTGACTGTCAAGAACACTAGCACCAAATTTACTCCATTTACATTTGTACCAAATGTAATATTACTATATTGCTTCATAATTATTATTCTTAATATAAAGTATAATACAAAATACTAATATTTCTAGTGTAAAAACTTACCACCAAAATCAATTTTAAATATTTTTCATGACTCAAATGGTAGAGGCAGTATATATACGAAATAAAATAAAAATAAATATTTTTCAATAAAAAAAAACTGAATTAAAAACATATAAATTGATCTAAATTTGTATAGAAGTATTCCAATAATGGCTATTTATTTCTAAAAGTGGTGTTCTGTATAACATTTAATTATATGAAAAATAAAATATGCAATATAATTTGTAATTAACACATAACTCAATAATTGCATTATTATTATTCAATATAAGACATTACTATTCAATACATGATTATTTATCTCTTTTAGGCCTTCATAGACACTCCTGGATTCACTAAAGGTTATGTTTTGATAGTAAATATAATGGAATTCATTGGTTCCCAATCTGATAGAAGGAATGGATCTGAAAAAGATGTTCAACGATTGAAGGAAGTTTGGAAAAAAAGAGGATTTAAAGTTATAGTGAAGAGAAACCTTAAAAAAACAGTGTGTATTTTCTATGATTTGTTATTTAAATATTCAAAATAATAATTGTAAAGTTGTTTTTGCAGAAAGATATTTTACTTCAGAAACATGAATTGTTTTTTAGGATATTTTTTTAAAAAAAAGTTAGTTCTCTATATCATGATTTCTCCTACTGGTCTTTAATGCAGGCCATTCTCATTGCAGTCAATGTAATTAATGAAAGACGACGACCTTCGAGCTCGACTTATCAATCACTCACCAAAACTTGACAAATACAATTGAACTAAATATCAAAAGCTGTTGGCAAAACAGCTGGAGTCAGCTAACTGAGTCGAACAAGCTAAAACTAATTTACGAACCTTCAAAAATACTACTGAAGAGTAGACATCCAGCAACCATGAGAACAGATGAGAAGAAATAGTACTTGCTCAACTCAGATTGACCAAATTTGAACAATACATAAGCGAAACGTTTTTCTAAAACATAAATAATTAATTTTAGTATTACAAAATAATTATTCATATGTGTCTTTGTTCCCAGGAGTTCAAAGAATGCATAACGAATTTTTCTACAATGGAAGAATTAAAAAAGGCTGACTCAGCTATTTTAATTGTCATGACTCATGGAAAGGCCCAGGAACCTCGGCAGTTACGCCTGCAAATGCATGATAATATTTACGTTGATTCAGAATGGATCATACAACAGTTTTACTCCACAAATTGTAAATACCTTGCGGAAAAGCCAAAGATTATTATTTTTCAATCATGCCGGTAATTATAAATTTGTCATTAAAACATATAGCTGATTTTCATTAAAGGAAAAAAAATTACACAATGTGTTTATTGATATACTTAAATATTTTTTAGAGGATCTGATGGGGACAGAGGCGTTGCCATTGAACTTGATGGAACAAATAATAATAGAAATAATGTTGTTTTATCACCTACTACCTCTGGAATTCTTGTAGTTTATTCTACTTTACCTGGTTAGTTATTACATTATGTTTTATTTATTTATATATATTTATAAGAATTAAATCTTCATGAGAAAATATTTTTTCAGGATATGTAGCAGAAAGGCACCCTGAAAACGGTTCTTTTTTTATTCAACTATTTTGTGATATCTTGGAAAGAGCTGGGAGACTGAACTTTGAAGATGTAATTAAGGAGGTATCTCAATTTTTCTTTTCAATGTTAGTGAGTTACTAACTAGAAAGAAAAGTGGGGTAATGTGTAACCCACTTCATCTCTCTGTTTCCCTACTTCTACTGGTTCTTATCGGACGGGATATTACAAATGCAACAAAAAAAAAAAAAAAACTCCGCTCTTTGGGCCTCGCCTCCCTGGAAACCTGCCCCTTTCTGCTTTTTGAGCCTACTACCAAAATTTTAAAAAAAATGGAGCAAACTTTAGCCACTCATTTTTGACATGGATATGTCTTATGGCTGGGGATTTGCAAAATGATGCAGACTTGCGACACAAAAATTGATTTTTTGAATAAATTCTATTCAGAAATATACCCACTAGATTGGATTAATGAAAATTTGTAGTAATTTTTTTAAAAACTCTTCCATGAGTTCAACCTTATTAGCTACATAAAAATGTGCTCTCAATATGTTACATTGAAATTGATTCACTTACAATTTATTGTTTTTAAATGATTTCTCTTCTCATTTCTGAGCTGTGTTAAGCTACTCTTTTGCAGCTGACAATTTTTACATTTTTTATTTTTACATTCGTTATATTTGTTTTAGGTCAGTCGTAATCTGAAAGAAAAATATAAAAATAAGGAGATGAGATATCAGCAAGGAGTCCATTCAGAAAATCTACGATTTGACAAGACATTTTATATATAACACGTGTTGTTATATAGTTCTATTTATTTATATTTTTTAATCATTCTTATTTCTTAAATATTTTTATATCTGAAACTTTTAGATCATGAAAAGTGGAGTTTAAAAGTAAATCCTAGTAAACGTGCAATGTTATAGTTTTAATTTGTATGACTTTTCTTTTTTTAATTGTTTCATGTTTGTATGGAAATGGAATCTCATTAGATGTAAATGTTCCAGATATGCTCTAAATTACAGAAACTCACAAATAAATTAAGAAATGTCACCTTTTGATTTTTCAAAAATGAATAATTTTCATGTAAGTTATTCCATTATTCAAATTATGAAAACAGCAGAAAAATGTCATTTCAGCGTGTTTCCATAGAGTTCTTTTTACTCACACCACCTCTCCGACTTCCGCTCGTTCTTACAAACGACGAATATTATAAACTCATTTACTTACTTTATTCAATTAATTTTACTGCTAAACGCAACCAACAATAAAAAAACTTATTTTCAACAGACAACAAAAGTTCGAAAGAACAAAACTAACACTTTCAAAATTTTAAGCACAGGTTTCTTCGACTATAATATATAATTCTTATAAGATCAAAAATTACATGGGAACACTCTTTGATGGAAATTTAGTCATTTGAAAAATCTTCTACTCAATTGGTCATTTAAGACTTCCCAGATCGAAAATTCTAGTTTAATCCACACTGATAGGATAAGGTCTTGAAAATGGTTTTAATTTGATTCTGTCGATTTAACTGTTATGACCCCAAAAAGTGAATTTCCCCAGACAGCAGTGTTTTGGTAGTTATCGGAATTAACATTTAAAATCAGATAAAGTTTTTTTTAAAAAATTTATCAAAATTGGATCATTTTTGAGCTTGCTAGAGAGTGAACAGACAAATACATATTTCTACCATTTCCAACCTCTTCCATTTCAAATTCAACCTTTTCCTATTGACTTTAGATAGTAAAAAGTTGAATTTGGTCTAGAAATATATTTGAACCATCATTATTTTTGTGATCTTTGGGTTTTGAACATTGAATTTTCTAATTAGCACTTCTGGATTGTGTCATCGGGCTCGAGGCATAAGCGGGTTTCCTCACTAAGTAGGGAGGGAAAAAACTTGCCAAAATGTTTCCTTAATTATTAATGATGGACCGAAAACTCAATTAAAAATAAAATACATCCTTCAATAATCTGAAAGAACACATTAAATAAAAATTAAATCTTTTATTAATACCAAAATAGAAAAATTTCACATCACCGGACTTAAAATTTGTTTTATTCATATTTAGTGGTATTATTGTTTTCTGTGATAATTTTTTAAACTTAAAATGTATGTCCTCCCTTGCTCTCAATTTGTTGTCTTTTAATAAAAAAAATGTATGCATTCTTTCTATAAAAAAAATATAGCTTGGCGTATAATATAATAAAATTCATCACTTTGAAGTGATCTTATTGAAATGTTTTTGAATAGTTTCTATTTTGTTTTAAACAGTTTACCAATATTGCATGATTTAACTTTTTTTCTTTCTCTTTTTTTTATATTTAACTTAAGTGTTGGTTGCCACCATGTGCTTAAATGCTCAACACTTGGGTTAAATTCTCATAAGAAGAGACCTTTTTGTTTTAAAAAAGAAAAGGTAATGCTGCTATCCGGCTAGAAGAGGGTGGTAACCTATAGACAGCCTAACCACTAATTACCTTCATTATAGAAAGGTATTAGAGCTCAAATGATAGAAATACTAAGTATTTCTTTAAAAATAAAAATAAAGTTTTGAATACCTGAAAGTAAAATACTTCTATATATATTGTTATATATAGTAATAGCTCAATTAGATAAAACTTTTTATACGAAAATAAGATATTTTGTATTTTGAGGTGTGGTATGATATTTACAAGTCCCAGAAAAAAAGTATTAATCAAATATACATTTTATTAATATATTCATCATCATTCATGTTGTTCATATGGATTATGGATCAATAAGATTCTAAATGTCAACCCTAGAGCTAACAATGCTGAAGGGGCTTTGTCAAACTTCCCATTATACTTTATTGTTATTTGTTTTAATAATGATACAATAATTTACAAAAAAATCAATCAAGTATTAGGTTACTCATTAAATTTGTGCACATTAGTAGCATGCGCCAACAGCCATAGCAATGTTGAATACACGATTTCCCGTTGATCACCGAAGTTAAACAATGTCGAGCATGGGTAGAACCGGAATAGGTGACCGTCAGCGAGTTGATGGCATTATAAAAGGGTGGCAACCTGTAGAAAGCTCGACACTAATAGCCTAGATATTGAAATGCTGTAAAAAAAAATAAAAGCATGCATAAGATTTGCTATGATTCACTGCTGGATCGATAAGATTTTGAACCTTTAGCTTGACTGATGAATTAGTCAGTCTGTCACCAATTTTCATAAACTTCAGACCCATATTAGTTCCCCCAGAAAATGAATATCAATAATCAATCCCTACGGGCTTTTAAATTTTTATTTTTGTATGGCAAATCTGCCTCATCTGCAGTGATCAAAATCAATAATATTCATTGATAACATACTATCTCTATAAGGGCTGCCCAGAAATGGTTTAAAACATTTAAATTTGTAGTAAGCAGCATTTAATCCTATAATGTGCACACCCAAGGACTTGTGTAAATGGGTGCATACAATATAAAGGGACCTGGGCCTGACGCCCTTGTTCACTGCGACCCTATTGGATCTATTGTGATTTGCGTCCCTAACTTACTCCCTTTCCAACTAGCAGCTCCTCGCATATAGCTTGAGCTCCTTGGGAGTAGCCTCGGCTATGTCCTTGGGCGTAGCAATTGCCTTCCCTATGTGCACTAACCTGTTGTAGGCCAACGCCTCACATTCACAGAGGACATGCTGTGAGGTTTCCTCTTCCTCGAGGCACCCGCGACACGTAGGGTCCTCTATTAGTCCCATCGTGCACAGATGTTTTCTTAGCGAACCATGTCCTGTGAGAAGTCCGACTATCCTTCTTAGATCTGTCCTTGCCAATTGAAGGAAATACCTTACCCTGTCTTTCGAAATCTGGACAAGTAGCTTTGCCTCATGCCTGGCTTAGCCTGCCAATACCTGTGAATTTCTTCTTGTTCCCAGGCATTTACTATCTTTCTGACAAAGCTTTTTGATACACCGAAGAACGGCTCAGGACCATGGAGTATCTCCTCCGATCGATTCCATGCCAGCTCATCAGCCTTCTTATTGCCCTCAATGCCTTGAAATGGGTGCATAGCGGCATTTAATAGAATTTTCTATTTTTTTTCTTATTTCCCCAATAATTCTTTTTCCTTTTCATTAAATTATACATTATATATTGTTATAATAAAATATAAAATGAATGAATTAAAATATTTGAATGAGAGAATTGCGCCACGTTGTGTCGACAAAAGGTATAATACTTAAATTTAAAAACTCTTTATCTCAGGGGTCGGGTTCGAGTCCAGCAAAGTAAAACAAAGACAATTTTAAATAATAAAAAACCAAAACAAAAGAAGAAAAAACTCATAGATAAGTTACATTCAGGTATAGGATAAACAAGCATTACCTGATATAAAGCCAGCTCGGTATTAACTGCATAGGACAGGATCTTCGTTACAACTGTATCTTCTTTTCACTGAACTGCACTTATGAGACTGTATATTCTTGCAAACTGAATTGTAGAGATGAGACACGAGACTGACGCTTCCTTTAACAGACTTCAACTTTATGTGTCTGTATCTTCCATTACACTAAACTGCTTGTAACATGGCGGGAGCGTCCTACCGGTATCCAATGCTACCTGTATCGACTGCTAGACAAATATAACCAATAATATTTGTTTATCTCAATGAATTTAACATATCAATGAGCTTTTTGATTTTTCCGAATTTTCTGTGTTAATTTTAAAACTTTTAAATATGTAATGTAAAATATCATTACTATATATATATATATATATATATATATATATATATATATATATATATATATATATAAAATAGGAAAGTTTTAAATGCCGCTGTGCACGCATTTACTTGAGTCCTTGGGTGTGCCCATTATAGGATTAAATGCTGGGTGAGCGGGTGTGAGTATACTTGTGTATATATATATGTGTGTGTGTGTGTGTGTGTGTGTGTGTGTGTGTGTGTGCTCACACCCGCTCTCTCCATATTTCTCCTCTTTAATCTTTGTTCTATAGGTTTGATTCTTGCAGCAAAACCAACCAAAGAAAGATCACATTGTAGAAACATGCTTTTGATAATCCATTAAACACCCATGAATTAAATGTGATGACTGGATTTTCAAAAGTGATTATTCATTTTTGTCCGAATTTAAATTATTTTATTATGTAGTTTGGGGTTGAGTAACATGTCTGTATATTCAGAATAACAAATCATCATACCACACCTAAATGAATGTGACTGTGATTATTTAATTGTTATATAGTATTTATTAGATAATTTGGTTAAAGACTTAATGAAATTGATTTTATTTAATTTTATGTGCAAAATGATGATATTTGTGGGTCAATATTTTTCAAGTTGTTAACATTAATGACAAGTGTTATTTGTTTTATAACTAACCAATATGTTAAAATAAATTTGTTAATATATTAACCATAGTTGTAAAATTCAATTTACTTCCAAAAATGTATTATGGTGTATTAATGAAGTTATCTTTGGTTTAATAACAAATTTTGTACTATCTCATCTAGCAAATTTTTTATAAATTTCTTATTATTTTTCCTAGCTGAGATAAAGCCAAACAGTCTATTCATTAATATCCAAAAGACTATATTAACATAATCTGTCCAAACAAAGACTTGACAGCATATATTATCTAGATTATAGGAAGTACAATTTTATTTTTACTAATTTTAAAGATTTATTATAAAAAACTCAGGAGTTAAAATATATTTATGTTGATATAATAATAGTATATTTAAAGTATTTTCCCTTTTCATCCAAAGAAACATTTTTGGGATCTAACATTTTTATCAAACTTTTTTGCTTTGTGTGTTTAAAAACTATTTTTGGTGCAGTAATCATTATCCATGAATGTATGCGTGTATATGTATGTATATATATATATATATATATATATATATACACACACACATATATATATATATATATATATATATATATATATATATATTCTCTCGTAACTTGACCTCTTCCACATATATTTTTCCTCTTCTGTTAATAAAGGCCTTATAGGTCTAAAAAAAAGCTTCAAAACTTCATTTAAACCATTTTATTTATGTCGACTAGTTTCTGGCAAACTTGGCCTCTCTTCACAGACAAACTTTTCTGAAATTATTCTTTTTATTAATATTACAATTTTAAATCTTAAAATATTTAACAGTATAAATTTTATTTAAAATCCCTTATACAAGTAGTCCTCCAAACTTAGTCCAAAACAAACAAAAAATAAATTAAAAGTTCTTTTAAAATCTAAAAGGAACTATCACCAGCCATGGCTGATCAATTACAAAAGAGAATCAGTCCAGTGCAAACATAGTGCAATACCGATAAGAAAGTACTATTATTTTCCTCTATCTCCATTATCTATCCCATATTTTTCTTATTTCGCTATCGTGTACTGGACTGATTCTCTTTTGTATGAGACAAGCCATAGCTGGTGAGTTCCTTTTAGATTTAAAAACTTTTAATTTATTTTTTGAATGTTTTGGACTGTTGTTAGATGACAACTGCTATGTATAAGGTTTTTAAATAAAATTTATGCAATTGAATATTTTAAGATTTTGAAATTGTAATGTTTTAAAATAAAAAAAATGACAGAAAAGTTTGTCTGTGAAGCGAGGCCAAGTTTTTCAGACAGAAGCTTGTCTACATGAATAAAATGGTTTAAATGAGCTTTTTTTTACCTAAAATGCCTTTATTGCTTAGTGCTTCTTATTCCCTCTGCAGCAATTCTCTATCCCTAGTTTTCCCTTTGATTATCAGTTGAAATTCCTCAAGCATACATAACTTTCGTTCTACTCACTATTTTTATTTCATTTAAAGGCAATGTTTTAACTCAGGATGATTAGAAATTCCGACAAACTTTTAAAGGTCTACTGTTAATAGCGGCTCACCTTATAGCGAATACAATTTTGTTGGATATACAAACTGACAGCATTTTTTAACAGTGGATTTGGAATTTTTGATGTATGAAATAGCAAGATATCATGAAAAGACGTGAATTTGTGCTGTGTACAGATAAAAGCTTTAATTTAATATTTACAGTGGGTCAAAAAATTATTCATACACTTAATTTATTGGCTGTAATTGTTTTTGTTCATTTTTTTAACGCAAAATATCAACAGATAGTTATAACAGAGGGCAATGTCCAATGTTTAAGATCCAATATTTGAAAAAACAAACATGAAGTGACAAGTTTACGAGAGAAGATGAAAATTTGTATGATATTGATGTTGAAGACGCTGTGGCTGAACTCCCATACCCTACTATTGCTAGTGGATCTGCTTGACAGTTCAAACGTTTATCGATTGGACTGGATTTTTCAGCATATTAAGCACAACATAATATCAATAATAGCTTTTTTATTATGCCTACATCATTGTCCTGTATTTATTAAACTTACAATATTACAGAATACATTTTTTTTTCTGTACTGCTGTGTTGTTTTTATGTGGTCAGAGGTAGAACACCCCATGGTCAAAGGTACAACTACATGTTGTACCTTTGACGACTGTCCGATTATTTTTTTAATAATTAATATTAAATGTAAGAACCTTGAAAAAATTAAATATGATAAGCAAGAGAATACTAATTACAATGAATTACAAAAAAAAAAAATGTATTTAGCTGTAATATTCAAGCTAAGAAAAATTAAATTTTGCAAAGCGCTCAAAGGTACAATACCTTCCCCTATATATATGTATATGTATGTGTACATATACATATATATATATATATATATATATATATATATATATATATACTTTTCTATTGTGGAAACATTGAAAAACAAGAAATTTCATCCACTTCTGTAACTTCTTTGCACCATGCTATCCACTGGTGCCACCCTTCTTGATTTCATCACCAGGCCTTACAGTTTTTAGATTATAAGATCCTATATCTGAGCAATCCAAAGAGTCTGGAGACAGAACTCTCTATGTGAGGCTTCCTGGGTGAAAGATTTCACTAATAATAATAGATAGATAGATAAATCAAAATAATTCCTTGAATGTTCTATGCATGATGTGGGGATGTGCCAAGAGGAGGTGATTTTCATTTGACAAATATAAATGCATCACCGACCCTGGAGAATTTATTACGATTATAATTGTAATTACAAGAGTGATTGTGATTACACTTATAATCACATCCTTGGTTATAATTTCACTCCTAATCACAACACTTTTCTGAAATTACTACTATTTTTTCTGTGATTACAACTGTAATCACAATTTTGTTTCTGTGATTACAACTGTTATCATAATCTTTTTGTGATAACTAATCACATCTTTTTCTGTAATTACTATGCCCAAACACTGTACATATTTGAGCAGAAGACTTCGAAGAGACAAATCCATCAAAGTAATGAGTGTCATAATTATGAAGAGTTGAGACTTTTTCATGCGTTCGTATTTATCATAATTTCTAAAAATAAAATACTTCGGGGTTTCAATAGTAATTGCTGAAGAAGTTGGGATTACTTTCGTAATTACCGAAAGGTTATGATTACGTTTGTAATCACAGAAAGGTTATGGTTGCAGTTGTAATCACAGAAAAAATTTGTGATTACTGTTTACGTGCAGATGATGTAAGAAAAATACTGAAATGTTAACATGAAATTGTTATATTTTTCTTGTTTTGTATTGGCTGGCTAGATCGGCCGAACACAATAGAACTTACAGAATTGCTTTCAACTTGTTCAATTGCTTGAGGAATGTTCAACCTCGACACAAGAATACATTCATTATTTTTAATGCAAAACTATACGGCTACATGCATGTACATACCAGTACTCTGGCCCATTCTGAAAACATTGATTTAACCAACGAAACCAATGTATTTCGGTGAATATATCAAAACAGAGAAGACGAACGAACTTCATACAATTAGAAAGCCTACACTATTCAATTGAAAAACAGTCTACTGAATATTTCTCATGCGCAACTCAAAGGAAGTGACACTCAAATTCGTGACCAGCAAACTAAGAATCTGTCCAATCCAAACAGAGTATAGGCCCCTACTTAGGATAATAAATGTTTGGGATTATGCCAAATAACATTGAGTAATCCTTCAATAAATCTCCAAGATAACAACAACTAGATGAAAATCTTAACAATCATAGAAATAAAAAAGGAGATATTAACGAAAAGTACTAGCATCCCGAAAAAATGTAATCTTTGGGATGTCATATTCATTCATGTTGTGCAACCTACATATTGTAATAAATAATTCAGAAAAAGGCACCTCATTGCGCCATTTTATAGCTGAAATTTAACATGAAAACGACATTTTTATTATTCTTTACAGAAAAAGAATGGATATTTGTGAATTATAAGACGTCTGAGATTGTCTCTTATTTCTCCTTACTTTAAAGATAGAGTTTATTTATTTATTTAATGAGCGCTAAACGGCGACGTTTTCGGCGTCTTTTAAAGATAGTTATTTGGTTTAATTATAAATATCTTTAATAATACCTAAAAATCACGTTTTATTTATTTTAATGAATTATGTCGATCAAGTAATTCTCATTTTGAAGTTTATCCTCAATAACAACGTAACAGTGGAAATTGTGAGTTGAGAAACTATGTATGAGTATGTATGCGTGTTTATTTATTTATATATATATATATATATATATATATATATATATATATATATATATATATATATATATTGCACGCGCAAACACACAGTGGATTCCATAAAAACCGGCGCAAATGAATTTCTGACTTATTTAGCTCATGGGAAACAACAAGAAAAAATTATAAAACATTAAATCTAATTTAAAAAATATATATAATTTGAAATAAACATATCTCAACACTTGAGAACTAAAAAATACAACTTCTCTAAATTTACAATAAACGATATCAAAACACGCCTTAAATCCAACCTAACAAAAAACGATATCAAACTGGCACAGATGTGTCTCCAATATCGAGTGTTGCTTCCGCTTGCCCGAATAACGGCCTGCATCCTTTCAGGCATACTGCGAAGTTATTTATTTATCAATTATAACAATCACAGCCTCGGCCATCAAATTTTAGTCATACAAAATTTAAATAATAACAAATAAATAACAATATCGTAAAACAAGAAGTACCTAACCAGAAATAAATAAAAATGTAAAATATCATATCACAACTATATAATGATTTAAACCCTGGAACACTAACCCTAATTCATCCTACACTATTACTAACCTGTGTATCAATTTGACGTATACACAGAAAAATTACTCAGAACTTGATTATCAGGGATAATGGAGAAATCTGTTGTTAAAAAAATGAATATTTGTCAGTATTTAATACATAAAAATACAAATTAAAAACATAAAACATAGAGCAACAAAAATATGGACCATTTCCGGGGTATGGAATACTATTTTAGAACTTCGAATAGTTTTAACCAACTGAAACGCTTACACCTAAAATAAAATAGTTTTATGAACTAAGTAATCTTATTTTATTTATTTTTAAAGGTTTTATAACACATTTTTACCGATCAAAAAAATTTCGGGGGGGGGGGGGCTGCAGTCCCCTCAGCCCCCCCCTTATATAAGCCCATGGTTTTTCACAAGAGATAATAACTGGAATAATAATAATAATAATACATAATATAATATCCAAATGCCTTCTCGACCTTTAAAATAATTACTGCGTTAGATATGTGTATTTTGCAATTATTTACATACTTAATAATTAATGGTGTTATTATATTTGAGGTGCTCGTTACTAACTCTGTGTCAAATTGATGCAATTTATGAGTCTTTATTACGACCTATACGTCAGAGTGACAAAGACTTAATGCTCATATTACTAACAGTACATCAAAATGACATCGAAATATTTACGTGTATTACTAACCTGTACGTCAAATTGATGCACTGTCTTCTGGTAAAATCAAAGTCACACCTATCTAATCACTCGCTGAGAGGTGAAATCATGCTGGATAGGGGCAGGACGTATTGCTCCAGGAATAGGTGGGGGGATGCCGTCTCTACCCCCATTTAACGGAAGAAAATGACAATTGATTACAGTCATATGGGTCAATATGACGCAGGTTAGTGTTCCAGGGTTAAAATACTTAAAATATTTGTTGGTAATTTCACCATTAAAAATGTCTTCATTTTTTGGGATTATATCATTCCAAAGTCCTCAACTTCGAGATACAACGTCTCTAAAAGCCGAGTGGTGAGCCTTGTGTTTTTTAGGACCGAATTGACTGCATGTTCTGGGCCCGACTGGTGGAACATGAAAAGGGATTGAAGCTAGAAGGTCGGGACAATCCAGCTCTCCTTGCAGTAGTTTCCAGAGGAATTGAAGGTCTGCACGCTTTCTTCGGATCTCCAAGGGTTCCATTAGCACAGCGGTCTCAGAACACATTCTTCTTACGAGAAATCGCTGGAATCTCCTCTGGATTCTCTCCAGTCTGTTGATATCCTGGGCTGTATATGGCCGCCAGATTACAGTACTCTAGCTGGGATCTCACCAGGCTAGTTGTTTTGTATTAATGTTTACACAAGTAAGGTCTTGATTCGTTGATGATCGGCGATTAGGCTTGTAAACGTCATTAATATTACTATATTCCTCAGTAATATAGTTTTCTTACTGAGGAATATAGTAGGCTACTAGGAAATAAAGATGGTTTAACTTCTTAGATGTCATTTAGCGGAGAGCAAACACCATCCTTGTCATAAAAATTAATATAATTTAACCCTGTCTCTCTGGGCTTGTCAGGTTTGAGGCTTGATGCCATAAAAACGATTGATCAATTGTTTTCTTAGGTTCCATACCACGAAAATAGTCACAAATTATTGGGATAGGTCGCCCCTGAGTATACACAATAGAACTGTTTGATCTGTTCTTCACAATAACATCTTTAATATTCATTCCCATATTTCCAGATGTGTTATCATTGGTATCTATAAAATACATTGGTATGAATAGTAGATAACCGGATTAACATCATATTTATTTCGTACAGAAATGAAGTCATTAATAGTTTTTCATTCCTTTTATATTATGGAAACGATAATAAAATCACATTAGTGTTGCATGCAACACATGGGCGTATATAGAAAATAATTTCGGAGGGGGCTGGGAAAATTTCGGGGGGGGGGGCTGAGTCCATTTCCGGTGTATGGAATACTAACAATTTAGATCTTGGAAGAGTCAAATCAAAATTTCGGGGGGGCTGCAGCCCCCTCAGCCCCCCCCCCCCCCCCTTATATAAGCCCATGATGCAACAGTAGTCAGATTAAAATACAGTTGTTCAATAACGGATTAAACAATTTAATTAAACAATCAGAACCTAAGCCAAGAATGAGAAAATCTTTTTCATTTAGCCGAGATGCAGATGCAATCTCATTTTGAGCCAAAACTCTAAACCTTGAAAATGGTTTATTAAATTCTTAAATCCTTACATTATTTGTCGTTTCTTTCAAGAGATTCCCTAAGATTCTTGAAGTATTGGTCCCCGTGAATAAGGTCGTCCACACGATGTAGGGGAACCTGATCCCATTCCTCTATGATGGCAGTTCTCAGCTCACGGAGGTCTCGGGAAGGGCTGGGTCGTCGTCAGATGGATTTTCCAAAGATAATTACGAGCAGGCCACTCCAAGGTTCAGACAACCACCTCATCCAGGTAGTACCTGACAACACGTCCAATGTCCCATCGTCTTCATGTTGCTAGAGGTGTGGATGTCAGTGTTCAAACGATATGCAGACGACTTCCTGAAGTCAACCTGCACTCCAGGATTCGTGCCACCGGTCCTCACCTCACCGCAGCGCTACGAGCAGCTCGAATCCATTTCGTTCCGCCTGGAATGGATGAGCCTACAGCTCATCGCGCCTCTGTTATTTTTTTCGGATGAATCCAGATTTTGTCTCTACGACGCACAGTGGGACGAATGAGCAATCTATGAGGAAAAAATTCTGTATTACTTAAATGGACTCGGCAACTAGATTCAAATGAACAATAACAACTTAAGATGAACTTATAACATGTTTTAAGGGGCTTTGCAATCAATTCATAATAAATACACATATTAACAAGTCAGCAGCTACATCTTTGTCTTTGTTAAACAATAGACTTGAAATAAAAACACTCAACTGACCTGATCCAGGCATGTAAAGGCAATGTACCAAATTTATAATATTCCTTTAGAGCGGTTCCTCCCTCCCCCTATGGGGAGAAACACCGCTTATAAGGTTGACCTCATGACACTGTCCAGAAATGGCAACTACAAAGTTTTACGTTTCAGAACCTATAGAACTAAAACATAATGGTAGTCAAATTTATATATGTATATATGTATACATACATATATATATATATATATATATATATATATATATATATATAAATATATATATATATATATAGAGAGAGAGAGAGAGAGATTTTCTACACGTTTTAATTTCATCTAAACTAAGATATTTAAAGTTTGGTTACATTTGGAGTTAAGGAAGTATTGGAGTAAGAAATATGTTTTTAATAGGCATGATAAGTTTTGTATCTCTTCGTAAAACGGTTGAAAAATAGTGTTAAGTGTAAGGCGACTATTCGAAACCTTACTAAATGTTCTATAAAAAAATGTTCTGAAGCAATTTTCGAGTCGGACTTTTTTAATTGAAGACAACAGAGGAAGATCGTTCATAGATATCTGAGGAGCTCTTCAAGGTTTTGAATAATTTCTTTTTGAGCTGAAACAAGTCTCTGAGTTGTGAGGCTTACAATACTCTGGACGTTTATGGTTTCGAATGTTTCAGTAACGGTCATATCACACGATGAAGGATGACAATTACCCTTGGGTTTGGATTCTTGGGGGGAGGGGCGGATGATTTGTAAATACAATGGTCTTTTCGTAGAGCTAGCTTTCGAGCTTTAATATAAGTATGCTTTGTTAATTTGTAGTCTACCATCAAAGCAAGGGCCTCTTTATTAGAAAAAAGACACATATGATTAGTTTCACTAAATCATTATTTTCATTTGAGTTGCAAATTCTGAGGGAGATTGAACTATTTCTCTGATAAGATTTAGCATCGAATCTTCACGGAATTCCTAACAGATTCTTCTATGGCGAATGTTAATTCTTCCGGACTGCGTGACTTTATAATAACTTTAACTTTATTTAATTTTCCTCGGGCACAGCAGTCATCGAATCGTTTAATAGAGCGACCGAAGGGGACAGACAAGTAGATGGCAAAATTCCTTGAAACAAGTATTCGAACATGAGCATACTGTCTAGCCAATGATTATTTTTAATTATAAATCTGTCCGGATATCTTCCAGCCTCGTGCCATTTCATTTTCATTTTCGCAATTTATTATTTTAAATGAGTCTTTAATGTAGCTGGAAACGTTGGAATAATATTTACTATCTCAAACGTTTCCAAATATGGCAATATATATTGAATCTACTGTTGAGGTTTTAAGTATTAGAACACACACGTTTTAGTTTTAACTGGTTTTAATATAAAGAACAAAGGGATCATCTACATACAGTCTCATGTAAACAAAACATATACAAGGTAAAACAAGGGTGGCTACTATTGGCCAACTGAACAAGATGGCGGACCAATCAGGTGCCGCAGTACATTTAATGAAACATTCAGATTTACACTCCAACATCTACATTCTTACAATTTCATCAAATAATAAATAGCTTCCTTCGCGGAAATGGAATTTGTTTTCGACAAAACACATAAGCAGACGAAAGCAGCTAAATGTTTCAATTTTCTCTCATATACCTTCTAAGTAACCTGTACCATAAATTTTACAGAGGTACTTTTTAGTAAAAGTCCTTTTAAGTTTTAAAAATGCCTTATTTTAAAGCATGTTAAAAAAAATTATAGTAATGGGTCAAATTATAAACTAATTATTTGGAGAATCACTTGCTTGAATAACAGTAGTATATATTCACTAATAAAAAACTAAAAATGAAAAAAATATCAGTACGATGATGTACGGAGCTCAATTGAAAGATTGAATAGTTTAAACTAAATGTAACCCGTCGAATCAAATACTATTTAGAGCGTTGTGTTTACTTTGGAATTCGCCTGCTAAAATCAAAACAACCTCGAATACGGTTCCAAGAACTACTTCCCTTCACACTAAATACAACAGTTTCATCAATTTCGAACATGACTTTTTTCCACCTAGATTGGTCATTCGTCCCACTGTGCGACGCGTGGAGAATAAAAGGGGACTGCTACGCTCAATGCAACATAGCAAGGACAGTACAGTTGGGATCCAGCAAAACGGAGTCGAGCTGCTCGGTGCGCTGCAAGCATATATATATATATATATATATATATATATATATATATATATATATATATATATATATATATATATATATATATATGTATATCAATTTTAACGGGGGTCATTTTCAGTATCTACTAGGTAGAATCAATAATGATTTGAAGAAATTTTTCAAAAATTCCGTTATGAGTGCAACCTCAATAGCTACTTTCCTACGGAGGAAAGTGCTAAAAGTCCAATTCGCAGGTCTTTTTCCAAGTATTATTTGGAAAGCTTGGAATAGTATATATTGGAAACCCCTAATACTTATTTTGATATTTTGTGAACACGATAAAATTACTACTGAATTAACAGTACAAGTAAAATACTCACTCATCTTTGTCTTTCTCTCGGAAAGCTTTTTTACAAACAACATAAATTAGTTTTCGACGAATTGCGTCATAAGGTCAACCTCATAAGCAGATTTCCTCCCTATGGACGGAGTGAGGCATCGCGCTAATATCGCAAAATAGGCATCGCGAAATATGTGTTTCAAACTTCGACAGTGTTAGTGTTGTTCATTTCATCGTGTTTTGACTGTGTATAACACACTTTTTAATTGTATATCACAGTAAAATGAATATTTTAGTAAAAACGGTGAGAAAATGAGAAATGTATTGGTAATAGTGTTTTTTATAGCGATCATTGAGAATGAGGAAGGAGTCATTTCCGCTCATGATTCGGTCAGATTCCTGTTGTAGCACCTTCTCTTCGAGATTATATTTTAAAGGAAAGATCAAAACCTACTAATAACTTGTTTCTCTCCGTTTTAGCGCGGTACCCCCTCCCTTCATAGGGAGGAAGTCCACTTATAAGGTTAACCTCATGACGCAATCTGGAAGTGCCGACCTGAAAAGTTTACGTTTCAGAACCCCTGAAGAACGAAAATAACGGTGGTTCAAATTTGTATGTATGTGTATGTGTATGTATATGTATATATATATATATATATATATATATATATATATATATATATATATATATATATATGTGTGTGTGTGTGTTTGGAGGATAACAGCCCCCGCTTTGTAAATAGGATTAAGAACAGTATAAAAGGAAGGATTATCAGAAATATAGTCAGTTGCTTATCAGAGCTCGTAGTGTTATTACCTTGTAAAAACGTCGTTTACATGGGTAAACTCTTAACTGGTGCCGAAACCCGGTTTATTCGCGGAGTTCGGGATCGCTACTCTACGGTGCGCGTAACGTGCGACGGAACTTAGTGCATGGAAACGGGTCAGTGTTCTTCACGTCCTTCGCTGCAAGATCGTCTTAATAGCAGAAGACTGGCAGAAGAACAAGACGTAGTCACCATGGACCCTACCACAGCTCTCACCTGGATAAAGATCCAGACCTCCAACGCGCACGACATGAGAACAGCTATTTCGGAGGTGGAACGCTTCACGGGAGAAGTTGGAGACTTAGCGCATTTCCTTAAGGCAGGAGACAGAATAAATAAAGCCATTTCCGAGAAGGAAGCCGTCGGCTGGCTAGACACTAAAGAAGTACCTGCACTACGAGCAGCGCTTGCGAACCGTACCAGCCGAAGGGTCTTAAACCTTATCCAAAGCGACGAGGATACACCGTGGGACACAGTCAAAAGCAGACTGAAGAAGGCATATGGAGGTGGACGGTGGGCACCTGAAGAGGACATCCTTCGTATGTTCAGGGAAACGAAAAACCCCAAGCAGCCAGCAGGAAACTTCACATTAAAACTTTTGGAGTGGTATGCGAAAATTTCAGATAAGCTGAGTGAACAAATGCCAACTGCTGATTCTAAAAAATATATGGAGTTTTTGGAGCCCGTCTTAAAAGTTCAGCTTCGAAAGGAGACGGATAAAAGCCAGAAGAACGACAAGTCATTCGTCGATTGTGCCCAAAATTTGATAGAGGAAGATAAACGGTTCGCAGAAGAAGAACGTGAAGGAGGAGAAGAGGAGTGGACCACTTTTACACCACGTCGTCCTCGAAGATCCGGGATGCGAACACATGAATGGACAGGAAGAGAACGTAAGGATAATCGTCGGGAACGGCCCGATAGAAGAGGAGACAGAAAACCACGGCGGCCTGAAATGAAACGATGTTTCGAGTGTGGGAGTAACAAACACCTCGCGGCACAATGCGAAAAAACAAGATGCTTCGAGTGTGGCACAGGTGGACACATCGCTAGAAATTGTCCATTTCTTGTAAAGAGAAACGTAGATAAAGTTGAGCCAATGGAGGTCAACGCTCAAAACATGAAAAGCTCTTTCGCAAATGTCGTAAGAAGAAATACCAGTCCCTCAGACTCCGGAAGCGAAAGTAGTGGATCTACAGGAACTCGTTGGACGAGGCATTCTCACCAACGACAGAGGGAACGACAGGCGGCTGCCACCCAACAATGAGGACGGTGGGAGTCGTGCGGTAATCAATACAGCGTAAATACCATCGGGCGGAGTCGAACAAGAGGAAGGTTGCCGATTATTGAGGAAGAGGGACGTCGCTGGTTGGTGGACACTGGGAGCTCATGTACCATAGTCAGTAACCGAGTACTACAAGTAGCAGACGGAACAATTCGGAAGTGCAAAGTTATGTTGGCAACACTAGGAGGACGATGCGCGGTGGTAGGCGAAATAGAGTGGGACCTACAGTCATGGGGATGTCCCGGAAAAGAATTAGTGGTTCATGTGGTGAAAACTCTGCCTTCAAGCTATGATGGGATCATTGGGTGCGACCTCATCACGAAAATTGGAGGGAAAATCAAACATCATGGCAGAACATGGAAAGTAAGGATTGGCCCGCGCACTTACCGAGTAGACAAAGATGGCCAATAACCTGATCGTCAAAAAGGGGCCGTCATGAAGACCAGAAATATTTTTGATACGAGGAGTATATTCGGATATATTTTGACAGGAAGGATAACCTTTGGGCGTTTCAGGCAAAACCGTACACGAGATACCCTTGAAAGAAGAACGTTTAGTTTACGTGAAGGATCGGAGGTACCCCCACGTGTTAAAGGATGTCATTCGTCAGGAGCTCGAAACACTACTGAAGCAAGGAATTATCGTCCGAAGCAAATTAGCGTATAATAGCCCACTGTGGGCCGTCCCAAAAGCAGGAGATAGTGGAAAATACAGGATCGTGGTGGATTATAGGAAGCTCAACTCTCTCACAGTGGACGAAAAATATCCATTACCAAGGCAGGAAGGTATTCTGGATCGCTTGAATGGCGCCAAAATTTTTAGCACATTAGACTTGAAGGCCTGATATCACCAGATCAAGCTACATCCCAAGGACGCGGAAAAGACAGCCTTTCATTTGAACGTGGCCATTTTCATTTTACGAGGATGCCGTTTGGCTTCAAAAATGCGCCAACATCCTTTCAGCGGCTGATGGACGAATTCCTCCGCGGACTGAGCGAAGAGTTCGTCCAGGTATACATGGACGACCTTTTGGTTTTCAGCGCACCCCCGGAAGAACACGACCAGCACTTGCGCAAAGTATTCAACAGGTTACGTGAGTTCGGACTAAAGCTATCACCTCACAAAACGCGCCTCGGAGAAGCGTCTATAAAGTAATTAGGACACGTGATTTCAGAAGACGGATTACGACCGGATCCGACGAAAGTAGAGGCCATCAGGCAGATGAAAGTACCCAAAGATATCCGAGGAGTTACAAGAACATTAGGTGTCCTAAATTACTACAGGAGGTTTATACCGGATATGGCGCATAAGTTCGCGCAGTTAAACCTACTGCTTCGCAAGGGTCAAACATTCCACCTTTTGAAGCTACAAAGAAGGATATCCAGGAGTGCATCAAACACCTACGTTCAGCCCCTCTCCTAGCGTTCCCTGACTTTAAGCTTCCATTTACTATTACGACGGATGCGAGCGAATATGCTTTGGGAGCAGTTTTGACACAGCCCGGAATCAATGGAGATCATCCCAAAGCCTTCAGCGGTAGAAGACTTACAGCAACGGAAAGCTAGATACAGTGCTTTGGAACAGAAACTATTAGCAATAGTGTGGGCTGTGGACCATTTTAAGCCATATGTGTTTGGTAGAAAGTTTATAGTAAAGTCCGACCATAAACCACTGCAATGGGTGGCGTCCCTGAAGGACTCGTCCGCACGAGTTGCAAGATGGAAACACCAATTGGCCCAATATTCTTTCCAAGTCGTACACACTCCCGGACACGAAAACGTCGTAGCCGACTGGCTCTCGAGAGAACTTCCAGTGAATGCCCTAACTTCCGACGAAGAAAGACCTGTTTCGTCGTTGCGTCGGTTCTTTCAGAACTGGACACCGGGTGAGGAAGAAACAGGTGGTCGACATAGTGAGTCCACGGAATCTGCGATGGATAGACCAGCGGAAATACCTGAATCCGATGATATTGTAGTCAGCCATAGGAGACATATAGTATAGAAAACGACTACGTCTGGAGCACCTCAAATAATGTTCGGAAGGCAACGGCGGGGTACGAAAGAGTGTATGGTACGAACGGAAGCTACCGCTAGTGAAGACACCGTCATCCTGGTTTTAAACGATGCTTCTACAACAGGAGAAACGACGTACATCTATGTGGGCGACGCAGTACTCTGGAACCGAATTGCAACCCTCTGGAGAGAAGAACGCGTAGGCCTCGATCGAAGATTCGTACGCTGTACGAGGCTAGGTGAACGAGTGAATGATGCAGGTCGTCAAGCTGAACTCACGCTGGCTTACCACCAAGGGAAGACCATAGGGGAGAAACGGAAACACTCGCTGCATTGAAACGTTCTTATGTCTGGGATTCTATGCGCCGAACGGTTCAACAAATCATTCGCCAATGCCGAGTGTGTCAGCAGGTCAAGTACGATCGTCGCCCACAGCACACACGACAGGAAGTAACGCCCACAGCAGAAAAACCCCTTCTCCCGATCCAAATGGACAAAAATGGGTAACCATAATCGATACATTCAGTAAGGTCGCCATGGCAATAGCAATTGAGCAAAGATCAGCGGAGTCGATTCGCTCAGCACTACTCCAGTGGGCACAAGTGTACGGCGCCCCCTCGACCATCATTACTGACTGTGGCCGTGAGTTCGATAACCGAGTAATGCGAGACTTACTGTCATCATGGGAAACAGAGTTACACCTCAACACTCCTGGACGCCCGCAAGGAAGAGGTGTAATCGAGCGTCTGCATGGCACCCTCACCGAACATTTACGGCTGTTGGAAGCTAATACTAATCGTACTGGGCAGGAATGCATGGTTCCCGCAATCCTCGCCTATAATCATTCAGTGCACGCCGCAACGGGTTTCACTCCCCTGGAAGTCCTGTTTGGAGTAGGGTGCGTCCGTCGAGCGAGGCTGCAAACCGAAGAGGACGAAGAACGCACCAATATCATCCACGAACTACATAAAATCCAAAGACGCACGCGGGACGACGCTAAACGCCGATTGGACGCAGAAAAGCGAAAACGCGTCGACCGTAGAAACAACCAGTTGAAGGATCTCGCTACACCGCCTCGCATAGGCGACATAGTCTACAGGCGTATCCCATCGAACCGCAAGAAGCTGCCCTTTTTGTACGACGGGCCCTATAGAG
This sequence comes from Gonocerus acuteangulatus, assembly GCA_946811695.1. Taxonomy (NCBI): domain Eukaryota; kingdom Metazoa; phylum Arthropoda; class Insecta; order Hemiptera; family Coreidae; genus Gonocerus; species Gonocerus acuteangulatus. The sequence goes on from OX328123.1 coordinate 38,034,481, forward strand.
TTACCACAATTCGAGAACATAATATCGTCACATTAGAAGACATCGAAGATCGACGTCGAAGGCGGACTTGCCACGTCAAACAGCTGAGGAGACCAACCGTTCCAGCTGAAGAGGGTGTACAGAGATGAAGAAGCAAGAACTAGTGTTCAGTCTAATTTTCATTTCGGTTAAAACTTACAAAGTTCAATTTTTATTTTTTACTTTTTATTTTTCAACTTGCTTTCTTTTTTTTTCTTTCTTTCTATCAATCTTTTCGATTGTTGCTTAAAGTGTTAGGTAGTGTAAGTTGTGCTTTAATCTTCGATTAAATATATTGTTTCAGTTACGAGGTATGTTTGTTTATTATTCTATTTTGTATTTGAAAAAAATTGTACAGTTGTATTATAGCTTTTGTTTTATTCGTTTTAGCACTTTCCTCCGAAGGAAAGTAGCTATTGAGGTTGGACTCATGACGGAATTTATGAAAAATTTCTTCAAATCTTTATCGATCCTACCTAGTAGACACCGAAAATGACCCCCGTTAAAATTTATATATATATATATATATATATATATATGTATATGCATATAAAT